>OY744462.1:3009047-3325489 GCA_963556145.1 Hygrocybe punicea | reverse complement strand
ACCAAGAATTACCGGAGTTGACTTTGTTCAGGTACCTTCTTGTTGTTCGTGGGTTTTTAATATCTAAATAACCTATCAGGAAGGGGTTTGTAGGTATATGTACTATATGAATCAATAGAATGTAATAGTGAGGTCTCTTCAATTAAGAATTGAGACTTTGAGTAGGTATGAATAGCAATTGGGTGTGATGTACTGAAAATAATAATATTCACTACTGGAATATAAAAATATGAAATAATGAATACTGATAACAATATTCACCAGTTGAATATGGATGGTTTTGGCTACAGGGCCTATTCAATCAAGAGTATCTCTGGGTATTATAATATCTGACTCAAATCCGAAGCTTCAAACGCACATTGGCTACTAGTTCAGGGATATCTTTAATACCTTTTGAATACTCTGTTTTGTTTAGGATGAAACTTTAACCTTAGAAGTGTATCTATTTAGGATGAAACCTTAACCTTAGAAATGTATCTAGCTGACTAATGCTGACTAATGAATTGATTGAACTGAGTGAACTGGGTGAATTCTCCTTGATGACAAGGGGAACTCAGAGAATGATAGAATAAGAGTGAACTAGACTGGATTGCAAGCACTAGCTACTACAATGAGTAACTACTAGTACTAAGAGAATGGGGGATCACACTGTGTGAACCCAACTGAGAGTGACTACTGAGTGGTGAGGGGGGAAATCCTACTGACTACTGGAATTTGGGGGCCCTATTTATACTGTTGGAGAACAATGGGGGACTAAGAACAATGGGAAAGTGAGAACAATAGGACTGAGTCATGAGAACAATGGATGGCATCAAAGAGGCTGTGAACAATGGGCTCTATCTCCATTTGGACTGTTTAGAACAATAGACTGCTTAGAACAATAGACCATTGTCTTTATGTAAGCAGAATATCACAATCACTCTCTGATGCATCCTATCTTATCATTATCTTATCATCCTCTTGTTCACATCTTATCTAATCACTTCCCATTATCTAGCTGAGCCGCTTTTGATCAATACAAGTAAACAAGATTTGTAATCAATCCATTACTGCTAATATAGGTAACAATGCTAGTTGGGCTTGTCTCCTTGCATGCGCAATACAGAAAAATATATAATAAATACTAATGAGTGGGGGATGTGCCTCTGTGCACCATATATAAACGGCTAGGTCTGGGCATTACTAGTGAAGCCATAATAAATGATATAAAGGTAAGCATATATGCTATTTGTGTCTGTTCACTAGCATGCGTAATATGGAAAGGCATAGAATGGGTACTAATGAGTGTAGGTGTGCATCCATAGTGTTGCACTTAAATATCTAAGTCCGTGGTCCGATGGTAAACCCATGACATTACACCCAAAAACACTTGGGGTCATGACAGCGGTGATGACGCGACGAGACGGAGGTTCTGCGCTATGACTTAGGTCACGATAGCGGAGAGTACACGATGAGGAGAGACGCAGATTCAAGTGAGAATGACTAGATCTTTTAAAACTTAAGACGCAAACTAGTGGAGAGGGGAGAACTGGGTTCTTCTTCTTTTTATTTTCTACTACAGGACATTTTTTATATTCTAAAAGGATAGGGGTTTAAGGGTGGTTGAGTGAAATAGAAATGCAGCGAAATATCGCATGAAAGCGACGAAACAGGAACGGAATAGCGAAAGAGTTGAAATATCAGCGAATATCACATGAAAGTCGGCGAAAAGAAGAAGATAAACCGGATGAATTACATTTCTGGTATCAGGCTCGGTGTCCGAACATGTAGGATGTGTTTAACAGTCGTGTGTCAGCGTATTAAGAGAAGCGAAGATGTCGCGGTCACGCGCGCGTCGATCGGCGTAAGTCGCGCAAGTCGCGGGCGGCGCGCTAATGTTTCGCATGTACACGGGACTGTGGAAGAGTCGTAGGGAAAGTAGAATTGACCATATGAGAGATTCCGTGCCCAAAGGGAGAGACTGCATATCAGCGATGACAACCTCCACTTCCAACTGGCAGTGGCAGGGCAATGGCAGTGACAATGGCGGCGGAATGGGGATCACAGTGCACAATGATGTGCACTATTGCCCCCCAAAGTGGCTGATCGGAGCGGACGACGATGAAGGGAGGACGGCAACAAGACGATGGCCGTGGCCGCTACCGTCGTCATCATCACAAATGACAGGAGGATGGCGATGGCCCCACGGAACGACGAGATCTCCACCACATGGCAATGTCCCTCGTCCTTATCGCCATCTCTCCTCACATTCGCCATCTCCCACACCCATGCCACACCTCGTCACCCACGCCACGCCCTCCTCGTCCACGCCACGCTCTCGTTGCCCACTCTCGTCACCCACACCATCTCCCCACCCTCACATCCCATCATCTCCCCCTGCCCACACCATCTCCCTCGTCCACACCGACGCCGTCTCCCTCACCCATGCCCATGCCATCTCCTCACCCTCCCACTCCCTCGTTGCCCACACCATCTCTCCAACATAATCCCTGCCCACACCATCTCCCTCGCCACGCCATCTCCCTCACCACACCATCTCCCACTCCCTAGTTGCCCACCCTCCCATCCCATCGTGCCATGCCCACGCCATCTCCCACACCTCATCGCCCACACCCTTGTTGCCCTCCCATCCTATTGTGCCCCCGCCATCTCCCTGCCCCTCATCTTGTTGTGCCCCTGCCCTGCCATCTCCCCCGCCTGCCTCTACCCCTACCTCTGTCATCACCTCACGAACCCCACCACCACGTCAATTGATGTCGGAGCTGGGCTCATGAGGTCATATGATTGGGAGGTGGGCAGGCAATGGGTGGATGGCAAGTGGGTGATGGGTGGGTGCATCAATTAACATTGGTGAGTAGTGGGGCACCCTCAAAGCCTGCGGGAAATGACAATGGCACCAACTGCACAGCAGTGTGATGGCTGGGTGGCTGGTGGGTGATGGGCGGGTGGTGGGCAGGCGGCAGGCAGGCGACGGGCGGGCGACGAGTGGGTGATGGTGCGGGCAATAGCTTTAGATCTAACAACAACCTTTGGATTTAAATAGCTGCTGCAATCTTACATTTTGATAACTATTAAATTTATTATTTTAATGCTACTGAAAGTTTTAATTTTGGCCTGCCTCTAAGTGATGCCTAAATTTGGACTAGAAATTTGAGTAAACTTGAAACTAAATTATACTTTCCCCTTACAATTTAGATCTGACAATTATTTTGATTGCAAGAATAACCTAAAGATGAAAATAAATAAATAATTTAGATATACATTTATTTGTGACTTAAATTCAATATTTAGGCTAGGCCTAAATGTAAATCTAAAGATTATATTTTGGTGCTAACTTTAGAAATCACTTTAGATCCCGACTAAATGTGGAAAGTCCTGATGTGTGAGTCTGAATTTGATATAACTACGTGCAAACAATAAAATTATTAGTCATCGCACCTACTGCCGGCGATCTCTCTCTGAGTCCCTCTGCTACTTCGTAGCCTTTGCCCTTGAAGAAGATCTTGCTGTCGAAAGTATGCCATCCAGTCACAAAACTCCTCCACCTGCTCGAAGAGGCCCAGGCCGCCCAAAAGGCACGAAAAATGCTCCAGATGCAAAAAATGTTGGGAGACCGCGAAAAGATGGGCAGCCACCAAGGCACCTTTCTGATAGTGAGTTGCAGCATACAAATCTTTTGTTTTCATCTGCCTGATTTTGGTATACATTCTTCATCAAAAGAAAATTGTCCTACCACAAGTGTAACCTTGGAGCGCCATGTTGTGTCAAGGGCACATCAAAGCAGCAAGCCTTTACTCTGGAATCATCGTGTCTGCAAGATTAACTTGCTTCCTTACAGCATTGACGTTTTTAAATAGAACCAGTCCCAATTTGGTGGTCACCGCTAGTTTAATCATATCGGGTGCTGTCACCGACGACATTACAGCAGCAGCTGCACCTGCGGCATCTGGCCCTGCAGATCACGCATCGGACAATATGTTGGAACTGAGCAGTGATACTCCGGAGCACAATCCCATCCCCGGTATGTGACAATTCAATTTACAATGCATTGCTCTCATGTGGATTACTAGACACTACCTCGGGTGCTATTATACATGGGGGGAGTGAATCACCACCCACACCTTACGCTGTTGCTTCAAGTGAGGTGGGCGAGATGCTCACGGAGGGTCTGGATACCTCAGGAGAGTCGGCCACATTTGATGTTGCGGGCCCGGCTTTACAAACACAAAATGCCGGTAACGCTGCCACAAGCCTATCTAACGCACACGGTGAGTCTCCTGCTTTCTCAACTCTCCATTGAGATATCAATATTTGTGCAAACCTAGGTATATTTGTACACCTTTCGCCAGGAAACACAAATCCAGTCGGTGAGTCTGTCTTCCTCGTAATATAGCAAGTTTCTGACAGTGCTCCACTCTAACATCAAGCCAGGCATTGTATGGGGATGGTGCACAGCTGGAAGGAGACGACGAAGATGGCGGCTCTTCGGGTACGGTGTGACTTCTCCCATACCTCTGATTACCTTCCTGACTAGTGCAGGTTTCACGTCAGGCGGTTTTGAGAGTGATGATGGAGACATCGAATACCTTCTAGATGGTTCAGCTACCTTTTGTGGCTCTATGTATGCTGATGAATTTAGGCCTGTGTCAGATGATGACGAAAACGAGCATTTATTTTCACCGGCGCAGTTAGCCGCTGCCACTGACCCAGGCAACAAGTCCCCCACAAAAGAGCGTTCAGTGATGCAGACGTGGCTCTGTGATGACTATGCAGATGTCTGAGAGAGGCTCACCGCAGAAATGAAAAAGAATCCATCGAAACGGCCAACCTGCTATGACAGAGGGACATTTGTTGATGGCACTCTGTTTGCCTTCTTTGCTGCCGATGGTAAATTTCAACATACGCCACAACAATTCTATCGCCTGAGCTATTTCATATGGCTTCCCCATTTGCTTGTCAACAAAATCCCATGCCCATCGTGTCTGTCTTCTGGTCGTAAATTGATTCAGGGTGAAATTATAAATCTTCAGCTGAAAGGTTCGCCTACGAAACCACACCGTATTGTTGATCTAGAACAGTGCATCTATATCATCGGGTACTGGTATTATTGCGCCAACAAGGAGTGCAACAAGACGTATCAAAGCTAGAGTCCAGCCCTTTATGCAGGACTCCCCCGATCATTATCAGCACAGTTCTCCCACCATCTCACCTTCCGGGGTGGCCTCACTGATCGCGTTGTTGCTCTAATGCGCTCCTCATTCCAGCATGGCATTGGTCCAGGCCCTTTTGCTGAAATCATTTGATCATTTCATATCCGCCATCATGAACAGCTCCATCTTCAATACCTTGAGATGGTGTATGCACGGTTGCAGTCTGCGACTGCCACTTTCCTTGCAAAATTCAAGCTGTTTGGTGGCTTTGATGACCGTGCTGGATATGCAGGGTTCACTCCATCATCAAATTACTTCCACGAGTTCTACGTAAAATATATCTCCTCTCATGCTCCCAAGATTGATCAGCATATGGCAATGTTATCAGCATTGATTCTAGTGATGGATGCTAGTTATAAGGTGATATCAATTGTGTTTTGTTGAGCCCGACTTACCTGAGATGGATGAATAGGTTATTAAACACCTTGGAAAAGTCAATGGCGAAACTGTCTTCGCTGGTGGACTGCTTACATGTGTCAATGAGTGCATGGAAATCCGCTCAATGACACTTACACCGAGCAAAGCGCACCATCAATTTATGCCTGCTATTGCTGCCATTGGGAAATCACTTGACACTTATGGCCATCATCCTGTCCAGGTCGCTTTCACAGACAATGTACGAAGTGACAAGGCTGAGCTTGAAAATGTTCTCCCTGCCCTACAGGATAATGTCGTACCTGTTCCTGATGTCTCATCTCTCAAACACTTGATACTACCCTCGAAAGATGTCATACTGCTGTCATCTGCATTTCAAGTCAACACTCGGCTTAATAGCATTATGGACAGCATACCTGCAGGTGGTGAACTCTATGTGGCTTTGGATATGGAATGGTCTGTAGATCAGAGTAATGGTATTCAAGGACGAGTTGCATTGATATCTATTGCATTAAATTCTGATATATTTCTATTACCAGTATGTTTTTGTCATTTTTCACTATCAATGCCCTTATGTCCCCTTTGTAGCTCCATCCACATTGGCAAGCAGGAAAACTCCCATCAGCACTGCTAACATTTCTCCAATCACCCCGTATCAAGAAGGTTGGGGTGAACATCTCTGCAGATCTTACACGACTCTTCCGAGACTGTCAATTTTCTGACAAGGACCAACCATTTGCAGGTTCTTTAAACCTAGGTGCTCTTGCAAAGGCCAAAAATGCCATCTCGACAGGACGTGCTTCTCTTGCAGATTTGGTTGCTGCTGTGCTTTGGCAATTTCTCCCCAAGGACCCTGCTATATGTGTGAGCTCTGCATGGGACAATGCTAATCTCAGTGTTGCACAGTTCGAATATGCAGCGCTGGATGCATATGCTACTTGGCGTGTCTTTCAGTGCCTCATCACAATGTCCACACCCTCAGGAGACATTGTCAATGATTCAACAGCTGGAGGAGAGCCTGTCTCACTTCTTTCCCTTGATCAAACAACTGTCGTTGCACATGGCCATGTTACCCCTGATCGACCTGCAAAGTTTGATGGCATAAATGTCACAAAAACATGAGTCTTGGTGACAATAGCACATATTCTGGTCCCTGGGCACATTGTGCCAGGGGAATTGCTCTCATCAAAAACTGACACCCCACTTATGGACTTCCCAGCTCCTCCTTTCAACCTTCTCTGCAAAGTGAAACACTTGCAAACTAGACATACTGTCAGACCCTCACCAGGATCCCTTCCCACACCCTCTCAGGCTGGTTCTAATTCAAATTCAAATCCCCAACAGCCTGTACTTCTCCAAGATCATGAAGAAATTAGTGCTCCAGCACCATCTGATCCTCACAATGATTTTTATTCAGACTCATGGCATGATAGGACTGATACTGTTGAGGACTCAGACCAGGCTGTGGAGAATTCTACCCCTGATCCATTGAGCTCTGCTCAAGCTGAAGCACTACTCAACAACATTAGGATGGCTACAGAACCTGTGGAGCGTTTATATTCTCGTGTTTTAGGTGATATTTGGCACCTGATGAACCAGTTCCCCATCTCAATGCACCATGGCCTCCGGCGACCTTTTGCTCGGGCTCTCCGGAATGCCTTCTTCATTCCTGACCCTGATGACAAGGCCAAACTCGAAACATTTCTGGCCATGAAAGGTGTGAAGTGGGAGAGTATGCTTCGAAGTCATCCCAAGTGGCTGTGGAGTCGGGTCAGATGCTGGGTTCCACCTCTAGAAGAACTCTTACCTCAGGTTGCACAGACCCTGCATGCATATGGCCCTTTGAAAGACTCGAAAACAGGACTGCCCTTGTTCAATGACAGGGCATGGGAGATTGCAGCAAATGTTATCGAGAATGTGCGCCGCAGATATTATTCCAACCCTCCGGGAATCCAACTGTACATGACCCGCAGCTGCGATAAGTATGGCCTCATGCGATATAAATGTTGACGAGGAACAAACAGCATTGAAGGTGGGATTCACCAAAACATTATCCGGTGGTTCGGAGCTTTCAATGCAGTGCCCGAGTTTGCTCTTGAATTACTTCATGATTACTGCCTCTACCATAATCTAAAAGTGAGTCAATACTTCCCAATAACTATTGCAACAACGTTACTGATGCAGATCCAACTTGATGCAAGGTGGGCACATTAAACCATACAGGTGTTCCCTTTGCTGAGTCATTTGATATTTGGACGACAAATCGTATATCGCACTTACTTGACTTAACCTCACCACACTTTATATCCCTTCCAACAACATTTGGACCTGGGGGATGGGTTAATGGAGATAACTTTGTCCAATCCACAGAAATCTTCGGCATTCTTCCGTTACCTGAGGTCTTCCAAGGAAACCTAGGGATGCACTCTTACAATCCCGACTTTGCGAGGGATCATAAAATTCGTCACCGATACCTGGCAAAACGACAGGGAACACGCATCGCCATGCTGCCAATTCATACCAAATCTGAGAGATCACTTTTCAATCTGATCTTAGCAGATGTGCAGGGACTCTTTTCTGGGAAAAAACCACTGGATTGGCGGATGTTGGCAAACCGCTGGAGTGGTCATGCTGACGGGGTTGGTATTTTCTACAAGGTAACACTTTGCATGTGAATTGCATGATAATGCTCACATCTTGCTGTTTCAAGTTGCCCGAGCACTTGAAGAACTACTGGAAGGCTTGGGCGATAACGTCAATGAAAAAAATACTATCAGTATCAACCAAGGCACATATGATGAGATCGAACGCTTACTTTTGCCTTCTGCTCGTCTTCTCCCCTATGCCTCCACCCCGGCTGCCCAACCAGTTTCAGTCTGTCTGCAAGTCACATAGACTGAACAGAATACACTGACCAACATCCAGGAGGTCTCGGGTTGGCAGGTGTCCACCCTCCTGGGCAGGCACTCGATCAGCCAGTCCGCAGTCCAGTACCACTACGGTGACCAGCCAACACGGTCACCACCTGACAAAGGGAAAAAACGCAGCTACAGCGTCGATCTTGATGAGCCTATTCATATCTCCAAACGGTGTGGGTGACACTGCAAGCGCTGTGGCGGGCTAAACTGTGAATAGGGTATAGCACGGGTGACCCGCGGGTTTTTAAACTCCGACCCGTACCCGTACCCGCTAACACCGTACCTGCTGCAGGTGCGGGTCTTAATTACCCATGGAGAACAAAGGGTATGCATTTACCCGTGGCACCCGGCATCACCGCCAAGGTTCCACGGGTACAGACTTCAGATGGGAGTACAGCAACATGAACAATATTTAAGACGACGCGTCGTCAACGACCGGATCTCATTTGCCTACTCGGCACTCACTTCTGCCAACTTCCGCTTCTTTGTATTGGCCTTGATAGCGTCAACAAGATCCTCCATCAAGACAAGGTCTTGACGACACCATGATCCAAGGCATAGATAAGCCCTGATCGATTGCGCCGAGAGCCGATTTCGTGTGAAATGAAGAAGATGCCGGCCTTGAGAGAATACCCGTTCGACGGCAGTCGACGTGGCTAAACAATCTGATCAGCATCACCCACGTACAATATCAGGCTTGGCTTACCGGGAATGCTTAGATAGTCCATCGCCATTCGGAAGAGGTTGGGGTAGATGTGCCTGGCATCAATCCACCATTTGAGTGGATCGCGGCAACTCTCGACCGGAAGACGAAGGTATTCATCAATCTCTGAGGCACGAGTGGGGGGGAGAACTGAAAGGTTCGCTATATCAAAGGCATCAAGGCCTGTTTCGCTGACAGACTGGAGTGATGATCAGCACCGGTCAATCAGTGGACGACAACACTTACGGGCTTGGCGGCCATGCTTGCAGTCTCTTTGGACTCATATGTTCCAATGTATTCCTCCCTGACCAAGTTTTCCGCCTCCTCGATCCATTCATCCTCCCACTTGTGCTGGCGGAAGTATTCGAGCTTCATGCCTGGGTGAAGTATCATGGCAATACGGTACGCAGGAGAGCTATCGGTTAAAGAGTAGTAACGGTTCATCTTGGCTCGGGCGAGCTTCATCGCAGCTTGGATCGCGGCATGGTAGGGCTTGGTGATGGTGGTGTTGAGAGAATCTGTAAGCTTGTCCATGGCAGGGATGACAGCCACAATACTGGCGGAATTCTTGGAGAAATGGATTGTAGCTGCCTTGTATTGCTTAAGGATGTGCGTGAGATCCTGGATAATGTTCCAGTCATCAGCAAACAACTCATACTTGCAGAGTTTGAGGGTTTTGTTGGCGGTGATGCTGTCAATAGCCTCTCGGTAGTTGAGCGCGAAGCGCATCATGTCGTATGTTGAGTTCCATCGGGTGACAACATCACGGGGGATAAGACGACGCTTCAGCTTCAGTGTCTCACAGGTTTGCCTCCAGGCGGGGAGGGCAATTGTCGTGGAGTGGATGATGGCGAATGCAAGCTGACGAAGCTGGAATCGAGTCAGGCAATGGTGATACTAACCCAAGTAAGGGTAACGTACCTTAGTGACAGTCTCTCGAATCGTTGCAGTCTCCGCAAGGACCCTCTCCCGTTCATTAGCCGGCAACTGATCCAGTTCATCCACTCCATCATCAAAGTCATCGGCATTCCAGTTGATGCCACCATCGTCCTCGTCCTCGTCCTCCTCATCTTCATCCTCATCAAGGTCTTCCAGCGCCATCTCCTCAGCGACGCTGGCATCCTCATTGCCACCATCCTTGGTGGCCTGGATCCCGGCATTGAATGGGCGGAGCAGAGTGACAGCAGCGAGTTGGATGGTGTGGTTGAAGCATCTGATGCGATGCTCTGCATCAAAGGCATTTTCCATGCCAGCGAGCTTGGTTGTCTGAGTATCGTTGGAAGAAGCATTGTCGGCGTTCATTGCAAGAATCTTGTCCATCAGGCTGAAACGCATGAGCATCGCTTGAAAGGCAAGGGCCAGAGCGGCTCCGGTGTGAGACTGAGAAAATGTTAGTGTGACTCGAAAGACGAGGGAAGATGGTGTACCTCTGGGACTTCAATAATGTCCAGCAAAAACGCTAACATAACACCATTGTGTTGCAGGTGAACTGTCCATGCCACAAATGCCCGGTGATTGGGCGACGTCCAGGCATCCATTGCAAAGTGTAGACGACCTGAGTGGTCTTGTAGTAGTTTGGCGATGCGTGCTTGACACTTTGTGAATGCTGAGGCAATGTCTCAAGCAACCGTAGTAGGGGATGGGACAGACATCTGAGGGCGGCCGGCACAGAAAAGGTCGATGAGTTCGCGATCCTTGACGATGTTGGCAGGCCGATTGTTCTCAGTCACCCATTTGACAATGCGAGCGCGAACCTCGGTGTTCGTGTGAGCGCGATGGGAGTAGGCAACGGGTTTTTGTCCTTGCCGGGCGAACGCAGTGAAAATGCTGCCAGTACGAGACTCAATCTCCTTCGAACTGATGGCAAGCTTGACGGCCTCATCACCGAAGCAGCCAATGGCATGAGCCTTGAGGTTGGAAGTGGAAGCTCGGTCGCCCTTGTCTTGGAAGCGGCGGCAGCCGCCCGAGTCGGATTTGCAGTTGCGGGCAGCGCAGGGAAAGAAATGGTACATGCGAGTACCCTCACAACGAACGGAGACGTTGGACTTGAAGAAGTTGTAGACGGGGGAACGCCAAGTCTTCTGTGCTGCCTCTGGATGAAAACAGATCAGGAGGATGGGTGGATTTGGGCGAAGGGCACATACTGAGTTGTTCCTCGGGCGACACCTCGTCGGCTGTGTCCTCTTCAGCGGCTGCATCCTCTTCGGCATCCGAAACTATGTTAATGTCAGGCATAGAGGCGTCATCGCTGATGTTGTTGGGCACATCGTTGGAGTCAGCTTGGCTGGATGCGGTTGAGAGAGCTGTCTTGAGTCGTTTGACAGGCTTCAGAACAGCCTCGACGGGCTTCTGAGCTTTGCCAGTTGGCTTCGGCTTGGGGGCAGGAGCAGATGTGTGAGAGGAAAGAGAGCTGGCGGTCGAGGCCTGATGTTTTTTATGAGGGGCCATGACAAATGAAAGGGGAAGAAGACCTACTGGAACATTGTAGATACCCTGCCCTTTTAACCAATGTTCAACTAATTTTTCTTTGGATGACGCGGCCATGAAGGAGTTGGAAAACGACGTTTCATGTGGTGGGAGGAGAATTTGTGACTCGAAATAGTTAGCAGAATCTTGGCGTGGCATGACAGCGGCCGTGCCTTGCTGGACCCGCAGAAAAAGCCGTACCCAAGTGCACGGGTGAGCGGTAGTGGCGGGTTGGGAGTGAGCAAACACCGTACCCGTACCCGCCATACCCTTAACCCTAAAACCGCGGGTTTACCCGAACCCGTGCTATACCCTAACTGTGAAGGTCAATTCAAGAGCAAGCTATGTGCTCCAAGGCCTCCGAAGGTGTGTTTTCGTGACTCACATCGTCTTTTATTCCACCTTATCCAGTTCCTGGCCAGTGAAACAAGGAAAGCAGGTACTGGGGTGTGGAAAGAGCGAAACGGTAGGTAGACATTAGTTGATTGTCGTAGTCTATGTCGTAGGGATGTCAGTGGTTGTTTTTGTACAAGAAGAATGTTCAAATTGTGGAACAGCGGCAATTCGGGACTCCAAATCGTTGTGGCAACTGTGACAGGAGTGCAGTGACTGAGAAGAGTAAAATATCGACGACTCTCACCTCCTGCTTGGGACGTATTCCATCCACCCCTCCTCCATTAATTATTTAATTTTAATTAATATCTACAGGACATACATCTATAATAAGCGAGCCGATTTTTTGTGATCAAGTATGGCGCAAATATCCAGTCATATTTTAAATCTATTTGCATTGTTATCTCGCTTGTGAAAATATTGTAGAAAATAATGTTATCTAAATGCGGTATTCATATAGAAAATAGTGAATACAGAAAATACAATTATTTAGACCTTTATTGTTTTCAGTATTGTGTACATGTATTCAGCAAAAAGAAAAAGACCAAAATATTTAGAATTTCTGGTCAGATATCTGTGGATCTTATTGTCAGGCAGATCTTCAAGATAATTCAGGCACAAGCCAGGTCCTGATTATCTGGAGACCAAATAGTCTAAAATTCTGCCCTCACAATAAAATCCATAGATATTGGTCTAAATATTTGACTCATTTTCTTTTTTATGAATACATGTTCACAATAATGACAACAATAAAGGCCTAAATAATTGTAATTTCTAGATGCACTATTTTTGTATAAATACCACTTTTAGATAATATTATTTTCTGCAATATTTTCACAAGTGAGATAACAACACAATAGTTTCAAAATGTGACTGGATATCTGTGTATTATTTGATCGCAAGAAATCCTCATCCATCTCCTGTGTGACACAGGGTGCATGGTAGCATACTACATAGTGATGGTACAGTTTGGTTCTGAACCTGGGTTCGAACCTGAACCTACATGAACCGAACCTAAGTTCAGTTCAAGGTTCAGTCAAGGACGGAATCTTGTGAAACTGGTTCGAACCTGAACCTAATCTTTCACATATTAGTCTAATTTCTGCTGAGTAGAGACTTAGTTTTGGTCCAACTATTTGCTGACTTGAAATTTCAGCACCATTAATAACAGAATCTAGATTAGTTAGAGTTTATACAGTTGCAATTAGTGCTTCTGTAATAGGAATATTTGCAAACTTAAATATATTTTAAAATGTAAAGTTGAAATTCAGCCTAGGAGGCCATGCTGTGTGATTCAGTTATACTGATTGCAAGGTCTTTTCTTCCTGTTAAAATACTGCAAAACATTTGCAATGACCATCTGAACAGTTGTCCAGGATATTTCATGCTTACTGTGCTTCAGACACATCTAACACAAGATTCTATTGATTCATTCACAGTGAACATGGACACAGTACATGTAATTGAAGAGTCAAACCATTAGCACAACAACAATGTAGAGTGGTAGAAAATAAAGGAAAAATTTGGATTGAGAAAATTGATTAGCTAGTATACTTGTATTTTCACAGGTTCAGTTCAGGTTCAGCCTGGCCTGAACATGAACTGAACCTATCTGAACCTGAACCAAAGGTTCAGTTCAAGGTTCAGATTTTTTTGGCCTGAACCAAACCAAACCAAACCTGACCATCACTGATACTACATGCAATTGGTCATAGTACTAGGCTAGGCTATAGACATTTTGGTCAAACATGGGTGACATGCCACAAATTTGATCCCAGACCAATGCTGAGCCAGAGATATGACAAATTGACAGATCATCTCTCAGTTCACAGGCACAGCTCAGGCCTGGGCCTTAGTCAGTAATTAGCCCTTTGCTTGGTTCATTCTGGACCTTCCCTAATGACAGTCAAGTGATATGAACCAGGGCTGATTGGTTCTCAACTCAGCACTGGATCAGGCTTGAGGATGTGGCCTTGGAATTCACTGTAGTGTTAAATCTGAGTTTCTGAGCCCCTGCTGCTTATAAGCAGATATAAACATCTGTTTATCATATAGTTCTCTAAAGCTTTCTAAAAGCCTATGTCATAAATCTAATATGAAGCATGTCCTGTTGTTACTTGGCAAAATTCAGTCTTTCCTTTGGGGTTGTTTGTTACTTATCAGACCAGCAAAATTCCATATCTTTACTTTGGCCTTATTTGTCTACAGTTCAACTTCCTCCACCATCTCTACATCTCACCTCATCATCCCCACCTGCCTCTACTCCTCTCAGCATGACGACTACTGCTACTACAATGACAACAATGGCAACAACAACAACAATGGCAGCAATAACCACAACCACAAAGATACAAAGACAAATGTTGGTTATCACAACAAATGGCGATGCAGACAATGACAAATACTGATGCAGCAGCATGGCAATGATAACAGCAGTGGCAAGGTGGCATTGGTGGTAGCTGTAAGTAGTGGTGGCAGCAGCAGCACAACAGCGATAGCAAAATGTACTGTATGTAATATGGAAAATAAAAAAATAAAAAAGTAATATAAATTGAAACTAAGGGGCAAGTGACCAGTTGACCAGTACTGAACCAGAGGTGGAGGCCCAGTACTGATTTACCATAACACCCATAGTATTAGATCAGTAACCCCATGTGATTAAGTCATGGATCCAAACCAAACCCCGGTTTCAGTACTGAGCTTGTTTAGGCATGTATGTAATGAAGTATGTTGAATTTATTGGACAAGTATATTAAACATTGTTATCATATTGTTGTACACAGTATTCAAAGAGTATTCAAAATGATGATTCAATATTTTGAGATGAAGTACATTACTAGTTTCGAATGACACTTTTAGAGTACTGCTTGAATAACAAGACATTTACTGTAAAATTGCCAATCAATACTGGCAATGTACTTTGTTTCAAAATATTGAATCATCATTTTAAATACTCATTGAATACTGGGTGCAACAATATGATAACAATATTTAGTATACTTTTCTAATAAATTCAAAATACTACATTACATAGTATGCTACCATGCACCCTGTGTGACCTAATCTGGTTGTCATTCCTCCCCAGATCAGGCACCATCATGATGCTCCCCTCTCATCCAGACCTACCACTGGCCCACCCACACATCCCCTTTTGTTAGTGATTGCCATTTTTCCCCTTGCCCATGCCATTTGGGCAGATCACCCCTGCCTGTTCAGTACAACCCAGATCAACCTTCTAGACTAGAGATCACACTATCACTAGCACTCTATCCCTAGTTTTTCTCTCTCACTCTGTAAATACACATCTTGAGTCTGAGCCAAGAAAACACGAGTCTGATGTCTGTTGCAGATACTATACTGATACTGACTAAGTGATGACTAAGCAACTTGCTGCTTTTAGTGATGCAGGCATTGTTTTCATTGTTTTGCTGCAATGCCCAACTAAATAAATGCCAGAAAAATTGTCAGATGCTATTGGCATGTTACACTACAAATGATTCTGCAATGTTAAGGCTTTTTAAGCAGAAATAGAGTCAATATTAATAGATTTATTTAAATCTGCACTTTCTTTGGCACTAGAGCCTTGTGAATTGTTATTCTACTTATTTCTTTGCCAAGTGTTGTAAAATGTCTGATTTTTAGTATACAACAAGTTTTCAGTACTTTATTTACAGCCGTTTTTGTAATTGTTGGCATAACTCAGCTTTTTTCAATCAATTAGAAAAATATGGACTTAGTAGAATTTTGAATGCTGAGTTGTGTATCTTATGAGATACTGCATGGATTGGGATGGTTATGAAGGAAAAGTTGTACTATTTCCTGAGGGCTATCAATTCCTGTAATTACATTTGGACAATATTCAGTGTATGGTGAGTTGTGGATGAAATAAAAGGTAAACCAGTGTTTTTTAACACCCAAAATGATATTGTCAAATTATGGCATCAAATGAACTCCTATGAAGGAGATTGTAAGGGGGAAGTTGTTCATTTTTCCAAGGGCTAGAAGTACAAACACCGTGTTTTTCTTTATTTTTTCTCCTTTGAGCAATATTTATGATTCATGTCATTTCAGACCTAATTCAGACAAACACAGTACGGATGTAATATTGGCTCAAAGGAGAAAGAATAAAGAAAAACACGGTATATGTACTTCTAGCCCTTGGAAAAATGAACAACTTCCCCCTTACAATCTCCTTCATAGGAGTTCATTTGATGCCATAATTTGACAATATCATTTTGGGTGTTAAAAAACACTGGTTTACCTTTTATTTCATCCACAACTCACCATACACTGAATATTGTCCAAATGTAATTACAGGAATTGATAGCCCTTAGGAAATAGTACAACTTTCCCTCCATAACCATCCCAATCCATGCAGTATCTCATAAGATACACAACTCAGCATTCAAAATTCTACTAAGTCCATATTTTTATAATTGATTGAAAAAAGCTGAGTTATGCACCTGTGATTCCCAACTCTTCCCACATCTTAGAGGTGGTGACACACCCTATTACCCCTTCTAAGTAGGGGTATATTTTCTGCCATATAAACCTGCAATAGCTAAGGGACTTGAAAATACTGGTACTGTAGTTACTAATGTCCTATATATGGTAATAACCCATTCCGGAATGTCAGGAACAAGGGCACTGATGAGCTCAGACTTTCCTGTCACCATTTCTACGGGCCCGCCAATCACTACTGAGTCACGTGTGCTCGTCATCGTCGACATCAAGCACGATTTATTCACAATCTTGTCCTCTTTTCAAGTAGTTTTTTTGACATATCATAGATATATTGTTTTACTTACTGTATACAGACTAATATACATGAAAATATGCCAAATAAAAGACAAATAAAAGAAATAAAAAATGATCATACTTGGGGTGCTGCCACCAACCTGGTGGGTACCCACCTTCACAGAGGTGCCGGAATCGGTCTAGACATGATGGCGAAGGGCTCTGGAGGGTGAGGGATGGGAGGGATGGACGCTGGGAGGTGGGGAAGGGCGCTTAGAGTGGGGGGTGGCAATGGGTGGCCAGGAAGAGGCTAGAAAGCGAGGTGGATGGGGGAAATGAAGAGGGGATGGATGGAAGAAGGTCCCCGGCCCAGAACAAGCAGCAGGAAGGGGTTAGTACATGGGGGAAGAACCAGAATGAAGGGGGGGTACTTACCTACACCCTTAGGGCCCCCCATGGCCCTCCCCACATTCCACCATCAATAAAAGTGGGGATGTCATCTCAGACATCCCCATTGTCCATTTCATGGTTTTCACCATCCAGATCGGTCGCACCATTGAGTTGTGAGAGGTGGCGGCAGACGCGGTTGTAGCAGCAATATCTCAATGATGATGATGCCATTGATGATGCCATCGCCATGGGTGACCCTCTACATGTTCTTCATCACTTTCATTGTTACGTGCCCGGTCTGCTGATATGTACTCAGCCATCCTGAGCTCCAATTTTATATATTTTGTGACTCCTTGCGATTTGATGCAACTTACCACTCTTTGACCTTCTGATCACATCGTGACTATTGCGATCTTCTGCGACTTCAGAGATATTTAGTCATCGCACTTTGAAGTAGTTCCTTTGTTCTCTTTGTTCTCTATATTCATTTACCATTCTCTCTACCTATCCTTTCTTCTATATGCCCTTTATCTCACATATCACCTTTTAGTATCATCCTTTCATCTCTCTTCCTTTGTCCTTACAGCTTATATACCTGCCTGTATGAGCCACTAGACAGAAAACCCCCAGAGAATCAAGACAGACCATCATTCCCCCTTCATCTCAGAGCTTCCCCTTCATCCTAGTTCCATTCTCTTCACATTCTATCATGTTCTCTCACTGTCCAACTCTTCAATCTCACTGCAACTTTTGATTTTATTGCAACTCTTTGAATTTGATCGCACCACTCCAGTTTTGATCACAGCACTTCTATTGAGTTTCTCATACACTTATATTACTTCTCTCCCCTTTCCTATACTAGTGTAGGCTTTCCAAAGCTTCCTTGCACCTTTAGTAGTTGTAGGATTTCCCTTCTTATAGCTACATATTGTGTATCACCACCGCCACTGGTTTTGAAGATCAAGGCCAGTGGTTGAAAAACTCGGGCACACTCCTGTGCAGCTTTGAGGACGTCTGGGGTGGCATTCTCAGTGTGAATCATCGTGGTCATCGTGGTCATCCTTGTTTCCATCGTTATTGGGGGGGTGGGGAGTGAGGGTGAGGTGAGAGGCGAATTAGTAGGTGAGTTGTGGTAGTTAAAGGCAGGTGTCTGATCACATGGCTTTCAGCCTTTCACCATCATCACCCTCCTCATTTTGCCACACTCCCACTCCCCACCCCCTCAACAATGATGGAAACAAGGACAACCAGGATGACGGCGACGATTCGCACAGAGAATGCCACCCTGGATGTCATCAAAGTGTGCCCGAGTTTTTCAATCACTGGCCTTGATCTTCAAAACCAGCAGTGGCAGACCAGGCACATAACAACAAAGGCGATGAAGATAACGTGGAGAGTCACCCACAGTGATGGTGTGGTCAATGGCATCATCGTCATTGAGATATTGCCATTGCTGCCATCCTTGCGCAACTTGACAATGGGGCCGATCTGGATGGCAACAATGATGAAGGAGGTGCTTGGGATGTCTGAGATGACATCCCAATTTGCTTTATTCATGGTGGAATGTGGGCAGGGCTGTGGGGAGCCCTTAATGGTACAGGTAAATACCCACCTCCCTCCTGCTTTTTCTCCATGTACTTACCCCTTCCCACCTCTCGTTTGGGGCTGGGAACCCTCTTCCATCCATCCCCTCTCCATTTCCCCCATCTACCTCACCTTCTCAGCTCCTTTCTCACCACCCATTGCCACCCCCCACTCCAAGTGCCCTTCCCCACCCCCAGTGTCCATCCCTTCCCTCACCCACCCTCTAACGCCATCCCCCATTGATGGTAGACCAACAGTGATGCCTCTGCAAAGGTAGGTGCCCACCAGTTCAGCGGTGGCACCCCATGTATACTCATTTTTTATTTCTTTTATTTGTCTGTTATTTCACATATTTTCATGTATATTAGTCTGTATATAGTATGTAAAACAATATATCTATGATATGTCAAAAAAACTGCTTGAAAAGAGGGCAAGATTGTGAATAAATCGCGCTCGCTGTTGACGACGATGAGCGCGCATGACTTGGTAGTGATTGGCAGCCCCGTAGCAACAGTGACAGGAAAGTCTGAGCCCATCAGTGCCCTTGTTCCTGATGTTCCAGAATGGGTTATTACCATATATGGGACATTAGTAACTACAGTACCAGTATTTTCAAGTCCCTTAGCTATTGCAGGTTTATATGGCAGAAAATATACCCCTACTTAGAAGGGGTAATAGGGTGTGTCACCACCTCTAAGATGTGGGAAGAGTCGGGAGTCACAGGTGGAGTTATGCCAACAATTACAAAAACGGCTGTAAATAAAGTACTGAAAACTTGAAAATCAGACATTTTACAACACTTGGCTAAGAAATAAGTAGAATAACAATTCACAAGGCTCTAGTGGGTTGGCTGACCCATTTGAATATATTGGCTGCCCATCAGCTGTGCGTTGGCTGACCGTCTGCCATATATTGGCTCCCCAGCAGGCATGGGTTGGCCAACTGTCTGCCATATATTGGCTGCCCATCAGGCATGGGTTGGCCGACCCACTGACATGTATGGGCATCACATCAAGCATGGCATGGGTTGGCCAACCCACTGGATATATTTGCTGGCCATCAAGCACAAGTTGGCTGACCTACTGACATGTATGGGCATCCAATCAAGCATGGGTTCGCCAACCAGCAGGGATATTTGGGTTGGCCAGAAAGCTTGGGTTGGCCAACCCTCTGGTAGATATTGGCTAGTCATCTGCCCTAGGTTGGCTGATTAGCCGAGAAATGTGGTTGACCAGCAATCCATTGGCTGGCCAGTCAGCATGATTTGACCAACAGTGTGGGGTACATTGGCCAGTCAACTAATGGTCCTTGGCCTACCATGGAACCACATCTTGTGGGAATTTGTTCATACTAGGAAATATTTTGCTCAACAAGCATGAGCTGGTTTTCACTAGAGGTGGTCATATCATCTAGCCAATAGGTGTGACTGGGCAATCTGGGAGACTTATCTTGTCTGGTGTTATGTGAATGTTTGTTTCACCAATAATTACTGGAGTTGACTTTGTTCAGGTACCTTCTTGTTGTTCGTGGGTTTTTAATATCTAAATAACCTATTAGGAAGGGGTTTGTGGGTATATGTACTATATGAATCAATAGAATGTAATAGTGAGGTCTCTTCAATTAAGAATTGAGACTTTGAGTAGGTATGAATAGAAATTGGGTGTGTGATGTACTGAAAATACTAATATTCACTACTGGAATATAAAAATATGAACTAATGAATACTGATAACAATATTCACCAGTTGAATATGAACAGTTTTGGCTACAGGGCCTATTCAATCAAGAGTATCTCTGGGTATTATAATATCTGACTTAAATCCGAAGCTTCAAACGCACATTGGCTACTAGTTCAGGGATATCTTTAATACCTTTTGAATACTCTGTTTTGTTTAGGATGAAACCTTAACCTTAGAAGTGTATCTAGCTGACTAATGCTGACTAATGAATTGATTGGACTGTGTGAACTGTGTGAATTCTCCTTGATGACAAGGGGAACTCAGAGAATGATAGAATAAGAGTGAACTAGACTGGATTGCAAGCACTAGCTACTACAATGAGTAACTACTAGTACTAAGAGAATGAGGGATCACACTGTGTGAACCCAACTAAGAGTGACTACTGAGTGGTGAGAGGGGAAATCCTACTGACTACTGGAATTTGGGGGCCCTATTTATACTGTTGGAGAACAATGAGGGATTGAGAACAATGGGAAAGTGAGAACAATAGGACTGAGTCATGAGAACAATGGATGGCATCAAAGAGGCTGTGAACAATGGACTCTATCTCCATTTGGACTGTTTAGAACAAAGGACTGCTCAGAACAATAGACCATTGTCTTTATGTAAGCAGACTATCACAATCACTCTCTGATGCATCCTATCTTATCATTATCTTATCATCCTCTTGTTCACATCTTATCTAATCATTTCCCATTATCTAGCTGAGCCGCTTTTGATCAATACAAGTAAACAAGATTTGTAATCAATCCATTACTGCTAATATAGGTAAGAATGCTAGTTGGGCTTGTCTCCTTGCACGTGCAATACAGAGAAATATATAATAAATACTAATGAGTGGGGGATGTGCCTCTGTGCACCATACATAAATGGCTAAGTCTGGGCATTGCTAGTGAAGCCATAATAAATGATATAAAAGTAAGCATATATGCTATCTGTGTCTGTTCACTAGCATGCGTAATGTGGAAAGGCATAGAATGGGTACTAATGAGTGTAGGTGTGCATCCATAGTGTTGCACTTAAATATCTAAGTCCGTGGTCCGATGGTAAACCTATGATATTACACCTAAAAACACTTGGGGTTATGACACTGGTCAGTTTTCAGACAACCAAATACATGACAAGATGCTGGTTCAATCAAGTAAGATTCTTCTATGTACTCAAGTATTTTCATCTTCGGAAGATGTCTGAATATTATTTCCATGCACCATCCAACTTTTCTGCCAGTGACTTAGGGTTAGGGTTAGAAGTGATAAAATTCTTTAAATACTCTATGCTGGCCAATAATGCTTTACATTACATGAAATCATCAAATAAAGTACAACAATTCGAAATATCAAATTTGAGTGTGAAAAGAACACTTTGAAGAAAACAAAGTTTCAAAGAAAAGTCACTCAGTCTCAATCTCAGAGGAGGAGCTCTTCTCCTTCTTGATTAAGACTGACTGACAAAGTCCAAAAGGTTTGTAACACAGAACAACCATTGTGGAACAGACAATGCAAATATACGAACCAAACACAATACAAAAACTTTAGACAAATAAAAGACATCACCTGTTTGTTAGAGGCATGCAACTCCAGGTGGAATGGAGTTGTCAGAGGACTGGAGGTGCAAACTCTTGAAGTAGTTTTGCTACATCCTTAAGTCATACTGAGTAAGCACAAAGCAGATGGAGTGGAGTTAGTCTGGAGGTTCAGACTAAAGACAGAGACTGGTAGTGAGCTTAAGGCAAAGCCTTAAGTTTGAGGACAAATAAGATGAGGGGTACTCAAGTTGATTTTCAGAATGGAGTTACAGGACATTGTAGTTCTAACTTATATACTTGGTAAACTAATTGTTATGTCCTTGGTAACGTAGAGATAATAAGTACTCCGGAAGGGGAACCGGAGTTTGGAGAAAGATAAAAGGAATAAAAGGTTGCTATGTATGGTGACAAGTAAACAAAGAGAAGGGATGGATAGGAGTCCAGAGAGATGGAGATGAAGAAGAATAGAGTGTAACAAGGGAAAGGAACAATAACATATGTGACAGGATAAGATAAGATAAAACAGTGGAAAAGTCTGGAGTGGAGTTCTTTGGAATCCATTGGAGTTACATGGATATGACAGTATCTCCCCCTTAGCATCAAACCCTTGAGATGCCTCTGGAACAAAGGGAGAACTGAAGCAGAGTTCGAAGTGGAAGTCAGGTGGTATAAAAAATCAACTCCTGGACCAGGAGACAACTCCACAAAAATGTCGTCCTTGCAGGAACTCACTGCCCTCATTAAGGAAATGGAATGGGAATTTGCCAAGCTGAGGGTGAAGGAAGAGGAGGAGGAATGGAGTAAAGCAGAGGAAGAGCGGAGAAGGTTGGCAAAGGAAGAAAGGCAAAGGAAGGTGGAAGTGGAAGCAAGGAGAAAGTGGGAGAAGAGGAAAAAGGCGGAGGAGGAGAAGAGGAAAAAAGTGGAGGAAGAGAAAAGAAGGAAGGCCACAGTGGGGAAGTCTGGAGCTGCCCCAGGACCCACTTATTTAGTAGGCCAGTGCTGTGCATGGCATGAACGAGTTCTTTTTTCCCCCTTCCGACTTCCATGATGAAGTAAGCAATAAGATTACAGCCGTTTTCTTAATTCTTGACACTTTTTGAATTTTTTAACTGTTTAAGAAAATGATGACTTAGAAAAATTTACCATGTGAAGTTATGTATCTTGTGAAATACTGAATGGATTTGAATGGTTATATAGGCAAAATTTATCTATTTCATAAGGGCTTTTCAGCTGTACCATCATATTCAAGAAATAATAAGTGTGTGTAGAGATATAGATGACATAAGATGGAATAGCTACTGAACCTTATGTGAAGTGTAACTTGACGAATACAGCACCAATTTAAGAGATTGTAAGGGATGAAATGTTCCATTTTTCAAGGAGAATACACTCCAATACCGGGATTTTTGATATGTTGTGTTATTGAAATTTAAATTAGCAATATTCCCATAAAACTATTTTTGATTGCATTGGGATTAGAATACTGCAAGAATTATAAATATTGGCTCAAAACACAAAATTCAAGAAAAACACGGTATATGTACTTCTAGCCCTTGAAAAAATGAACAATTTTCTCCCTACAATCTTCTTCATAGGAGCTCATTTGATGCCATAATTTGACAATATCATTTGGGTCTCAAAAAAACCTGGTTTCCCTGTTATTTCATCTACAACTGACCATACACTAAATATTGTCCAAATGTAATTACAGGAGTAGAAAGCCCTTAAGAAATAGTACAACTTTCCCTCTATAACCATCTCAATCCATGCAGTATTCCATGAGATACAAGAGAAATTTCACCAAGTCCAAAATTTTTACACCTCAAATCTTTTTTCAACTTTTCCGCATGTTTATGAAAACCGCTGTAAACAGTTAAAAAATTCAAAAAGTGTCAAGAATTAAGAAAACGGCTGTAAGTTGCATAAAGCATTTTACATATGGTATGAGACATATAGCATATATTGTATATTGCAAATTGTTCTAATGAGTCCACCTCACACCTCAGCAATATAAAAAGTAGACAAAATAAAACTACCTAGTGGGTCTTCAGTCCTCATAAACCTCCTTGCTTACTGTCATGTCTGCTGTGCTGTATCATTATGTAATATTCTCAGCCATAAAAGAAATGTTCAGTAATAAATACTATGATGGTCAGTATGTGATTTAGCATATTATGCAAACTTACCATATATGGTTAGACTAGTTACATGTGACTATCACCAATGTGATCAGCAACAAATTTGTTGTAAATAAATACAAGAAATATCATCGACATCTGTCGAATACGCTGTAGATAATTGTATAATCGAGTTATGGCCAGTGTGCAAGAGAATCAATACAACCAATGTCAGGCCCATGCATCAAGTATGGTTGCGGAATTTCCTTACGGCCAGTGGACAAGACAATAAATACAACCAATGCAATAATGTTCGATTAAATCGTGGTTAGTGACATATTTAAAGATACAGATATGGATTTGTAATGTCTACAAGGTACTTGTAGAATACACTCGAAAACATGTCTGCAAAAGATCCAAGTGGAGCACGAACAGACTTCACACCTTGCTTCATGTTGGACCACAAGCTTGTGGTATGATACCTTTCAACCTCGTTCACAAAATAGCAAACATGGTTGGTTTGTGAATCAACAATGAGTGAGATATCTATCCAACAAAATACACTCATTGAAGGCTTTCCACCAATCATGCTTGACTCAATAGCATATAGGCCCTCGTATGTGCTTCGAACGAAGTCGAAGAATTGTTGTTTGCCTTGGTCTCGAATCGCAATGGAGCCTTGGTCCGGATTGCAGACATCTGTTTTCAACAAAATCCCTTGTGATTGGAACGATCTTAAACGAGATGAGGGATTAAGGTTTATGGTGTGAGGGCGTTTGTACTTACCTCAATTCCTCCAACGTATAAAATGTTGTCACAATGTCCCACTTCCATGATTTCATTTCCTTGTTGCAATGTGTGTGGACCGTATAGATGACTCTTCCACCCACCAAAAACACCTGCCATTCTCCAATTTTGGCTAGCAGCTCAACGTAGGTTTGACCGAACCAACGTCAACCGGGCACCTCACTATTCTGACGCATATAATCCCAATTACGTCTTGGATCACCCAGGAATAAAACGTGGTGGCCGGTGTCGCTATGCGTTCTTTTCAACACAATATTTGCCGGAAATGGTTCTCCATCCATCAACAACCTCACTTGCGGGCGTATTGTGTTTGTCTTCATAAGGGCTATGTGGAGCAGGTTCTGCATCTGCATCCATTTCAGATGAACGGTATTCATTTGTTTCGGTGGTGGCCACACATGGACCGTTCGACAAAGCTCCTCGATTCCAGCCAAGAAGCTTGACACATTTTCCAGTGTTATACCATATTGATTACCGCTATAAACTCTTCCATCAATCAAAGACCGGATGGCAATTATTTAAACCCTCACATGTATGACATTCCCATGTCGACTCCACCAAAGACACAATCGGCTGATTTGAACTTTTCCCGTGTTTCGTTTTTTCGATTGTATTGGAGCATCGCATGATGGAATTCTGGCCAAAACATGTATTTAACCTGGAATCGTTGTGCTGGTGTACTGGGATCATCGCATTGCCAATGCTGCATTCGCATGGCCACATAAACCTATTGATTATAGATTGCATCACGTATAAACTTATGTAGATCACCAAGGCAAAGTACATACCCATTCCTGAATGCCAACCCCATAACGAGACTTGTGGTTCTTGATGCTATGTATAAACCCCTCAAGGTGTGAAATGGTATCGTATTCTTTCTTTGATATTGTGGTTGTAACAAATGCCAGGTTGTTTGTTGTGGCAGCTTTGCTGACAACGCATGTCGTAGGATCAGGAACAAAGATAATTCGGAAGACTCGGTTGTTGTTGGCAGTTGGCGCTATTGTATTCATTGGGGTATAATCCATTTTGACATCGGAGGGAGACGGTGAGCGTGATGGTGGCAATAGCGAACGCTCCTCATCCATAGGATTTTGGATGCCTTGAGAGTTCTCTATGAACCTCCGGCCAAGACACACAGACTGTGGGCAGATTCCAGATGAGATACAATTCGGGTGTTTCAACGCTGATCCACAATGTCGCTGACAGGAGCTCCCTTCTTTGTTCCAAAGGATGGTTCGTGTCTGTACTGATGTGCATTTTTGTCTTGGACAGATATGGGCACAAACTTCATAGCCAAATTCCTGAGCTCTAGGCATATTTCAAAACTACAGAAATGAAGGTGTGTAAATGATTTGATAATGTGAACTATGAAAGGTACCAGATACGGGTATTTGTTGCTGGAGTTGGTCACGAGGAAGTGTGTTATCCAAGTTTAAGTTAAAGTTGCTGACTATATAATGATCGGAACCAGGTCACGTGACAATAACATATAACAGGTACAATAGGTAAAGTATGGTGAATCAAGATTTAATTGCTTGACAAATGCATGTCGAGCGATATTTGGTAGGTTTGAAGTGTTTTCAACCATCTCAGTGAAAATTTTCTCAACTATCTCATGCAAGGGCATGTCAAGAGAAATCCATTGGATTTGCCGTAAATAAATATTATTATTCTGATCTTTGATATGTCATCTAGTGCCATCAATATGAATATCAAGAGGAATGCTAATGTTGGAATTATACTTTATATGGGTTATAAATGATAGACATAACAATATTCACCTATTGTAGCTGATACACATGAATGACTTGTTTAGTGGGCCAGTGCTGCGCATGGCATGAACGAGTTCTTTTTTTCCCCTCCTCACTTTCATCATAGCAACCTCTCACCATAGCAACATAAAAAGTAGAAGAAAAAACCTGCATAGCATGTCTCAACTTCCTCTCCCACTGTCATGTCTTCTTTACTTCATCATTATGCAATACTCTCAGCCAAAAAAGAGAGCAACACAATACATCAACTGTCAAATACAACTGTCTTTAAACAGTATGATAACAATTGACTTACATTTGCTAAACTCTACTTCTCCATAACTTTGCTGCACAACAGATGATAACATGAAGACAGCTGTACTTGAGTGGACCAATGTTGCATATGGCATGAACAAAGTCTTGTTTCTATTATTGAATTTTTATTTGTATGATTATTACAAACATCAATAAGTGATTTTGCTTGAAATATATAATTAGTATATAATATATACAGCGATATCACATTGAATTATATGTTTTAAGTAAAAATATCATTATATCATCTGAGTTACACTAATTTCTGCTTATATGGCTGATATTTCTATATATAGTAACAGTGGTCACATGTGACTATGACTCCTGTGATCACCTTGAAATTTAGGATATATGGTGTAAAATTGCCTTATATGGTTAGACTGGTCACATGTGACTATCACCATTGCGATCAGCAAAAAATTTGCTATACAATATCAGAAATTGCCTTATATGGTTAGAGTGGTCACATGTGACCCGAAATGATAATATTAGGCAGCAGTTCAATTTTCAGCTGAATCTGATAAGAATTAAGGCCAGGATAAATATTTTGAATATAATTGTATTTGTGTAATGAATATGATGAGCAGTATGTGATTTAGCATATATTATGCAAAATTACCATATATGGTTAGACTGGTCACATGTGACTGTTACCATTGTGATCAGCAAAAAATTTGGTATATAATATCAAAAAGTACGTTATATGGTTAGACTGGTCACATGTGACTGTCACACCTTGCCCGAAATGTTTATATTAGTCAGCAGTTCAATTTTCAGCTAATTCCGATGAGAACTGAAGGGTGTATGAATATTTTGAATATAATTGGGAGGTAATTTGTCTTGTGTAAGACATTCCATATTTGGATGCTTATGTAAGCCACTCCAAACATGGCCCAGATTTTATGTTACATTCCAACATAAGAAGTAGAATCATATCTCTTGCCCAAAAAAATTTTCTCTATAGGCGATGCAAAAACATTAATGAATTAATTAATGAATTAATTACGAATTTTCACTGAACCAGGTCTGATAAAGAACGAGTCTTTTAATAAATTAAAAGAACTCGTAAATGTTTATTGGACAAGGAGAATACTGTTAAGTTAGTTATGTAGATGTTGTTTCAGGACCTAGCATTGTTATTCATATTGGATTGCCCCGCTGAAAACATCTTGAACAGTATTTTCTAGCATTCACCGCAGACACAGGCAAATAGTATGATCAGGAGAGCGTTCAAATGTAGTGTAACATCAGATGTAGCACGAATCCTGAGAGCCTGATCTTTTCTGTGTAATTTCAATTGTTTCTGTGTAATCTCAATCTGTAGTCTTTAGACGTTTACTCGATTTACACTTTATATCATCTCAACCCAGTATTATGTTCTTTGGGCAAGCCAAACGTTCTAAACTCACTTGGTGCAACCTGAACGACATTGCGGGTGATCAGATAAACATAAGTAAGTTTACTAACCATTTATGGCATCGTATTAACATATTTTTAGCAATCACCGAATTATCAAATGACCGTTCCGAGGTGAGGCGGGAAAGAAGATTGCGAAAGGCAGCGCAACGGTGTGAAAGGGCTTTGCAACAAGAGGTCGAGAGGTATGTCGTAACAAACGTTCCAAGACCACGGTTGACGCTTCCCGATAGTGTTATCGTGATGGTCCTGGCGTTTGTCTTAGGGTTCCTCGTTGCTGTATGGAAATTGAAGCAGGAGTAAACGACTGGAAATTCCATCACAATGTCAGCTTTACTCTTTATTGTATATAATTTTACAATAGCCTATAAAACGATAGTAAGCAACTATTGTGGCAATAACAAAGAAAACCGACAATGCCTTGTTGATCGGTCTGGATCGTTTGAAAGTTAAGTGTGTGTCAATCCATTCTGCATGGAATTTGGGCAGCAACATTTTTTTTACAGTTGTTGCGGCTTGCTGAACGGTTGACGAACGAATCGAACGCCATTCGACATGTGCATGTAAAGCCATCTAAGCCGTCACAAATATATTAATGCCTAAGTCTTGTCTTACATGTCTGAGTAGATACTTGTCAAATGTGTATTGCTTAGTATACAGTACCATCGACACAATGATTGCCATAAATCTTTGCCCAGGTGTGTGATAACCCATAAGACATGTAAGACAAGATTTTGGAATTAACACATATTTATATGACTTAACAAGCACTTGCCGAATGGCGTTCGATTCGTTCGTCAACCGTTCGGCAAGCCACAACAACTTCAAAAAAAATGTTCCTGCCCAAATACCAGGCATAATACATTGGATTATATTATCCAGCAATGATTGCGCAATAGTACTGCATACAGAGCAATACCCATTTTGCAATCGTTCACCAAGCCATTTACCATGCATTAGTGTACTTGTGCTTAATGAGAATCTGCCAAATGGTGCTTCCATGACCTGTTCGTCAACCGTTTGGCAAACCACAACAATTCTCAAAAAGATGTTGCTGCCCAAATCCCATATAGAATGCATTCTCATACAATTGGTGATAAGATTCAGCAACAAACAATTTTAATAAGGATGCCGCTGCACTAACAGTTTTAAATATGGTTTGTCATATGCTTGGATGCTGGTATGCATGTTCTGTGACCATTATACAACTCCCTACTTGACATATATCTGACAAGCCATGTACAATGGGATTTTCGGAATTTCGCCTGCCGACATCGTCTGTATAATAGAATATTACAAATACCTGAAGGCATTACGTGTTAATGAGGAGTACCACAAAGGTTTTAAGTACTACTACACATCTATATAAGCTGCATAACAAACCCCATGAACCTGTACAATTTTTGAAAACTGCTACAAATCTCTTGCGGTATTACAAATACCTGAAGAAGCACTCCAACAAATTCTTTCAAGTACATTCCGCGTTCCTTTGATGGACTTCTACAAATGTTTTAAACTACTGTTAGGAATACTTTGACATCCTATTACAAAAATCTCGTCACAGTAAGTATTTCAAAAATTTCGGTGGTAGTACAAAATATATTGTGAGATACTCTTCACAGATATGAATACCTATGGCCTGTGGATGTTGGAACGGAATACATATACCCTATTAATCCCTTTGATCGATAATCATATTTTTGAGACGGCTCCTTGTCTCCATGATATCATCCGCATTATCATCTAGATAGTTGTAGCCTACTCTGCGTTTGATTGAAATTCTGGATAATGGAGTGGGAGCGTATACATTTGTGTTCTTTCGATTCATGGCCGCATCCTGAGAGAGTGTACAAATTAGTGGACATCTGAATTACAGCAAAGATATGAACGATACCTCTGTAAAGTCACTTTCAACCAACGCCAATGATCGCAGGCATAAAATCATCTTGAACTTGTCTCCCCTCACAGGAACTGCCGATACGGTGAATTGAACCTCAATGATATCACCAACTCTGAAGCAAATAGGATTTCCAGGCACAAAGCTAATATGTTTTTTCTTTTAATCTGGGTATTTGTATCATAATGATCAAACACTCACTGAGATCGATTCCCACTTGACTCCAACTTGAAATAAAGGACCCGGTTGTCCATTCCATGGAAATATCGTGCATTGGCCATGGACGTTAGGATGCCTTTGGGATCAACATTGCGGTCGAATGGGATTTCACAGGAGGTGTCATTGGATTGGCGATCAGTAAAATATCGGGTTCCTATTGCTAATGCAGTGTATTCCATGTAGGTAGCTGGCATAAAGTCCTGTATCGCACGTTGGGGGAAATAACGAGCTAGCTTCCGATGCAGAATATGAAGGTTATCGATAAAGGAATTGAAGCCTGTGGTTACGAGTTCTTTTAATTTATTAAAAGACTCGTTCTTTATCAGACCTGGTTCAGTGAAGGTTCGTAATTAATTAATTAATTAATTAATTAATGTTTTTGCATCGCCTATAGAGAAGATTTTTTTGGGCAAGAGATATGATTCTACTTCTTATGCTGGAATGTAACATAAAATCAGGGCTATGTTTGGAGTGGCTTACATAAACATCCAAATATGGGATGTCTCACACAAGACAAATTACCTTCCAATTATATTCAAAATATTCATACTGCCTTCAGTTCTTATCAGAATTAGCTGAAAATTGAACTGCTGACTAATATCAACATTGCGGGCAAGGTGTGACAGTCACATGTGACCAGTCTAACCATATAGGGTACTTTTTGATATTATATACCAAATTTTTTGCTGATCGCAATGGTAATAGTCACATGTGACCAGTCTAACCATATATGGTAATTTGGCATAATATATGCTAAATTACATACTGCTCATCATATTCATCACACAAATACAATTATATTCAAAATATTTATCCTGGCCTTAATTCTTATCAGATTCAGCTGAAAATTGAACTGCTGCCTAATATTATCATTTCGGGTCACATGTGACAGTCACATGTGACCACTCTAACCATATAGAGCAATTTCTGATATTGTATAGCAAATTTTTTGCTGATCGCAATAGTGATAGTCACGTGTGACCAGTCTAATCATATAAGGTAATTTTATACCATATATCCTAAATTTCGAGGTGATCACAGGAGTCATAGTCACATGTGACTACCATTACTATATATAGAAATATCAGCCATATAAGCAGAAATTAGTGTAACTCAGATGATATAATGATATTTTTACTTAAAACATATAATTCAATGTGATATCGCTGTATATATTATATACTAATTATATATTTCAAGCAAAATCACTTACTTATGTTTGTAATAATCATACAAATAAAAATTCAATAACAGAAACAAGACTTTGTTCATGCCATATGCAACATTGGCCCACTCAAGCACAGCTGTCTTCATGTTATCATCTGTTGTGCAGCAAAGTTATGGAGAAGTAGGGTTTAGCAAATGTAAGTCAATTGTTATCATACTGTTTAAAGACAGTTGTATTTGACAGTTGATGTATTGTGTTGCTCTCTTTTTTGGCTGAGAATATTGCATCATGATGAAGCAAAGAAGACATGACAGTGGGAGAGGAGGTTGAGACATGCTATGCAGTTTTATTTTTTTTTACTTTTTATATTGCTATGATGAGAGGTTGCTATGATGAAAGTGAGGAGAGGAAAAGAAGAACTCGTTCATGCCATGCGAAGCACTGGCCCACTAAACAAGTATTAAGACCTGTAATGATAACGCTTTGACGGATAAATGGGATTTGGCGTTCGGGTGGACTATTGGAGTTCTATAAAGTATTCTTGTAATATAAGATATATTACCCTTACATTGTTGTGATGGGTGGTAGATCCTTCTTTGCCAATATTGCTTGCAGGCTTAAGACCAATTCTTCTGGTTCCATTGTATCTGTCGCCGGCAATGTAAATCTCCAGCAGTTTGGGCAATTGTTATGTATGACATTGACATTCGAAATCTGTGCATATGATCAACATGATAATCTTTTCAGTGTGATTACTGACATTTGCGGAATTCGCTAGTTGAGTATCATTGTCATTTAATCGTGTGGCTATGAGGCTTTCCAAGTATTTGGCTGTCAATGTCATATCAGGGATGAGTGAATGTATGCGTATGTATGGCTCACATGCGTCTGCGAAATTATAATGGTCGTCCATCGTTGAATATGGAAGAAAAAGTTGATTGATATAGAGAAATACTTTTCTCGGAATGTATGATTATATCCTGATCACATGCTTCAGCACAAAATACACATGTGACATTTTCATTCTCAATCTTCTGATTATAGGTATAGTGTGGATGTTGTTTAGCGTTTCTGCATTTACGTTTGAAACAGAATATGTTTGCACAGCCAGCTACGGTGCCGCAATATCTTGATCCTTTTGTTGTTGTAGCCCCTGTACCGATTTGATTGTATTTGTCAGCCAAGCCGATATGTATCGAACTGGCAATATCTCCTTTTGGTTAGTGAATTTCTATGTATGAACGAACTTAGTCATCCCAGCATTGATTGAGCTCATCCATCATTTCTTTCACCAAAGAGGTTGCTGTTTCATCGAAGTCCGGTCATCCTGGCATTGGTTAACAGCCTATCCATCATTTCTCCTGCTCAGACTGTTTCTGGTTTATTGAGACCCGGTTACCGACATTGATTAGGAGCTAACGCACCCTCCGCCCGCTCAAGATATTCCACATTTATTGAGACCCGGCCACCATGACATTGATCACATGTTAATCCTTCATTTCCTTTAGTCAACGATATCCGGTTTTCATGAATCCCGGTTATCCTGGCTTTGATAACACATCTGTCCATCATTTCCTCCACTCAAAAGGTTCCATATTTGTGGTGTTGTAGCATACACCAGCATATCAGGTGATTGGTCATCGGGATGTCATATGTCCTATTGTTCATCCTCCATACAGGTGGATTTAAAGTCGAGGAAACATTTGGCTATGCGTTAGTTCCTCTTGTTTCAATGCCTCCCAAGAAGTCTGCAACCGCTAAACCGAATTCAAAGCTCAGATCGAGGGCTCCTATGTAACCTCATATGTTTCCTGTCTGTTCCATCACTGATCAGTTTAAATAACAGGTGTTGGAGTGGGTCCGAGGCTGCTCACACACAAATGGGGAAGTCACGATGGAATCGGATAGGATATCATAAGATGGACTAAGACTAAGACAGGGAATCCTACATAAGGCATCCAACCGTGAGACCTAAGTCACGTGATGGACCAGGCACAACTACTCCAAGTGCCCCTCACCTCCGTAGCGACGCCCTCGTCGCTAGTGAAAGACAAACAAAACAAAAGAGACAAAAAGAAACAGCTGAAAGAAAAGCAAAAAGAAACAGAAAGGGAATGCAAAGCACACAAAGAAGCAAAAAGCAGGTGTAAACTAGTCTACCCCATATGAATCTAGTAACGGTGGGTCATGGTGAAAAAAAGGTGGAGACAAAGTGGTAGTACGTGGAAATGGAAGCGGTACGGCACGGCACGGGGTCGGCAGGTGGGTCTCTGGACATGGGTCGACGCGAGGGTGCATGGGGCCGCCATACGATGTGTGGGCGAGGCTGCAAATGTGTCCGTTTGGGGTGTGGCCATCGTGGTACGTTCCGTGCATGGGGCCGTGGGGGATATGGCCATGGGCTTGGTGCGGATGGACTTGCGTCGTCGGATACGTCGTATGGGGTTGTCGTATCGCGGGGATGGGCCGTTGTGGTAGTGCGTGAAGGTGTAGGGGTGTGGGACGCAAGGCCGCGTGTGTGTGGACAGGGTATGGTGGGGCGGGGTGTGCCGCTCGCGTTGGGGCGACTTTGCCGCCCGGTTCCTGCGTGGGGGCATTTGATCGCGTTGGGAATGGGCGTATGGGGCCGTGAAACGAGTCGGCGTGGGGGTTGTGGGCGCGTGGTTGGGTTGTATGTCGTCGAGTTGTGCTGGGTGGGGCCAGATGTGTCATTCGCGTGGGCATGGGCTGTTGCGGCCGTGCTAGTGCTCTACACGCAAGAAAGTTGGCGTGGGCATGTTGTGCAGGGCCCATGGGATCGAGGAAGAAGGTACCGACGCGGGCGAGGTGCGCCAGTCGACTTGCTGACATAGCGGTTGGGCGACGTGGCAACGGATGGGTGGGCATGAAAACTTGTTTAGTGGGCCAGTGCTGCGCATGGCATGAACGAGTTCTTTTTTTCCCCTCCTCACTTTCATCATAGCAACCTCTCACCATAGCAACATAAAAAGTAGAAGAAAAAACCTGCATAGCATGTGTCAACTTCCTCTCCCACTGTCATGTCTTCTTTGCTTCATCATCATGCAATACTCTCAGCCAAAAAAGAGAGCAACACAATACATCAACTGTCAAATACAACTGTCTTTAAACAGTATGATAACAATTGACTTACATTTGCTAAACTCTACTTCTCCATAACTTTGCTGCACAACAGATGATAACATGAAGACAGCTGTACTTGAGTGGACCAATGTTGCATATGGCATGAACAAAGTCTTGTTTCTATTATTGAATTTTTATTTGTATGATTATTACAAACATCAATAAGTGATTTTGCTTGAAATATATAATTAGTATATAATATATACAGCGATATCACATTGAATTATATGTTTTAAGTAAAAATATCATTATATCATCTGAGTTACACTAATTTCTGCTTATATGGCTGATATTTCTATATATAGTAGTAGTGGTCACATGTGACTATAACTCCTGTGATCAGCTTAAAATTTAGCATATATGGTATAAAATTGCCTTATATGGTTAGACTGGTCACATGTGACTATCACCATTGCGATCAGCAAAAAATTTGCTATACAATATCAGAAATTGCCTTATATGGTTAGAGTGGTCACATGTGACTGTCACATCTGACCCGAAATGATAATATTAGGCAGCAGTTCAATTTTCAGCTGAATCTGATAAGAATTAAGGCCAGGATAAATATTTTAAATATAATTGTATTTGTGTAATGAATATGATGAGCAGTATGTGATTTAGCATATATTATGCAAAATTACCATATATGGTTAGACTGGTCACATGTGACTGTTACCATTGTGATCAGCAAAAAATTTGGTATATAATATCAAAAAGTACGTTATATGGTTAGACTGGTCACATGTGACTGTCACACCTTGCCCGAAATGTTTATATTAGTCAGCAGTTCAATTTTCAGCTAATTCCGATGAGAACTGAAGGGTGTATGAATATTTTGAATATAATTGGGAGGTAATTTGTCTTGTGTAAGACATTCCATATTTGGATGCTTATGTAAGCCACTCCAAACATGGCCCAGATTTTATGTTACATTCCAACATAAGAAGTAGAATCATATCTCTTGCCCAAAAAGATTTTCTCTATAGGCGATGCAAAAACATTAATGAATTAATTAATGAATTAATTACGAACCTTCGCTGAACCAGGTCTGATAAAGAATGAGTCTTTTAATAAATTAAAAGAACTCGTAACGGAGATGCCGGAGACGGGGTAAGTGATGGAGTGGCTCGTGGGGCTGCTGTACGAACGCGTGGGGTTTTCGAGCGTCTGTGTGTCCAGTAGGGAACCTGTGGGCGTCTGAATGAAAAATGGTGAGTCGAACATGGGGACGGTGATATCGAGGGTGCGCCTGGCTGCGCGACGGCGTTGTTGGATACGTCGTCCGGCTCGGCAACCTCTTGGGGGTGTTTTAATGAGGGTGGGGTGCTGTGGGTGCGCGTGGGTGGGCAGATTCTTGGTGGATGCAGTTGGTGACGTGGCTGCGCGAGGTGGCTGTGTGGAATGGTGAAGATGGGCGAAAAGTCGTGAGGGTGGTCGCGGGGCGTGTAGCAGGATGCGAACGAGGTACTGGGGCTTTCGGAGACTGTCTTCTGTAGGGTTTTTCATGGGGGTGCTGCGGGGAATCGCGTGGGTGGGGTCTCGGGGGGGTTCTCTGTTCTCGAAAAATCACTGGATCTGTCAAAAAATTTCTGTGCGAGTGGAGTGTGGTGGTCCCTGGTGGCGTGGCTCGAATCGCGCTCTCATCACCACGATGGAGTGGGTCCGAGGCTGCTCACACACGAATGGGGAAGTCACGACGGAATCGGATAGGATATCATAAGATGGACTAAGACTAAGACAGGGAATCCTACATAAGGGATCCAACCGTGAGACCTAAGTCACATGATGGACCAGGCACAACTACTCCAGCATGCGGCAGTGGGGAAGAAGGGGAAACATGCCGCTGCCAAATGGGTCAATGATGATGTGTATGTACTCACATACGAATTGTGTTACATTCTCCTAACATTTGGACAGTGTCGCTCTATTGGAGGCAGAGGATGATATTATTAGCATTCGACGCATTGGCAGTGTTGTAGTTTCCAAAGCGTCTAAAACATTTGTAGAATTCTTCATTTCTACTTTGCTTTGTTAATATATTCCGTTAATTAGGCCTACCAAGAAATTGTCCGAAACCAAAGCGAAGTAATATGACATGTATGTCTTATGATGCTAATTGCTTTTCTTTTTTTTTCCAGAGGAAAACGACGCTATCTTTCACCATCGCCCAATATTATAGACATCAACAATGATGTGTAAATATCATGTTATTATCTATCTGTCTCGTTCATCATTCAGATCTCATCGTTAGTGATACATATTCTCCCTCCAAGAAGCAGAAATCCAGTCATCATAAATTGGACGACCTTGAAAACGCTGATGAAGATGAAGGCGGCGATTCCAAGTGAGTTGACTTGTCTGCCTTTGATGACATCTAGCTTATGCTGGACATTCTAGGATTCGTACCAAGGTCAAATTTGGTTTGACCAAGAGGTCTGATGATGTGTTCCGGTATGTATTGTGAAATTATCTATGCATTGGTATGGGCGTTCCTTACACGTGAATGATGTCAGCACCTCCAAAGCTACGACATCTACCTTTACCAAGACTGCGGTGGTTGGTGACAGTGATGATAACAAAGAGTCTAGTAGCAATGATGGAGAGGCGAATCATTTTCAGCACCGGATCACCAGGTGCGTTTGACCTAGTCTTAACATGATCTTTTCATGATGAACATCCTGTATTAAGTTTACCATCACTTTCGTTCGCTCTGGCAAATATTCGAATCTTTCTCGTGATGATCCAGCCTGAATCTCTACAGGTGGATTTGGGCGAAACTTCTTCCATGCTGTTGGAGGAGGCGATCCAACTATCTTCACATCTGTCATCATGGTGGAATCTTGTTACCTGGACGAACCAAAGGTGGGTAGTAACACGAAACCTGTCAAGGTTATCCAGGGTGCACTGTTCCAAGGTGAGTGGGAGCGATATATTGGTGCAATTGGAATGGTAATCGGTGAGGCGGAATTTCGAGCACAACTATTCAAGGACTTTGTGTCCTTTGCAACGACTTCTGCAAGTGCAATGAACGTATCTCCGAGTAGTACGTCTAATATTAACTCTTATGACTAACTTAAATCGGGTTGTACAGAGGCATCGCCTTCCAAATCGGGGAAACTCAGCCCCTTCACTCGTCAGGCAGCGCCATCCTATCAAAAGGCAGCGCTTTCTTTTCACGATATTGGTAAGTGCTCATGGATACAGAACAGCTGTGTTTTAAAGGAATGATAGTGCCCATGTTCGATGGACGAAAGGTCAAAACGGACTTTGCTACAATGCTAAAGACTTTCCAAGAGCTTCTACATTTCCCGCATGACATTCCAGCTGATTCCTGTGTCGTTGTTGGGCACTTTCAAGCGTGTGGAGGACTTGATAAAGAGCATCTCCCTCAATGTTCAATGGGTCATGGTGTTGGGAGTGCCGAAATGATGTCCTGGTGACATCAAATATCATCGCTTTGTAATCTGTAAAACTCGTCAATGTCGATATGTGCCCTATGAATCACCTGAAAGCCTAGAAAATTGTACCGAAGGCAACAACGTATTATGACTGCTCAACCTAGTCAAGGTAGTGTTGATGTCATGTACAGTGGTGGTTAAGGATTAGCGTGGTTGCTAATATATTGCTTAGGTGGCTCACCATGTACTTATTGCACAGCGTTCGGCCTGTTTACCGACTGTTCTGCAAGCCACGACAATTGTGAAGAAAGTGCTGCTTCCAAACTATGAGACAGAATGGACTGTCCTATGTCCAGCAACAAATTTGGCCATAGTGCTGCGTACCGAGCAATACTTATTCAACAATTGTGTACTAGCACTGGATTATGTTTGAGTGCTTATATGGCTTACCAAACACTTGCCGAACAGCGTTCAATTCATTCGTCAACTGTTCGGTAAGCCATAACAATTGTAACAAAAATGTTGCTGCCTAAATTCCAGCCAGAATGGATTGTCCTATATTGAATGACAATGTCTAGCAAGCAATTGTACTGCATGCCGAGCAATACTTATATAACAATTATCTACTAGCACTGGATTATGTTTGAGTGCTTATATGGCTTACCAAACACTTGCCGAACGGCGTTCGATTCGTTTGTCAACCGTTCGGCAAGCCACAACAATTGTAACAAAGATGCTGCTGCCCAAATTCCAGGCAGAATGGATTGCCAAACACCCGTTCAGCAAGCCACGTATTGAGTAATAAATTTGCCCAGTCTTAAATTCCGATATAAGTAATTTTAAAATACCTCTATAATATTGATATGCCGATGATACTACATCCTTCAAAAGTCGTAATACTGAGCGGGTTCAACTAACGGTTGATGAACTATATCAATCTAAATTAGTAATTGTTCAACTAAATTCCATATTTTCTACTACCTTTGTGATATCTGAATCACGTCAGCATCAATGTTCTACGCCTAAAGAGGATTTATCTATCACCATAATGTTGCCAGACGGCTTTGAATTGTAATGATAAATTTTAGTATTTTAGTGAGGTTCACATAAAGGTGACTGAAACCAGTACCCATGTTATGATACTGGTAAACGCCAAATATTTCTGAAGCATATGATGATCAGATATTCTTATTCGTTTACTCTAGCCTCATCCGTCACATCACCAACGCAAACCCTAACGCAAAACCAATGACAACTAAAACAACTCTGTTTTGAATTATTAGCCATCGACCTACAACAATTCTCTAGACCATACCCTTCGATTTCGTATCTGAAATGCGCCTCACGGCGTTCCATGGCCCATCTCAACCGTCTCTCTCGCCTTGCCTCGGACCGGTCATTTGATCGGTCTACAATCACTACTTGTTTAGTGGGCCAGTGCTTCGCATGGCATGAACGAGTTCTTCTTTTCCTCTCCTCACTTTCATCATAGCAACCTCTCATCATAGCAATATAAAAAGTAAAAAAAAATAAAACTGCATAGCATGTCTCAACCTCCTCTCCCACTGTCATGTCTTCTTTGCTTCATCATGATGCAATATTCTCAGCCAAAAAAGAGAGCAACACAATACATCAACTGTCAAATACAACTGTCTTTAAACAGTATGATAACAATTGACTTACATTTGCTAAACCCTACTTCTCCATAACTTTGCTGCACAACAGATGATAACATGAAGACAGCTGTACTTGAGTGGACCAATGTTACATATGGCATGAACAAAGTCTTGTTTCTATTATTGAATTTTTATTTGTATGATTATTACAAACATCAATAAGTGATTTTGCTTGAAATATATAATTAGTATATAATATATACAGCGATATCACATTGAATTATATGTTTTAAGTAAAAATATCATTATATCATCTGAGTTACACTAATTTCTGCTTATATGGCTGATATTTCTATATATAGTAATGGTAGTCACATGTGACTATGACTCCTGTGATCACCTCGAAATTTAGGATATATGGTATAAAATTACCTTATATGATTAGACTGGTCACACGTGACTATCACTATTGCGATCAGCAAAAAATTTGCTATACAATATCAGAAATTGCTCTATATGGTTAGAGTGGTCACATGTGACTGTCACATCTGACCCGAAATGATAATGTTAGGCAGCAGTTCAATTTTCAGCTGAATCTGATAAGAATTAAGGCCAGGATAAATATTGTGAATATAATTGCATTTGTGTAATGAATATGATGAGCCGTATGTAATTTAGCATATATTATGCCAAATTACCATATATGGTTAGACTGGTCACATGTGACTATTACCATTGCGATCAGCAAAAAATTTAGTATATAATATCAAAAAGTACCCTATATGGTTAGACTGGTCACATGTGACTGTCACACCTTGCCCGAAATGTTTATATTAGTCAGCAGTTCAATTTTCAGCTAATTCTGATAAGAACTGAAGGCAGTATGAATATTTTGAATATAATTGGAAGGTAATTTGTCTTGTGTGAGACATCCCATATTTGAATGCTTATGTAAGCCATTCCAAACATGGCCCCGATTTTATGTTACATTCCAGCATAAGAAGTAGAATCATATCTCTTGCCCAAAAAAAATTTCTCTATAGGCGATGCAAAAACATTAATGAATTAATTAATTAATTAATTAATTACGAACCTTCACTGAACCAGGTCTGATAAAGAACGAGTCTTTTAATAAATTAAAAGAACTCGTAACTAACATATTAATTTGAATTCATATCAAATAATAAAACTTACGTATATTGATTTGGTCTCCTCCGACGTCATTTAGTTGGCATTCATGCAACTTCGGGCATTGAGTTTCATTGAAGAACATAGTATATGTATAAGATATTATATGTTTACAATCGAGTAATAAGATGTAAATTAAGTAAATGTATCAAACAACTATTTAGAACACAGTGGTGCAATGCTAATATTTCAGACAATTGGACTACGTATCACCATTCAATAGTTTTATTCACTGAAAATCTGTTGGATATTGCTTAGAAGATATATTTAGCTTGTGTAATGTAGTTAGTGACAATATCAACAAAAGGATCACTCAGACAGACACCAAACCGCCCAAATACATTCGATAGGTGTAATTCTAAATGTGTACAACATCAGGAAAACACCTTTCCACTTAATGTGACTTAATGTGACTTAATGTGACTTAAAATGTGACTTAAGACATTGCCCAGTATTAATATCCGATGTCACTGACTCTCAAATACCTCTATAATGATATTCTACCAATGTTAGACTGACAGAATGGATTGTCCTACATTGAATGACAATGTCCAGCAATGATTGCAGTCTATACTACGATTAAGAAGAACTCAAATCGTACTCTACATGACTTGCAATCTCCTTGAACAATAAACAGTAAGAAGTATACTAACCCTTACATTCTGAATAGATTAAGGAAAATCGAGATTGTCTAATGTTGGATGGAAACTAATTGCTATGGAGAGTCTGGAAGGAATGAACCAAAAAAAATTCAACTAACCTTTCGGCTGCGTTCAGATATATGAGATGAGAATACCGCGATACATAGATACATTGTCGATGTGTGTGAGCCTTCAGTTTATGTCAGACTGAAAATATCACGAACACAGGAAAATCTTTAAGACTGAGTATCCATCCTGATATATTTCATAATAGTGTGTTCAACACCCCTTGTATATCCGTCTCGTGAGCAAAACCGTAATAAAAACAGAAAGCAAAGTATGTTTGGGTATGTTTTCTTCTATGTACAGCTGTATTCTGCATGTTATCCACGACGCGGCGAACACATGCCCTAAAACGTTGTCAAATTGGATCAGGTGATTCCGGTGTCTCCATTTGGCACACGAGGTTTGCCCTTTTCCACTTACCCGAAATTTTCTCTCCATTCTGCCCAAGCATTAAACTCTGCTCCTCCAATGGCTGTTCCTGTCATCAAAGTCTCCACCCCTGCCATAAACCCATCTGCCTTCAAATACTGGCCTGATACCGCGCCAAAAAAGATGCAGGAACTCCATGTGATTTTCCAGATTCAATATATGGTTCCTGATGAGATACCAGCGGAATACAAGACTTCTGGTACCGTTCCAGTCTTATCACGCAATCTATATATGATCAAAGCTCATCCTCACGATGTCGCTGCTCAAGGTGAAGTATGGCACGAACTGCCGTCTCGATATGAGGAAGCACTACGACGCATCATATATCACATGAACATGTATATATATGTAACAATAACCATCGCTGACAAGAAGGCACCTCAATATTCACCAGAATATGTTAAACGAGATCAAGAGGCTACCGATATTCTTCGATGTTATCTGAAATACACCGACATCGTGATGGATGAAATATGGGATGAGGTGCTGAAGGCAACAGAGGCAAAGGAGATGAATAGCGATTGGCGCAGTACGGTTTTCGATGAGTGGCTTCTCAAAGAATATTATGTGAAGAAACATTCCCCTGCGGTGTTGATACAACATGGTGCGATCAATACAGACATAATGCCAGAGGATCTTGGTATGTGTTCATCCGCATCACAACAGATAAATTGAATATAGCTTTTGATAGACTGGGGCAAATACGATGACTCCGTTCCATCATGGCACAATGGTACCATTGTCGGATGGAAGTTCAATGGACAGGACGATGCCACCAAGCGTGCAGTTATCCCTCGGGTCATCACATGGTGTAGAGAACACAATATCTCCATTAAAAACGGTAGGATTCACAATAGAGATTGCATTTTAGCAGTACCTTCATATAACCTACAGAGGATTCGGTCCCATCTGCTAAGGGAAAAGGAAAAGCAAAGGCAGTTTTGGAGGATAAGAAGAAGGATCATGTAACTGGTCTGCATTACCTTTTTCCACTTTATATATATATAATGACATTGATCTTTGCCCGTCCAGATGAAATGATGACAAAGGGGAAGAGCAAACCCAAACCCAAACCAAAGTCAAGTAAGCCACATTTCTTTGACCCTGCTAATAATATCCAAGCTTCATCACTATAGAGCGCACAAGAGCATCAGAGATCGCAGAGGACAATGGTGGTAAGTGATTGAATGCAATATATGAGATTTATAATTTACAATGTCCATTCATAGAGGATATAAAGATGGAGAAAATCAAAACAGAGGTGGAGGACCATGATTCCAAGTTTCAAAAACATAAGTTCCATTATCCAACGTAATATATCCATTAAGGTATGGACAGCCATTGTTGAAGTCCCGAAGGTCTCCAAGAAATTGAAGACCAAAAAGTTGAAGTTGGAAACCATGACGCTGGACTCCTCGGAACTGGACATCTGGACATCTGGACCGCTGGATTTGAATGATAAGACCAAGGACTCCGAGAGTGAGGTGCGGGATGAGCTCATGTCTGATGAACGCCCGAAAACGTCTCCAGGTGGTGGTGACCAAATTGAGGATAGTGTTTTGGAGACAGAAAGGCAAAGACTTGCCAAAGCCGCACATGCATTGGATCTTGACGTCGACATGGAGGATCACGATAAGCCGGCAAAAAAGAAGACAAAATTGTCAACTCTAGGTAACTTGTTCAGCATCACGTCATTACATACATTAATATATCTCCCATCTACATCTAGCTTTGCGTCCTGGCATGCGTGCGTCTTCGTAAAACACATCAGCAACCCAAATGGAGCCAAGCGTGTCACCTATGGAGATGGATTGGGGCAATATTGTCCCGCCGCAAATTCACACCTCGGCCGCTCCAGTGCAATCCGCGATGCCACCCCCTAAGCCATCCTCATCCAAATTGGATCCAGGATTGTAATTCGAAGTGAGTCCATAGGTTGATATGATCTGTGTCATATTTTACTAATGGTTTCTTCTGTCAGATGTTGGTTGGTTGTGGCTTTAGGAACTGGGTCTTTCGTGCGCCTCTTCATATGTTTTTACCATCGCGAAATTTGTAGTCCTTGTTGTATTTGTAAATTGATTGGTTCCCTGCTGTGATTAATGCATGAACTGAGATAAGAGAATATCCCAAGTCAAACAACCGAGAATGACAGTCACTAGTGATTGGTAAGTTGATTCAAATATTCTGTATTCTATGTGAGTATATGCATCATTGATCGAATGCTAGTTATGAAATCGACAGGCTAAGATTAACCTTACAGTTCATCTGTGGTGGCAATTGTCTAGCTATGTAGCATGTATCAGTATGTTTGTGACAGGTTAACAAGCACTTGCTGAACAGCATTTATAAATAGTGCTTATATGGCTTACCAAACACTTGCCGAACGGCGTTCGATTCATTCATCAACCATTCAGCAAGCCACAACAACTTCAAAAAAAAATGTTGCTGCCCAAATACCAGGCAGAATGGAATGTCCTACGTTGCATTACATTATCCAGCAACGATTATGCTCAAATTCCTTTATGCTCCTTTCTACATGCTTCTACCATCGCCTTTGAATTCAACATTTTTTGTACTTGTATTAAAACAAATTTATCTGTTGCTTTGAATAATGTACGACTAAAATAAGGAGAGAATTCAACAATACAATAAATGTTATCAATTAAAACATATAATGTATGTTCAGGCTCAAATTCTTTCTGGTAGATTATTAATTATAATCTCAGTCAAACGTCACATACAAAACACACCACTGCAGCCTATACCAATGCTATCTTGTTAATTTGCTAATTTGCTAATGGTAAAGAATAGGCAATGACGAAATCATTGCATCACGGGAAGCAACCAAGTGGGAATAAACACAGCCTTCGGGCACAATATACAGTTTCAGAGAGCCATACAAATGGAGCGATATCATATGATCAAACTCGGCATGTTAATTGTTGTGATTCATGATCCGAACCACTAAACAAGTTAAATAGATATCACCAGATTTACTCTTGCTCTCACAAATCCACATGTATCTTGACAATATCATCTACACATGCTTTCTTGTCACTTCTTTACACATTCTTGCCAATGTAATACAATTTCCACAACTATGCCCAGGCCAACTCACGTACATCTCTGCTGAATCAATCATCTTGCCTTTGGTATCGAGTTTGGTCCAGGAACTGAACATATTTCAAGGTAAAGTCATAGGACATGAGAGCTCTACCCAAGAACTGGGTGATTTTAAGGAAGAACTCATAGAACATGAGTTTGCCCCAGATCAGGGCGGTTCAGCGATACCGATACAAATAAATGCTTCACGACTTCTGAAGTTCAATCAAACAACAAAGGATAATTTGAAACTTGATCCATTACTCTTTTCGACAACAGTTAAGAATTCCACTTTCGAAATACAGATATATTCTATTGAATATGCCACATCATACTACTTACCTTCTAAATATCTTTTTGCTTTGTATTGTTTTATGAAACCTATCACTGTTCAATATCGTTGTCAGATTATCAAGGCATTACTCATGCAATGTCTCCTGAGACGACATGACTTCAAATTATATTTATTTCGATGTAATTCTATTGCTATGTCACAAGCAACCTTGCTGTGGATCACACTACAATTTGCAATCGCATATAGAAGATCATGCATGACTACGTTCAATTTGAATTTATTCAGAAACATGATGACATGTTTATATACAAAGTCTTTTAATAGGTTCCACTACATTGGAGGTGGTAAACGACTGCCAACATTTAACTTTAATTTTCTCCAACCATTTATGCTGCCATTCAATAATATCAACCATGATTCTAGCTTATTATTCAAATACATCGGTCATATTTATCAACCCACAGCCAGAATTTTGTATGGAAATAACAATGAATATATATGCGTTCAAATGCCTTTACATAAATATCTCCCACAATTGACAGCGAAGGATATTATAGAAATTGCAACAATACATAAGATATATTTGTCAAAAACAACGCAAAGGTTACATGGACAGGATCTACTTTCCATATTGACCGAGCATACATGTTCGGCTTGTAAAACGCATGTTTCTATTTTCCATATTCATAATGTTAAATCAAGTACAGAGCGATACATAAAATGGGCCAACAAGATATCCTCACATTTGGAAAAACAGCAAAGCGGATTACACTTTTGCCATAAAGAACAGTGTTATACTAAGCCAGAGCATGGAGTAAAACAAAACAAGAAAACAAATTGTGACAAATATTCCTTTCCTCCTCCTCCGCCATCTATTGAGTTGAAGGAAACAATAATCCACAACTGGTGTAAAGATTCATCACCTGAATGCCTCCAGGAAAGTGGCTGTGCTGTGTGTGGTCAATTAGTTTTGTTGAAAAATATGTCTTTATTATCCACAACAAAAGTCAATCTGAAGATATTGATCAGAGAACATATGGGAATCACAAGACAGGAACGATATCATTGTTCTGATCCAATACAGGATATCAAAGGTCCAGTACTGGATGACACATGTAAATGGATATGCAAGCCATGTGTGGTCAGCCTGAACAAAGGTAGAACTCCCAAATACACTTTAGTAAATGGCCTTTGGATAGGCACTATTCCTGCACAACTTCAAAATCTGACATTTGCTGAACAACTGTTGATTGCTCGTGTTCGTCACAACAAATGTATTGTACGTGTGTCATCTGGGATGCATAAAATGAAAGCAAATGCCATCATGTTTCAGAATCCAACACCAAAGATATATCAACAATTACCTCCAACAGTTAAAGAACTTGATGAAGTGTTAGCTTTCATTTTCACTGGTCCTGCCTGACCAACTCCAGAAGACATGAGCGAACACCTTTATTAGTTCACAGGAAGCGGGTTTCTGCAGCTTTAGAATGGCTGAAATTGAACCACATAGACTACTATGATTTAGACATCTCCTATGAAAACCTAGAACAATATCCAGATCATGGAATTCCTGTTGTGGTTGCATATCGACCAGCAGACACAAATAAGGAACCAGAAGCCACTAGTGCATTTGACAATGAAGAGGAAGATGGTGTAGAAGATGGGCCTTGTCCTTTTGTTGTGAGTGGAGTAACTGGCACATCAGGAATTTCAACATTTAGTGGGGATCTAAAGTTATTTCTAAAGTTAGCAGCAAAATATAATCTTTGGATTTACATTTGGGCCAAATCTAAATATTGAATTTAAGTCATGAATAAATAAATGTCTAAATTAATTCTTTTCTTTTGCCTTTGGATTAGTCCTGCAATCAAAATAATAATCAGTGCTAAAGTGTGGAGGGAAAGTATAATTTAGATTTGAGTTTACTCTGGTTCGCTAGTCCACATTCAGGCATCACTTAAAGACAAACTGAAAGTTATAATTTCGATGAAAGTAAAATATTTAATTTATTGGGTATCAAAATGTACCATTTTGGGAGTTATCAAAAGTTAAGATTCCGTCAGAACTAAAGTGATTGTACACTCCCATCGCCCACTCATCGCCAACCCATCGCCACTCGCTGCCCACGTGCACGTTAAGATAAGACGATGCCATCGTCTTCGACGGGTCCGGATCGGGTAAGCGCTAGTTCAGTCACAAGTCACGACAACAACAACAACAAGAAAAACAATGATACTGACAACGATGGTCATCACCAGCGAGGCCGGAGGAGTAGTGGCGATGACGATGACAGATGACGGTGATGACGCAGACAAGGACCGCGATGAGGACGACAAAGATGGCGGTATCGGTGGTGGCACCACCACCCCACCACAGCCAGATGACGGCAACGACCTCCACTGCCAACAGGCAGCAGCAAGGCGACGACGACAACGACGGCAGCGGAACGGGGGTGTCAGGTATCGGGCGTGCTCATCACCCAGCCATCGCCGACCATACCTCCCTCCCACCCGTCACCCCAATCAATCCAACGGCGGCAACGATAATGAGGGCCCAGTGGACCACGACCACGACCATGACCACTACAAACACAACCACGACCGCTGCCGTCGAATATGAATACCGGCCAGCGAGGGGATGACGGCAGTGGCATTCACCACCACCTTCACCACCACCATCACTTCCTCAACCACTAATACCACCACCACGACGTTGGATGACGATGATGCCGACAACGACGATGCCGACAACGACGGCAACGGCCCCACGGAATGGCGACAAGATCTCCACCACCATCCGGCAGCAGCAAGATGACGATGGCGACGGCAGTATCACCACCACCACTGCCACCACCATCACAAGTGGAAGTAGCCGCTGAGCAGCGGCAGGACGATGACGACGACCTCCTATGACCTCCCCCTGCCCACGCATGACGCCCATCTCCATCGCTTATCTCCATTGCCCTCGCTCCCATCGCACCCGGGCCACCTCCACCACCCATCCCATCGCCCGCGCCCATCGCCCTCACATCCACCCTGTCTCCCCGCCCACGCCATCTTTCTCGTCCACGCCATCTCCCTCGTCCACGCCATCTCCCTCGTCCACGCCATCTCCCTCGTCCACGCCATCTCCCTCGTCCACACCATCTCCCTCGTCCACACCATCTCCCTCGTCCACACCATCTCCCTCGTCCACGCCACATCACCTGCCTTCGCCTGCCCACGCCAAATGCCACCTCCCTCGCCCGCACCCCACGCCATCCCCCTCACCCTCGTCGCCCACGCCACCCCCCTCACCCCCACCGCTTACGCCATCTCCCCGGCCTCCCATCGCATCGTGCCCACGCCATCTCCCTTCACCGCTCTCCCATCCCATCATCTCCCTCTCCCTCGCCCACACCCCACGCCATCTCCCTTGTCGCCCACGCCGTCTCCCCGCATCATCTCCCCCTGCCCACGCCATCTCCCTCGCCCACACCCCACGCCGTCTCCCTCACCCTCGTCGCCCACGCCAATGCCCACGCCATCTCCCCGCCATCTCCCCCTGCCGCCATCTCCGTCGCCCACACCTCTCTGCCTCCCATCCAATCATGCCCCCACCATCTCCCCCTGCCCATGCCATCTCTCACCCGCCCCTGTGTCATCACCTCACGAACCCCACCACCATGTCAATTGACGTTGGAGCTGGGCTCGTGAGGTCATATGATTTGGTCCATTGGGAGATGGGCGGATGATGGATGGACAACGAGTGGACGATGGTGGGCTGCGTCCCACGCCATCATACCCATCTCCTTGCCCATGCCATCTCCCTCGCCCACGCCATCAAGGCTCCCTGCCTCTGCCATCACCTAGGCCCTGCCCGGCGCCACGCCAATTAATGTCGGTGAATAGTAGGACGCCCTCAAAGCCCACGGAACAATGATGACCAATGGGTGGGCGACGAGTGGGCGACGAGTGGGCGACGGGCGGGCGATGGCGCGGGCAATAGCTTTAGATCTGATGGCAACTTTGAATTTAAGTAGCTGCCGAAATCGTATATTTTGATAACTATTAAATTTATTATTTTAATCCTACCAAAAGTTTTAATTTTGGCCTGCCTTTAAGTGATGCCTAAATTTGGACTAGAAATTTTGAGTAAACTTGAAACTAAATTATGCTTTCCCCTTACAATTTAGATCTGATAATTATTTCGATTGAAAGAATAACCTAAAGATGAAAATAAATAAATGATTTAGATGTGTATTTGTTCATGACTTAAATTTAATATTTAGGCTAGGCCTAAATGTAAATCTAAAGATTATATTTTTCTGCTAACTTTAGAAATCACTTTAGTTCTCAACTAAAAGTTGGAACTCCTGATGTGTGGTGATAATCTAGATATTACAAGTCCAAAAGCATTAATAGCTAGAGCGACAAAACATTTGATAAATGATCATGGTGGTGTTCTTGCCATAAGCCATGCTAGAAATCCAGAGTCCTTCTTCAATAATCCTCAGTTATATCCTATGATGTTTCCTTGCCTCTTTCCATATGGCTTGGGTGGCATTGGTAGCATTGACAAAGATGTTTTAATTATTAGTGATACGATGCACAAAAGACACCTCCTGATGTACCATGACAAAAGATTTCAAACTGATCCCTATTTTCCACTGATTGCATTCAATCAGGAACAGATTAAAGACAGTACAACAGGTGGATATTTGTTGACTAACAAACATAATTTCAATGATATTGCAGATCGCTTGATGAATATCAATACTGCTGTTTTAGATGATCTCTCTAAAAGATTGTCCAGAGGTGATAGAGTAAAACCGGAAACACCTAAGGAAAAAGCATGCTATAAGCTCATTTTAGACTTGGACCATGTAGCTGGTCAGGTAAAAGGTTCAATTACTAATAAGAAATACATGCGAAATGAGATTTGGTCTCTGATATCCTATATTGGTGCGCCAACTTGGTTTATCACTTTTGCACCTGCAGACATCAATCACCCACTATGCCTATATTATGCTGACAACAAAGAAAAGTTTTATCCTAAGCTATGTCTACCCCAGGATTGTTACAAACTAATTGCAAATAATCCAGTGGCTGGAGCCCGCTTCTTTCACTTTACTACTGAAATGTTCATCAAACACATATTAGGAATAAATGAATCTCATCCTGGTCTGTATGGAAGTACATCAGGTTATTATGGAACAGTAGAGGAACAAGGATGTCTTACCTTGCATCTTCACATGCTGCTATGAATAAAGGGATGCCTTACACCTCAGGAAATACATCACAAAATTATGGATGAAAATTCTGATTTTCAGAAGAGATTAGTAGAGTACTTGGAATGTTTGGGCATAGGACAATTCATGACAGGTTCTAAAGAAGAGGTATCCCAGAAAATGGAACAGATGATGGCAATACCTGAATATCAACCTCCAACATGTGTTCTCCCAGATCCACCTTCATATACATGTTTTATGAATTGTCAATATCATGACAAAAGATCAACATGGTGGCAAAAGTTCACAGAGGTTGTCGATTCTCTTTTATTGCAATTAAATTTACATAACAGACACGATGGAAAAAGAAAACCATACTGTCTTAATTCTAAAGGTGAATGTAAAAGACAATTTCCAAGAGATATCTTTCACCAAACCTTTGTAGAACCTAATCCTGGTGCTCTCAACCTCAAGCACAGTGAGCCTTGGATGAACACAGTAACACCTGAAGTAACTTATATGCTGCGATGTAATTCTGATGTGACTAGTTTGTTATCTGGTACTGCTATAAAGGCAATAGTTGCATATATAACAGATTATATTACAAAGATGTCTTTGAAAACCTATAGCATTTTTGAAGTAATAAAAAGTGTTTTTGATAGGAATTCCGAAATGATTGGTGGAGATTTAAACAGGAAAAACAAAGTCAGAAAATTATTACACAAATAGTCAATTCCCTCACCTCCAAAATGGAGATTGGTGCTCCAATAGCTTCATTATACGTGCTCGGAAATCCTGATCACTATGCCAGTCATAAATTTGTACCATTCTTTTGGAGATCTTATGTTAAAGAGGTCATCAGTGCATGGTCTGATGAAGAAATTGCTAATACATGTGAAGATGAAAATCACGCTCAAAAAGTTGTGATTGGTAAACGAAATGGATCATACATAGGACTTTCCAAAGTAAATGATTATATGTTCAGACCGGCTTTGTATAATAATGTATCACTGTATAACTGGATACGTCTTGCCACTATGGAACCAAATAAAAGTGGTACAAAAACAAAAACCCAAATGACTAGCAAAGAATCAACACAAAGCCAACTTTTTGATGAGGTAGAATTTGATGATGTGTCTGACACCTTTATTGAACATGCCAATATTGACTATTCTAATGATGATAGCTTGTCTGAGGTTAGTGATGATGATATGTTCATGCAAATCGATGAAATTCAGAAGCCTGACAGCTTAAATAAAAAGAACAAGAATGATAATACAAGTACAGACATAGGTGATGAATCAGATGAAGTTGATGAAATAGAAATTGATATATCGACGAAAAATAAAAAAGATTATACTTTGCAACGCAATCATGCACAATATCTGACCCACCATGCAAAAATGAAAAGAAACGATCCCTTCATAGTTCCTAATTTCATTCCAAACAATTTACCAAGGGCTGACCGTGGTGATCAAGAATATTATTGTTGTACAATGTTAACTTTTTTCAAGCCATGGAGAAATGGCAAAGAACTCAAAAATAAATTACAAACATGGGACAATGCTTTCACAAATTATAAGTTTTCTAAAAGACAGCTTGAAATCATGAAATACTTTGGTCTGCGATATGAGTGTCTTGATGCAAGAGATGATTTCTCTGCTAAACTTCAAAAGAATAATACTGAAGATATCAAATATTCATGGGCTACTTCAAACAATTTTGATGAAATGGATGACATGCACAATGCTGAACTAGCATGTAATGGAGATGATTTCAACAATACTCTTGATGAAAATACAGACACGGAATTACTTGTGACACTTGGTTATAAGGGAAAAAAAAGAAAGGATGAAATGCTAATAGCTGAAAGAACCATGAAAAGGGCAGGATGGCTTGATAACTGTATTGATGGTATCCCAGATATAGGACCATTAATACCTGTAGAACCCTCTGTAACACAATCAGCAAAATTATGGAGAGCCACGGTCCTTGCCAAGAAAAAGGAAATCATTGAAGAACGAAATAAAAATTTGCCATCAAAGACAGGGACCATAACTAAATTGTCAAATTTTCAATATAATAATGTAAAAATAGTCGATGCAGCATACATCCACCACATGTTTATTCCTGCCAACAAAGCTTATCTTCATCTAATTGATATAACTATCAATGATTTCAAGTTAAATACAGACCAAAAAAGAGCATTTCATATCATTGCCAATCACTCTACCTTGATTAACAGTTCAGAGAAGCTACGCATGTATCTTGGTGGTATGGCAGGCACGGGAAAATCACAAGTAATCAAAGCATTGATTTGTTTTTTTTGGTAAACATAACCAGAGTCATCGGTTTTTGGTTCTTGCTCCAACTGGTGGTACTGCTGCCCTTGTAAATGGATTTACATATCACTCCATTCTTGGAATTAATCACGGAGGATCATCTCGTTCCCCTGCACAAGTCCGTGCCAATCTTGATGGTGTGGATTACATTTTCATTGATGAAGTATCAATGTTATCCTGCAGAGATATGTATAAAATCAGTGCTCAATGTGCAAAAGCACGTGCCATTTATGATGAACCCTTTGGTGGCATTAATATGATATTTGCTGGGGATTTTGCCCAACTTGCACCAGCTATGAGTGGTGCTCCTTTGTATTCTGGAACCGTTGGAGTCCAAATCAATTCCAGTCAAACTATAGCAAATCAGGAAGCTGCCATAGGCAAAGCTCTTTGGCATCAGATTACAACGGTTGTGATATTACGTGAAAATATGAGACAAACCAATCAGTCAAAAGAAGATGTCCAACTGAGACAGGCATTGGAAAACATGAGATACAAAGCATGTACTTCCGAAGATATTGCATTTCTTCGTACCCTTATTGCAGGAAAAGGTCAAAATGATCCAAAATTAGCCCAAAAGAAGTTCAGGAATGCATCAGTTGTTACTGCATTGAATGCACAAAAAGACAAAATCAATGAACTTGGTGTCCAATGTTTTGCTGCTGAGAATAAAAGACTATTAACATCATTTTATTCAATAGACAGATGGAATGATCATACTAATTTCAAGAACAAAAGAAAGTCTCATTACGGATCAACGATTGCAGATCCTGTTCGACACACAAGAATATTAGAACCTTCACTCCAGAAATTACTATGGAACCAACCACATGCATCATCCTCGGATCATATACCAGGAAAATTGGAGTTATGTATAGGCATGCCAGTGATGCTGAGAAACAATGATGCAACAGAGTGCTGCATTACCAAAGGAGCAGAGGCGGTTGTTGTAGGTTGGCAGAGTGCAACAGGCCCAGAACAACAGATTGTACTGGACACTTTATTTGTCAGATTAATAAATCCTCCAAAAAAAATATACATAGATGGCCTTCCTGAAAATGTGGTGCCAATTACAAAACATATCACTTCCACTATGTGTTCATTACCCAATGATGATGTGATATCCTTGTCAAGAGAACAAGTGTTGGTATGCCCTAATTTTGCTATGACTGATTATGCATGTCAAGGGCGTACCCGTCCTAACAATGTAGTTGATCTCAGTAGTTGTAGAAACCACCAATCTTATTATACTTGCTTGTCTAGAAGTGCAACTGCTGCAGGAACCATCATTGTTCAAGGCTTTGATCCTAAGGTAATTACTGGTGGTGCTTCTGGATATCTAAGACAAGAATTCAGAGAATTAGACATTTTAGATGAAATAACCAAACTCAAATATCAAGGACTTTTACCAAGCCATATTAATGGAGATCAACGAAATTCTATCATTGATCAATTTAGAAGATGGAAAGGAAAGTCATATGTTCCAAAACATGTTCATTCTGCTATTGCATGGAAAGCCACGGAGCAACTAAACCAATACACAGCACAGCCCTCTCCATGGCAATTAATTAAACCTATGAACAAAAATCAAAAGGCAGATTTCAGAAACCTCAACTTTGTTCCTGCAAAAGGAACTGTTCCAGTCACTGTTGCTCATAAAAATTCCACAGCCAATGTATTGCAAAATAAAAAACGAAAATTACAACAAGTTGTAAGTTCATCTTCCATAGTGAAAAAAAGACGAAAAACAAGTACTATTGAATTAAATAAACCAAAAGGGTTTATATGGGATGCGCAAGATTGGAGCTGTGCTTATGATTCACTCTTTACAATATTACTAGCAATATGGAATGAAGATCCATCAAGTTGGAAAAAAAGATTCAATAGCATCAATGAAATATTAAAGATTTTGAGCTTAGGATTCAAACGATCCAAGAATCACACAACAGATTTAGAAACAGTTAGAAATACAATCAGACATTTATTGCATCAAGATAAACCCGAAATATTTCCTTATGGTCAAATTGGTATTGCCATAAGTGATTTAGCTCATTATATAATGAAGCCAAATAAAGCAATGACTTCATCTTGTCTTAAATGTATGAATTGTGAAAACATAATCCTTCTGGAAAATGATAGATGTGATGCTACTTTTCATTGTCCATATTCATTTTCTGGAACAATCTCAGCATATCTTGCTCAAATCATAGTCAATAGACAACGACATAAATGTCAATTGTGTCAGGGAGAGGTTATAAAATTTATTACATTCAATAAAATTCCTCCTCTGATCATGTTTACAATTGACTCTATTGAAAATTTACTTGTTTAGTGGGCCAGTGCTGTGCATGGCATGAACAATTTCTTTTTTTCTCCTCCTCACTTTCATCATAGCAACCTCTCACCATAGCAACATAAAAAGTAGAAAAAATCAAACTGCATAGCGTATCTTGACTTCCTCTCCCACCGTCATGTCTTCTTTATTCTCAGCCAAAAAAGGGAGCAACATATCAACTGTCAAATACAACTGCCTTCAAACAGTATGATAACAATTGACTTACATTTCCTTAATCCTACTTCTCCATAACCTTGCTGCACAACAGATGATAACATCAAGACAGCTGTGCTTGAGTAGGCCAATGTTGCATATAGCATGAACAAAGTCTTGTTTCTGTTATTGAATTTTTATTTGTATGATTATTACAAACATCAATAAGTGATTTTGCTTGAAATCTATAATTAGCATATAATACATACAGCGATATCACATTGAATTATATGTTTTAAGTAAAAATATCATTATATTATCTGAGTTACACTAATTTCTGCTTATATGGCTGATATTTCCATATATAGTAACAGTGGTCACATGTGACTATGACTCTTGTGATCACCTCAAAATTTAGGATATATGATGGAAAATTGCCTTATATGGTTAAACTGGTCACATGTGACTATCACCATTGTGATCAGCAAAAAATTTGCTATACAATATCAGAAATTGCCTTATATGGTTAGACTGGTCACATCTGACCCGAAATGATAATATTAGTCAGCAGTTCAATTTTCAGCTAATTCCGATGAGAACTGAAGGCAGTATGAATATTTTGAATATAATTGGGAGGTAATTTGTCTTGTGTGAGACATCCCATATTTGGATGCTTATGTAAGCCACTCCAAACATGGCCCAGATTTTATGTTACATTCCAGCATAAGAAGTAGAATCATATCTCTTGGCCAAAACAAATTTCTCTATAGGCGATGCAAAAACATTAATGAATTAATTAATTAATTAATTAATGAGTTAATTAATGAATTAATTAATGAATTAATTAATGAATTAATTAATTAATTAATTAATTAATTATGAACCTTCACTGAACTAGGTCTGATAAAGAACGAGTCTTTTAATAAATTAAAAGAACTCGTAAATAGTGAGTCGAATTATCAACATGTCAATTGATGAGATATTCACCACCTATACACTGAGAGGAATTGTGTACTTTGGTCATGCACATTTTACTGTTCGCTTATTTGTTAATGGTATGGTATGGTTTCATGATGGCATGTTAACAAAATCAATTTGTATTAATGAAGGAAACATAGATAACTTCTCAAACATGGATTTATTGTCATAAAATGGTAATAATGCTGTACTATTTGTGTATGCACAATTTTAATATTTGTTTTTATTGCGAAAAAGGGACGAGTAACATGCCATGCAAAGCAATGGCCCACACCCCACTAGTCTTTGATGCAGGTAGAGGAACTACTCCTCAAGTTGCTCTGGGCAACAAAGGAGAACATGGCGATGTTGGAGCAGGTCGCAGAAGCCTGTGAGGGGGCTTGGGACACTGTGGATGATATCTGCGGAGAAGCTGCCCAGTGGGCAGATCACTTGAGGAATGTGGAGTTCCTCAGGGACAACTCCTATGAACTCCAGGAGTTCAGTCTAGAGTCCGAGGACTTCGAGCTGGAGGAGGTGGAAATGGAATGGGAGGGAGAGTACTTGGGAGAGGAGGGCAAAATGGCCTAAAGTTAACTTCACAAAAAGCAAATTGTTACGAGTTCTTTTAATTTATTAAACAACTCATTCTTTATCAAACCAGGACCAGTGAGGGTTCATAATTAATTAATTAATTGATTAATTAATGTTCTATGATCACCTATAGAGAAAATCTTTTTAGGCAAGAGATATGATTCTACTTCTGATGCTGGAAAATAACATATGGTTGGGGCCATGTTTGGAGAAGCTTACATAAGCATCCAAGGATAGATTGATTCAGAAAAGACAAATTACCTGTAAATTATATTCATATTGGCTTCAATTCTTATTAGAATGAGCTGAAAATGAAACTGCTGACTAATATAAACATTTCGGGCAAGGTATGATAGTCACGTGTGACTAGTCTAACCATATAAGGAAATTTTTGATATTATATACCAATTTTTTTACTGATCACAATGATAATAGTCACATGTGACCAGTCTAACCATATAAGGCAATTTTATACCATATACACTAAATTTTGAGCTGATCACAGGAGTCATAGTCACATGTGACCACTTTCACTATATATAGAAATATCAGCTATATAAGCAAAAAAGGACTAAACTTAGATGATGTGCTGATATTTTTACTTAAAATATAAAATTCCATGTGATATCACCGTTTATATACATTATCTTATATGCAATATGTATATTTCAAGCAAATCACTTATTGATATTCATAACAATCATATAAATAAAAATCCACTGAAAGAAAAACAACTCTGTTCATGCCATGTACAACTTTGGCCCACTCAATAAGCATAGCTGACTTCATGTTATTATCTGTTCTACAGCATTCAATGTCATGGAGAAGTAGGGTTGAGCAAATGTAAGTCAATTATTATCTGTTAGAGGCGTGCAACTCCGGAAGGATCAGAGTTCTTCGGAGGAGCGGAGACGTCAACTCTTGAAGTAGGTTCACTACTTCCTTAAGTCGTATTGAGAAGACGTGGACGGAGTGGAGTTAGTCCGGAGTTCCGGACTAAGTACTAAGATAACTAATGAGCTTAAGGGAAAGCCTTAAGTTTGAGAGTGGGTAAGAAATAAGGAACTCAAGTTGATTTTCTGAACGGAGTTACAGGACATTGTAGTTCTAGTTTATATACTTGGTAGACTAATTGTCATGTCCTTGGAGACGTGAAGACAATATGAACTCCGGAAAGAGGACCGGAGTTCGGAAGAAAATAAAAGGGATAAAAGGTTGCTATGTACGGTGACAAGTAAACAAAGGGGAGGAAGAGAAAAGGAGGTCGGAGTAAACGGAGATGGGGAAGAATAGTAATTAACAAGAGAAGAACAATAACGTACGTGAGAAGATAAGATAAGATAAGATAAGATAAGTCGGCGGAAAAGTCCGGAGCGGAGTTCGTCGGAATCCGGCGGAGCTGCATGGGATATGACAGTATCTCCCCCTTAGCGTCGAACCCTTGAGACGCCTGTGGAACAAAGGGAGAACCGTAGCGGAGTTCAAAGCGGAGGGCCTACGGTATAAAACAAACTCCTGGCCAGGAGACAACCCAAAAAATGTCGTCCTCGCAATTATCGTCCTCGCAAGAGATAGCCGCACGCATCAAGGAGATGGAGCGCGAATTCGCCGAAATGAGGGCGAAAGAGGAGGCAGAAGAACGGAGAAAAGCAGAGGACGAGAGGAAGAAGGCGGAAGAGGAGAGGAGACAGAAGATCCAGGCGGAGGCGATGAAAAGGGTGGAGGAGGAAATGAAGAAGAAAACGGCGGCGGAGGAGGAGAAAAAGAAAGTGGAGGCGGCGGAGGAGGGGCCCTCAAGTGCGGAGAAGGGGAAGAGAAAAAGAGACGGGTAAGCAAAGGCACATAAATGAAAGACCGGAGTTGACTATAGAAGCAGGGCCGTACAATGCAAGGCGTGCGCGGAACGCCGGGAAAACTGCGTGTGGCCCGCGTCCGGAAAGGCGCGGAGTTGCGATGCATGCAAGAAGAGAAAAGCGCGATGCGAGGTAGATGGTGAAGAGGGTGGAGTGAAGAAGAAAAAGAAAAAGGAGGAAAAGGAGGAATCCGGATCGGAGTACCGCGGAGTGGAGCCCGCGGTAAAGAAACCGCTGACGAGGACGGAGCAGCTTCTTCACAAGCTGCTCCGGGCGACAGAAGAAAACACGGCGATGTTGGGACGGGTCGCGGAGGCATGCGAGGGGGTATGGGACACCGTGGAGGATCTCCGCGAACATGCGGCTCAATGGGCCGACCATCTGAGGAACTTAGAGTTCCTCAGAGATAATTCATACGAGCTCCGGAAGTACACTCCGGAGTCCGAGGACATTGCGCCGGAGGAGACGGAAACGGAGTGGGAAGAGGGGGATTTTTTGGGGAAAGGAGGAAACCTTGAAAATAGTCCGCGAAAATCGTAAATAGACAGAATTAATAGGATGGGCCCGGTTTCGAAGGATAAGCGGAGTGAAAGTCCGAAACAAGCTCAGTAGCATGTCCAAGTTCGGAGGCCAAGATCCAAGAAGTTTCTTCGTCAGTGCCTTCGTAGCCCTCCCAACGTACAAGGTACAGTAGCTTGCAAGCACGACGGCGGTTGTCGATCTTGGAATCGAGTATTTCGGAGATCTCAAACTCCGGTTCTCCGTCGACAACGATCGGAGGAGGCAGAGGTTGGACACGGTTAGGAATGGTATTCGGAGTCGCCGGTTCGAGCTGAGAGACATGATAGACCGGGTGAACAGAGCGGAGAGCCTCCGGAAGACGGAGGGTATATGAGTGAGTACCGGCCTTAGCAATAACTTCAAAAGGCCCCAAGTTCTTCTCAGAAAGTTTCTTGGAGGGTCTAGTAGTCCGGAAATGCTCAGCTTTGACGTAGACGGAATCCGAAACCTTGAAGTTCGGAGGCGGAGCGCGCTTCAAGTCCGAGTAGTGTTGATAACGTTGTTGTGCCTCAGAGATGGTTTGTCGAAGTTGTTGATGTAACTCATCGAGGTCCACAGCGAATTTTCGTGCGTGGGCGGAGGAGAGGTCGCGCTCCGGGTGAACGGAAAGGTTAGGGTGGTAACCTTTATTGGCAAAGAAAGGAGAAACTCCGGTAGTGGCGTTTGGAGCGTTGTTGTAAGCAAATTCCGCAAGAGGAAGGAGGGACGACCAATTATCTTGCTGATAATTGCAATAAACGCGGAGATATTGCTCAAGGGTTTGATTGACGCGTTCCGTTTGGCCATCGCCTTCAGGATGATAACCGGAGGTAAAGTGGAGTTTCATGTCGAGGGCCTTTCCGAGAGACCGGAAAAAATGGGAAACAAATTCCGTGCCTCTATCGGAGGTGACGTGACTAGGAACTCCGTGCTTAGAAAAAACGTGAATAAGGAAAAGATGTGCGAGTTGGGGGGAAGTAATCGTATCGTAAGTTGGAATAAAGATCCCTTGCTTGGAAAGACGGTCAACCACAACTAGGATGGCCGTAAATCCTTCGGAGTCCGGAAGTTGTTCGATGAAATCCATGGAAATTGAATTCCATGGTTTCTCCGGAATAGGGAGCTGCTTAAGCAATCCGTAAGGACGATGCCGAGGGGTTTTGGATCTCGCGCAGGTTGTGCAAGACTTGCAGTAATCACGGACAAAAGTCCGGAGTCCGGGCCAGGTGTATTCCCGCCGGATGATTTCGAGAGTCTTATTTTGCCCGAAGTGTCCTGCAGTAGGATGATCATGTTTGGAACGCAAAATCCGGAGTCGTAGGTCATTGACATCGGGGACATAGATACGATTATCGAGGCGTAGAAAACCTAAATCGTCGATAGACCATCGAGGATCTGGGCCGGAGGTGGTATGGGAAACATGTCCGGAGGCAATAGGATCAACCTGTAGTCCGGAGATGATATCGGAGTGAAGGGAATCGACGTCTATGGTGAATCCGGCGCCAAGGACTACATCTTCGAGGGAAGTCGCTCGGAGGGACGAAGCCAATTGTTCCGGCCCAAAAACAGGGCAGAAATTGTGAGGATTGGCTTTGGCGTAGTCGCTATCTCCCCCTTTAGCGTAGACGTCCCAGCGTCGAGTAAGGGTATCGGGCTTAGTGCCAAGCTTGCCTGGGCGAAAGCGGATAACAAAGTTGAAGCGGGAAAGGAACTCCGACCAACGGGCTTGACGGCGGGTAAGCAAGCGGACGGTGGAGAAGTACTCCAAATTTTTGTGATCGGTGATAACGTCGACCGGAGTAGCAGTACCTTCCAAATAATGCCGCCAGGCAGTGAAAGCGTCGAAGATGGCAAGGAGTTCCTTGTCATGGGTATCGTAGTTCAACTCCGAGTCCGAAAGGGTACGAGACCGGAAAGCAACTGGATGAATTTCACCGTCAGGATGGCGTACGGAGAGAATGGAAGCAACGGCGTAATCGGAAGCATCAGTCTCCACCAGAGTGTCAAACTCGGGTGACCAATGGGAAAGGATTGGGGCGGAAATGAAAGCGGATTTCAAGTCATTGAAGGCGGAACGACACTTATCATCGAAATTCCATTGTAACCCTTTATGACTGAGCCGGGTAAGTGGAATAGTGATGGAGGAATAGTCCGGAATGAAACGCCGGTAAAAATTGGCGAATCCAAGGAAGGATTGAACATCTTTGATCTTCCGGGGTTCCGGCCAATCCTGGATAGTTTGGACCTTGGCAGGATCCATAGAAAGGCCTTGGGGGGAAAGAATGTAACCCAAGTATTCCACCGTGTCAACGCCAAAAGAGCACTTCTCGGCGTTGGCATAGAGGCCGTGTTTCCGGAGTCGTCGGAGGACCTCGCGGACATGGTCTACATGATCAGCGGGGTCATCGGAATAGATGAGGATGTCGTCAAGGTAAACAATGACAGAGACGTCAAGGAGGTCGGAAAAAATATCGTTGACGAAGTGTTGGAAGGCCGCCGGGGCGTTAGTAAGACCTTCCGGAATTACCAACCATTCAAACGAGCCATAGCGAGTGCGGAAAGCTGTTTTCCACTCATCACCTTCAGCAATCCGGACTAAATGGTAGGCGTGTTTAAGGTCGATTTTAGTGTAAATGCGCGCAGTCCGGGGAGCGTCGAGAAGGTCCGCCGTAAGAGGGATAGGATAGCGGTCCTTCCTCGTGATACGATTGAGTCCTCGGAAATCTACGCAAAGTCGAAGACTTCCATTTTTCTTCCGAGAGAAAAGAATGGGAGCTCCGCAGGGAGAACGGGAGGAGCGGACGAAACCCGCCCGGAGATTCTTGTCAAGGAATTCCCGAAGGGTCTCAAGCTCTAAGGGTGAAATAGAGTAAATCGGGCCAAAAGGAGGTTTTGCACCATCCTCCAAATTAATTTTGAGGTCGTAAGGACGGTGTTCAGGGAGGTTCCAAGCCTTCGTTTTGCTAAAGACGTCAGCGAATTCGTGATACTCTTCAGGGATATTGTGAAGGTCCACGGAGGGTTCGGAGGACTCCGGAGGGCCGTAGCTTGCAGAGCGACCGGTGGCGTCAGGTAATCGGACTTCCATACGGAAGACCTGAGTGCCGGGTACTTTGCAACCACGCAAAAAGGCTTGAGCGCTGACAAAGGAGATGTCAGGCTTCGAAGCGGATGGTGAAGAAGGTTCAGGCGGAGTAGACGGAGAGGACGGAGGGGACGGAGGTCGTACTGGAGGGTCCGGAAGTGGTGCCTCGCTAGGCACCGGAGTCGACAACGGAGGCGCGGAATCAGAAGAACGGAATTTAACGCTATGCTCGACCCAGTCAATCAACGGATTGTATTTGGCGAGCCAGCTATATCCAAGAACTGCGGAAACAGACGGATCCAACGGAGTGACCAAAAATTCTAAGATTAGAATTTCACCAGTAGAAAAACGGACAGAGATAGATACACATTTGTCGATGATTCCACCGGAGGAACCATCAAACAAGCGGAGGCGTTTCGGAGCAGTAGGAAAAATAGGAAGATTGTGAAGGGAACAAAATTCCGGGTCAATGAAACAATGCGTCGATCCACAATCCACAAGGGTAACGATAAGCGTAGTAGAATGATAAAGAGAAATCGTCAAGGAATCGTTAGAAAGAGCGGACGCGTTGAGTTTTACTTCCGGTAGTGCACAGTCAGGTTCAACGCAGCCTACATCCTGTGCCGGAGTATGCAGACTGCTCTCTATTTTTCCGGCTCCTCTAGAGAATCGGAACTAGAGACCGGAGGTGCGGAGGAAGTGGAGGCGGCGCGGGCGGCAACGCGAGTGGACGAATATTTGGCCTTGGTGCAATCCTTGGCCATGTGTCCGGCTCCTCCGCATATAATGCAGAGTTTATTGTCGATGCGGCGTTGACGTTCCGCGGGCTTGAGTTTACCATCCTTGCCTAGCTTATCGGCGTAGACAGGAGGGGTTTTCGGAGTGGTGGAGGAGGTACTACCGGAGTTGGTAGTTTTGGCAGGGGACTTCTTCTCGGAAGCTTTTTCGGTCGAAGACTTGGCCTCGGAAATAGAGGCTTTAGCAGAAGAGGATCCTGAAGCGCGGGAAATCTCCGATTTCCGTTCCCAATACCGGGCGTCAAGGAGTTGAGCCTTATCCTTCAGCTCGTAGAGGTTCTTTGGTTTCTCGGATTGGGCAAGTTGATCTTTGAGGCGATCCGGAAGTCCTCGGTAAAAAGAATGCCGTAAGGCACCGATGTCCCAGCCAGTCTGCGTAGCAAGACGATTGAAGTTGACGATATACTTCGCAATTCGTTGGTTATCCTTCATTACAAGGTTTTCCAACTCGCTCTCGGCGCTACCTTTAGGGTCCAGAGGTCCGAAATTATTCTGCAACTCCGTGCAGAAATCTCCGTAATCGGACATGAAGTCCGGCGGATAGGTATCGATATCTGGGTTCTCCAAAAGGTAAGGCTCGAACCACGCAAGTGCGATCCCCTTGAGGTAGGAGAGGGCGAAGTTGACTTTGGCGCCGTCCGTTTGGAAAGCGGTTGGTCGATCATTGAAGTTCAGTTGACACTGAACCAGGAAAGGGCGGAGTTTTGTCGGATCGGAGGCGTCAAACGTGTCCGGTTCTCGGACTTTGGTGCGTTGCTTGTCGTCTCCTTTGTTTCGGAGAGTAGTGGCTAGAAGAGCGATGGCCTCAGCAAGGTTAGTATCATCGCGATTAGGATTGCCCGGTCCGAGAGGATTGTTCTCTTCGAAGACTGGGCGCGGAAACGGTTCGTGTCTCGGAGTGTGAGTTTCTTCTAACGGAGAGACCGGGGTTATCGTTGGGCGTTGGGATGAGGTGTTTGCCGGTCGTGTAAGTCGATAACGTGTGGGGGTTCTTCGTTGGGAGAAGCCTTGGAAAGACATGATCAAATGTAAAGGGAATACGACTCAAGAGTTGTTCAGAAAATACTGTTAGAGGCGTGCAACTCCGGAAGGATCGGAGTTCTTCGGAGGAGCAGAGACGTCAACTCTTGAAGTAGGTTCACTACTTCCTTAAGTCGTATTGAGAAGACGTGGACGGAGTGGAGTTAGTCCGGAGTTCCGGACTAAGTACTAAGATAACTAATGAGCTTAAGGGAAAGCCTTAAGTTTGAGAGTGGGTAAGAAATAAGGAACTCAAGTTGATTTTCTGAACGGAGTTACAGGACATTGTAGTTCTAGTTTATATACTTGGTAGACTAATTGTCATGTCCTTGGAGACGTGAAGACAATATGAACTCCGGAAAGAGGACCGGAGTTCGGAAGAAAATAAAAGGGATAAAAGGTTGCTATGTACGGTGACAAGTAAACAAAGGGGAGGAAGAGAAAAGGAGGTCGGAGTAAACGGAGATGGGGAAGAATAGTAATTAACAAGAGAAGAACAATAACGTACGTGAGAAGATAAGATAAGATAAGATAAGATAAGTCGGCGGAAAAGTCCGGAGCGGAGTTCGTCGGAATCCGGCGGAGCTGCATGGGATATGACATTATCATACTGTTCAGAGGCAGTTATGTTTGGTATTTAACCTATGGCTTCTTTAATGGCTGAGAATATTATATGATGATACAGCACAAAAGACATGACAGTAAGCATGGAGGTTGTTGAAGACTCAAGACACTCTATGCAGTTTTATCTTTTATACTTTTTATGTTGCTGAGGTGAGAGATGAGCTTATCAGAGCAATTGGTAATGTACAACATATGTTTTATGTCTTATATCATATGTAACATGCTTTATGCAATTGAATGTTATTATTAACTTCATCATGAAAGTGGAGAGGGGGAAAAAAGAACTCGTTCATGCCATGCGCAGCACTGGCCCACTAAACAAGTAAATAGAGTAGAAGTTAATAAAACAGGCCAGGTTCAGAAGGATATGCAGAGTGAAAGTCTGAAACAATTTCAGAGGCGTGTCCAAGTTTGGAGGCCAGAATCCAAGAGGTTTCTTCGTTGGTGCCCTTGTAACCTTCCTAACGTACAAGGTATAGTAACTTGCAGGCATAACAACAGCAGTATTTTACCCTATACCACTGATTCCCAGTGGGACAATGTGGAGTCCACATGGACAATGTGAACAATGTGGACAATGTGGACTCCACATGGACTCCACATGGAATGCACATAAAAAAGTCAAAATGCACTGGGTTTTTTTCACTTTTTTCACTTTTTCTCCTTCAATATCAATGCTATTGCAAATATAAAACTATTTTTAGCATTCTAAACTCATAGGGCTTAGTTCAAGACTAATGTAAAATTTTATTTCTAGTGGGATTCCACATGGATTCCACATGGATTCCACATGGATTCTACATGGACTCCACATGGAAAGTCAAAATGCACTGGGTTTTTTTGACTTTTTTGTTCCACATGGACTCTCCACATGGATTCCACATGGACTCTCCACATGGATTCCACATGGACTCCACATAGAAAGTCGAAATGCACTGGGTTTTTTTGACTTTTTTTGACTTTTCCCACTTCAATATCAATGCCAATGCTAATATAAGACAATATCTAGCATTCTAAACTCATAGGGCTTCCTTCAAGACTAAGACACCATTTTATTTTCAGTGGGATTCCACATGGAATCCCACCAAATTCCCACCAAATTCCCACCAAAAAGTCCACATTTATCCATTGTTTTGCTTATATCTTATTTAATACAAGTGTTGTTAAGAACACCAAGTTTTCCTTAGAGTCTACTATGGAACTGTCTCAGATCTTACTCAGAGCAAGATCCCACTATGTGGTTCAACACAAATTCATAATATTCTTACATTTGTGTATGTCTTTACTTAGTTGAATACTTCTGTAGATTACTATTGGACTGGGCTATCATTTTCTTGGGAATGCTTACATGTTCAGATACACAAGCATGTTCAGCAAATATCACTTTCAGTTAATCAATATGTTTTTAGTTCACATCAATCTCATATTCACTTTCATCTTCTCTTCATCACCCTCACCTTCACCTCTTCATCTCCATCTTCAGCTACATCCTCTACTCAGCAAATACTCACTCATAGTTACTAACTTCTTGTTTCAGGAATCCATACTAATCCTATAATTATGATCACCTTCACTAACCCCTCCACTGTTGTCTCCAATGTCAGCAATAAATATGGACTGACACTAGCACTGGGACAGAAGTCCAGAGTCTGAGTACATTCACCAATATGTTCACCAACACATTTTCAAACACCTTTCTGCCACTAATATCCAACAGCAATATCCAACAGTAATAGCAACAACAACAACAACAACAACAATGGCAACCGCAGCAGCAGCAGCAGCAACAGCAACAGCAACAGCAACAGCAACAGCAACAGCAACAGCAACAGCAACAGCAACAGCAACAGCAACAGCAACAGCAACAGCAACAGCAACAGCAACAGCAACAACAGCAGTAACCTGGCTCATCAGTGTCTGTGCTTTTCCCACCTTTGATCACATTGATTTCTATGTTACCAATGGACATATGGACTGAGTTTTGCACTGGAACAGGAGTGAGTCTGAGTACATTTACTGATATATTCATTCATCAACAATTTTCAACACATTCCTCCCATTAATACCCAACAGCAACAACAACAAAACAACAGGATAGTAGAGCTTCAAAATAATTATTGTGATGCTTCAAAGTATTTGTAAGCCTTCTTCAAAATATTTAGAATAGTGCCCCAAACCCTTTGTAGTCAGCTCTGCCAAATAGAACTCTTGACTAATTCAACTCTGCTTAAGAGCACATGAATGGCCATATATTGGAGCTTGTCCCTATCTGGCTTGAAAAATAGAACAAGTTTCTCTCTACAATCATGTAAATCCAAGCATTGGTTGTGGAGATATTCATTGTACAAGTTGGAGTGACTGAAATGAACAATTCACCTATAACTCTAGACAAAATACTTTGAAAATGTAAATACAGAGAAAGATAGCCCTCTGAAGGTAGACAAACTTTGCCTCTGAAACTATGTGAATTGGTGCAGGAATTGGTGCAGTATTTCACCAGTTATTATTTTTACCGGTGTCCTTTGACTTTAAAATATTTATTTTTATGACATTCATGAAAATCACAATAAAATGTACATTATAATATTAATCCACAATATTAACCCAGTAATGACTACAGACAGAGGGAGGGAGAAGGGAGAAGGGAGAAGGGAGAAGGGAGAAGGAGGAGGAGAGAGGGAGAGACAATATGGTGTGAGGGGGGAACAGGGGAACAGGGGAAGAGAGGCATCGGCCCTGTATTGGAGGACGGCTGCCGTGCTACAGCCATCATTGTCGTCCCCCCGTCGTAGTCGTCTCCGTCCTCGTAGTTGCCCTTGGACCCGTTCCCATCATTGTCGTTGCCATGCTGTCATCTCTCTCCTCGGCACTTGCCTATGTTGGGGTGGGGGCAACGGCATTGGGGTGTGTGCTGGTAGTCAGTGTACAATAATCAACAATAAAACTTACAGATTAACCCACGGTGCGCCTCCAATGGGGGTGTCATTTTTGTCTTGTTGATCGCCATCATCTCCGTCTGTGTCGTCCTCACTGCCATCGTCCCCCGCCTTTCCTGTCCCGTCACATCCGCCGCCTTCATCGTTCCCGTCGTCTTCGTGGTCCCCGCCTCTTGTAGTTGCATTCTGGTACTAGCCTACCTAGAGGGCGAGCCCAGGGCAGTAGTTAGTAGATAATATTATATGAATTCAAAGAAAACTCACTGTAGGGCGTGGGTGGACCACCCACGCCCCCTGGTGCATCTCCCATCTGCTCCGTCTTCCCTCGCATCTGTCATCCGCGTCGGCCACCGTCTGAGGCCACAGATGTTTTTCGTTTTGGCCGTTGTGGTTGTGGCCATTGAGGTGGGTGTGGGTGTGGGCATGAGCATGAGTGCGGGGGTGGATGTGGGCGTGGACCCAGGCATGAGCTAGGGAGTGCCGTCGTCAGTCAGTAAACAACAAGATCAAAAATTTACCAATGCAGCGGGGGTGAGGCCCCGCTGCTTCTGTTTCGCTGGAGTGGATGTCTCCTTCCTGGTCGCCGTTGGCATCCCACATCACTTTGGGCCTTGTTCGTTGGGTGTGGTGATGTTGGAGTTGGCCTGTATTAGAGTAGTCAGCCACAGCACATAAAAAAAGAAGAAAAATATATGATAAAGTGGGGAGCGTACTAGCCCCCGCTGCTCCCGTCGTTGCTGGACTCGTCCGGCGTCAATCCGGGGTGTTGGACATCGGGCGTTGGGTCTTGGGCGTTTGGGGTGGCTGTTGGGCGTCTGTTGGGCATTGGGCGTTGGGCGTGGCTGGTGGTCATGTTTGGTTGACGCGGCTTGTAGACCGTCATGTGACGTTCACGCATTCCCAAATTGGTCCGTGCACCAAACAAACATATATAAGACTCTGAAACCTCACATATTTACTTCGGGGCATTCCCCCTTTAGTACTTAACAATGAGATAAATAGGTTATAAAAATCATGAGTTTACACTTATTATTTAATAATGATCTTCGTGTAGATTCCACATGGACTCCAGGTGGACAAAAATGGGACATAGTTCATGTGGATTCCACATGGATTCCACATGGATTCCACATGTCCACATGAAATCCACATGGAATTTACCTGGAGTGGGACTGAAATTTTGAGTGGTAAAATGTCCATTTGGCTGGGGTGGAATTCATGTGGAATCCACCTGGAATCCACATTGTCCCACTGGGAATCAGTGGTAAAGGGTAAAGAGCTCGACAACAGTTGTCAATTTTCGAGTCAAGGATTTTGGAGATCTCGAACTCCAGTTCTCCATCAACAATGACCAGAGGGGACAGAGGTTGGACATGATTGGGATGGTATTCGGAGTGGCAGGTTCAAGCTGAGAGACATGGTAGATGGGGTGAACAGAGCAGTGATATACCTGCATCACTGCTGAGCCCCGATTTGGTTTATTTTAGATTTCTTTCTTTTCTTATTTACTTCAGTATTTAAAGACTGTAGTAAATAGTGACAAACAAGAAACCTTCTCCCCTTTCACTTCATCTCTTGAGTGGCTTCAGAGACCCACAACCTCGCATTCACACTCGGTCCCCACAAGGACCTCAAGTGTATCAGCGGAGAGTCTCCGGAAGATGAAGTGTATAGCAGTGGGTTCCAGCCTTAGCGATGATCTCGAAAGGGCCTAAGTTCTTCTTGGAGAGCTTCTTTGAAGGTCTAGTAGTCTGGAAATGTTTAGCTTTAATGTAGATGAATTCCGATACCTTGACATGGGGTGCCGGAGCATGCTTCAAGTCCACATAATGCTAGTAACGTCACTGGGCCTCGGAGATGGTCTGAAGGAGTTGCTGATGTAACTTGTTGAGGTCCATGGCAAATTTTTGTGCATGAGCGGATGAGAGATTGCACTCTGGATGAACAGAAAGGTTGGGGTGATAACCCTTATTAGCGAAGAAGGGCAAAAGTCCGGTGGTAGCATTCAGAGTGTTGTTGTAGGCAAACTCTGTGAGAGGAAGGAGTGAAGACCAATTATCTTGCTGGTAATTGCAATAAATGCGGGGGTATTGCTCAAGAGTGTGATTCACGCATTTGGTTTGGCCGTCTCCTTTGGGGTGATAACTGGAGGTAAAATGGAGTCTCATGTCGAGAGCCTTTTCGAGAGACTGGAAGAAATGGGAGACAAACTCCGTGCCTCTATCAGAAGTGATGTGACTAGGAACTCTGTGCTTAGAAAAAATGTGAATAAGGAAAAGATGGGTGAGTTGAGGAGAGGTAATTGTATCATGGGTAGGCATCCACACGGGTAACCCCTGGGTATTTCCCACGGACTGTACCCAATCGGACAAATACCCATACCCAGATTGTGGGTACAGGTCAGGTGGCAGGTCCATTTGGCTAGCTGGTGGGTTGAACAGGTATGAGATGGGTTGCGGGTAACCTGACGACCCATGTATTACAATAATATCAATACATTTTATTAACATAAAATAAACAGAGGGCAGGGTACTTTGCCCTGCCCTGCCCTGCCCATCCTTCGCATTCACCCTCCTCATTCTGCTGTCATGGCTCCACCCCACCATCCCCATCATCCTCCTGTGTGCTGCCGTTTGTCACTCGTCCACATCATTGGGCGTGGGTGCTGGCAGCCAGCTCCTGAACGTGGGGAGATGGGGTGTTGCGGCTGAAGTCCCTCCTGTTCCCACTCCTGTTGTGTTCTGTGGCTGTTGCCACTGGTGTTGCCATTGCCATGGCTGTTCGCGTTGGTGGTGGTAACCTTGGTGGATGGTGTTGGGTGGTGGTGGTTTGGATGGTGTTTGCATTTGTGTGTTGGATGGCATTGGCGTTGGTATTGGTGCTGTTGTTGCCATTGCCGTTGGAACTGCTGTTTCTGATCGAGGTTGGTGGTGGTGGCATTGGTGTAGATGGTGTTGACTGGCGGTGTTGGTGTTGACTGGCTGTAGCCCAGCACAGCAACTTTGCACTAAACAGTTTTAATAAGTAAATGTATAAATTTTCAATGAAAAAAGAGACTTACCTTGACCAGAATGGTTTGCAATCATGAACCGCTCTGCTCGTGTTGCTGTGTTGGGTGGTTGTGACAGGAAGTGACGGGTCAGTCACAGCTACCTGCAGGTTTACCACAGGTCATGGGTTTCCTGCAGTTCTTGATTTGTCAACCCATACTTGTACCTGATGGTGCCAGGGGTCCAAACCCATGTGGGTTGAAAAACCCCTGCATATGCCTAATCATGGGTTGGGATGAAGATCCCTTGCTTAGTTAGATGGTCCACTACAACCAAATGGCTGTAAATCCTTTGGAGTCCAGAAGTTGTTCAATGAAGTCCAAGGTGATCAAGTTCCAGGGCTTCTCTGGAATCAGAAGTTGCTTGAGCAATCCGTAAGGATGATGTTGAGGGGTCTTGGATCTTGCGCAGGTTGTACAGGATTTGCAGTAGTCGTGGATGAAGGTTCAGTGTCTGGGCCAGGTGTACTCCTGCTGGATAATTTCGAGAGTCTTATTCTGTCTGAAATGTCCTGCAGTAGGGTGATCGTGTTTGGAGCATAAGATCCGGAGTCTTAGGTCGTTGACATCAGGGACATAGATACGATTATCAAGGCATAAAAGGCCTAAATCATTGATAGACCAGCAAGGATCTGGGTTGGAGGTGATATGGGAAATGTGTCTGAAGGCAGCAGGATCGACCTGAAGCCCAGAGATGATATCCAAGTAGAGGGATTCAACATCCATGGTGAATTCAGCGCCAAGGACAATGTCTTCAAGAGAAGTAGCTCTGAGGGACAAAGCCAGCTGTTCTGGCCCAAAAACGGGGCGGAAATTGTGTGGATTGGCTGTGGCGTAGTCCCCATGGCCCCCTTTTGTGTAGACATCCCAGCGTCGAGTAAGGGTATTGAGCTTAGTTCCAAGCTTGCCCGGACAGAAACAGATAACAAAATTAAAACGGGAGAGGAACTTGGACCAACAAGCTTGATGGCAAGTGAGTAACTGAACAGTAGAAAAGTACTCCAAATTCTGGTGATCAGTGATAACATGAATCGGAGTAGCAGTACCTTCCAAGTAATGCTGCCAGGTAGTGAAAGCATTGAAGATGGCAAGGAGTTCCTTGTCATGGGTATTGTAGTTCAACTCTGAGTCTGAAAGGGTACAAGACCGGAATGTGACTGGATGAATCTTGCCATTAGGATGTCGAATGGAGAGAATGGAGGCAATGGCATAATTGGAGGCATCGGTCTCCACCAGAGTGTCAAACTCTGGTGACCAATGGGAAAGGACCGGAACGGAAAGGAAAGTGGATTTTAAGTCATTGAAGGCAGAATGACACTGATCATCAAAGTTCCATTGTAACCCCTTGTGAGTGAGGCGAGTAAGCAGAATGGTAACAGAGGAATTGTGCAGAATGAAACGCTGGTAGAAATTGGCGAATTCAAGAAAGGATTGAACATCCTTACTCCTCTGGGGCTCAGGCCAATCCTGGATAGTCTGGTCCTTGGCAGGGTCCATAGAAAGACCTTGTGGAGAAAGAATGTAACCCAGGTATTCCACCATGTCAACACTGAAAGAACATTTCTCAGCGTTGGCATACAGGCCATGCTTCTAGGGTCGGAGGACTTCACAGACAAGCTCTGTATGATCAGCAGGGTCATCGGAATAGATAAGAATGTTGTCAAGGTAAACAATAACGGAAATGTCAAGGAGGTTAGAAAAATGTTGTTAATGAAGTGTTGAAAAGCTGCCGGGGCATTAGTGAGACCTTCCAGAATAACCAACCATTCAAATGAGCTATAGTGAGTATGAAAAGCTGTCTTCCATTCATTGCCTTCGGAAATCCAGACTAAATGGTAGGCATGTTTAAGGTCAATTTTGATGTAAATGCGTGCAGTCCAGGGAGCATCAAGAAGGTCTGCTGTGAGAGGAATAGAATAGCAGGCTTTCTTCATGATACGATTGAGTCCTCAGAAATTCATGCAGAGTTGGAGGCTACCATTTTTCTTCTGAGAGACAAGAATGGGGAGAACTAGGTAATGACACGGGTACGGGTAACCCGCATGGGTTGTGGGTATGGGTACGGGTTACCTTTTTTGGAACCAGGCAAAACCCGTACCCATGACCGCGGGTCTTGGTATACCCACAGGTACTGGCCCAAATAGAGCCACACAGCTTCACAGGAATTCTCAACACAAATACCACGACAACGACACCCAGCAATGCATCCGTGCCCCCACAGGCTGCCCCACGCACGCACACATCCGCGACAACACAGACAATGCTGATAGCCACCACTTCTGTGGCAACACAACACCAACCACCTGCCAAATGGCCCCATCCTCGGGTGAGACTGTGTCCCAGCATGACACTACACACCCACTGCAAGAAGCAACAGCCACCACGTTGCACAATGCCCTGTCGTCAAATAGTGCCCCAACATGAACCCCCATGCCCAACGGGAGATGCATCATGCACCCGCGTCAGCCCCAAACACACCATCCCCGCTGCAAAATGTGTCCGAACGCATCTCAAGTCCCACCCCGGCCCCACACCCCATGCCCGTGCAAGAAAACACATTCAAACGCATCCCAGACCGTGGTCCCACAACACCCAACCATTTGATGCCCACACAGGCCCCAAAGCCCATGCCCGTGCAACAGAACATGCCCAAACGCGCCCCAGACCCCATTCCCCCCCCCCAAGTACATGCCCACACACGCCAACAATCACGACACCACTGTCCAGATGCCGCAACTGCGAATGCCAAGGCTAAACAGCGTCGAAATGCGGGCTGATGTGTACATGATGATGGAGGAGGATGAGAGGGAGGGGAGAATGGGACTTGGTGCGGGGAACGAGGAGACGGATATGATGGGCGAGGGTCTCTCGCCCACAAGAACCCAACCCATCACATGGTTCCCAGCCTAGTGTTGCCTCAACTCAGCTGGTCATGAAAAGTTGATTCCAGTTCTGATTTTTTGTTCACAACCAGCTGTCTCACTGGCCAATATTTGGTAGCTATAGACCATAGCCACTGAATATCAGTCGGTGAGAAAGCTGGTTGTGCACCAAAAAATCAGGACCAGGATCAGCTTTTTCTGACCAGCCGAGTTTAGGCAACACTATCCCAGCCCCCCCACTCCTCGCGTTTGCACAGCGCCACGTCAATTGACGTGCGTGTCAGCAACGTGAGGTAGATGTGGGCTGGAACCCACCGGGTTTCCTGCGTGGGTCAATACCCGTACCCGACCCGACCTGCTACCCGCCATCTACCCACTGAAAAAAGACCCGTGGGTAGATGGGTATGGGTTGGAGTGGGTCTGGGTACGGGTTGACCTCGGGACACCCACAGGTATACCCGTGTCATTGCCTAGGGAGAACGGGAGGAGCGGACAAAACCAGCTCAGAGATTCTTATCAAGGAATTCCCAGAGTGTTTTGAGCTCCAAAGGCAAAATAGAATAGATAGGGCCAAAAGGAGGTTGAGCACTGTCCTCCAAATTAATTTTTGACGTTGTAGGGACAATGTTCAGGGAGGTTCCAAGCCTTTTTCTTGCTAAAAATGATGGTGAATTCGTGATACGCTTCAGGGAGGTTGTGAAGGTCCATGGAGGGTTCGAAGGGTTCCAGAGGGCCATAGCTTGCAGAGTGTCCAGTGGCATTGGGTAACCAGACTTCCATGCAGAAGACCTGAGTTCCTGGTGTAGTAGTTGTGCATGGCACATCACGTGACCTCTTCCTTAGTCAGTAGCAGTTCCTGATGTGGTAGTCAGTTGATCTTGTCCTATCCATCCCATCCACCTTGACCTTTCCGTGCGATTCCGTCCCCGATCCCAAGAGGTCCCTCGGGACCACTCCACCAGGACTTTGCGACCACATAGAAAAGCTTGAGCACTAACAAAGGAAATGTCAGGCTTTGAAGCTGAAGATCAGGGAGGATTGGGCAGAGTAGGTGGAGTAGATGGAGTAGACGGAGGGGACAAAGGCTGTGCTGGAGGGTCCAGCAGTCGTACCTCACCAGGCACTGGAGTCAACAATGGAGGCATGGAATTGGAAGAACAGAATTTGATGCTATGCTCAACCCAGTGAATCAACGGATTGTATTTGGTGAGCCAGCTATATCCAAGAACTGCTGAGACAGATGGATCCAATGGAGTGACCAAAAATCCTAAGACTAGAATTTCACCAGTAGGGAAATGGACAGAAATAGATACAGATTTGTCGATGATTCCACCATAGGAATCATCAAACAAGCCGAGATATTTCGGAGCAGTAGGGAAAACAGGGAGATTGTGAAGGGAGCAACATTCTGGATCAATGAAACCATGTGTTGATCCACAATCAACAATGGTAATGATAAGGACAGAAGAATGATAAAGAGAAATCATTAAGGAATCATTAGAGAAAGTGGACATGTTGAGTTTAGTGCTGCCAAAATTCAGTTAAGGCGAGGGTGAGGTCGAGCATGGAGAACTTGAAGGGGATGATGAGCATGAAGACAGATGGAAACAGCCAGTGCAAGGAGAGGTACAACCAAGACCTGACATGATGGCCTGTCCATTTGCCCCCCTCCCTGTCCATTTGCCCCCCTCCTTGTCTGTTTGCGCCCCCAGCTTCTCACAACCCCAGTCCCATGTCAATTGACATGGCGCTGCAGCTTGTGAGGAATTTGAGGGACGGTTTGCAGTTTGAACTGCACTTGAACACAGACCGAATGCGTCGAAACCCTTCGACACTGTTCTGGTTCAGATTTGGCCCAAAGGTGGAACTGAACCAGTGGTTTCGTGATAAAGAAACGCTTATATTGCCACCATGGTTTCGGTTTTCCAAAAAAGTCAGAAAACCGGATTGAACCGAACTTCGGCAACACTAGTTGAGTTTTACTTTTAGGAGTGCACAGTCAGGTTCAACGCAGCCTACATCCTGTGCCAGAGTATGCAGACTGCTTTCTATTGTCCCAACTCCTTCAGAGAATCAGAACTAGAGATGGGAGGTGTGGAGGAAGTAGAGGCGGCATGAGCGGCAATGTGAGAGGACAGATACTTGGCTTTGGTGCAATCCTTGGCCATGTGTCCTGCTCCTCCACATATAATGCAGAGTTTGTTGTCAATGCGGCATTGCCGTTCTGCGGGCTTGAGTTTACTGTCCTTTCCCAGCTTATCAGCATAGGCAGGAGGGTTCTTTGGAGTGGTGGAGGAAGTGCTACCAGAGTTGGTAGCTTTGGCAGGGGATTTCTTCTTGGAGGCCTTGTCGGTCAATAACTTGACCTCAGAAGTGGAGGCTTTGGCAGAGGAGGATCCAGAAGCACAGGAAATCTCTGATTTCCATTCCCAATACCTAGCGTCAAGGAGTTGAGCCTTATCCTTCAGCTCATAAAGATTTTTTGGTTTATGGGATTGGGCAAGTTGATCTTTGAGGCGATCTGGAAGTCCTTGGTAAAAGGAGTGCTGCAAAGCACTGATGTCCCAGCCAGTCTGCATAGTGAGATGATTGAAGTTAACTTGTTTAGTGGGCCAGTGCTGCGCATGGCATGAACGAGTTCTTTTTTCCCCCTTCTGACTTCCATGATGATGTAAGCACTAAGATTAAGTTGCATAAAGCATTTTACATATGGTATGAGACATATAGCATATATTGTATATTGCAAATTGTTCTAATGGGTCTACCTCACACCTCAGCAACATAAAACGTAGACAAAATAAAACTACATAGTGGGTCTTCAGTCTTTATCAACCTTCTTGCTTACTGTTATGTTTGCTGTGCTGTATCATCTTGTAATATTCTCAGCCATAAAAGAAATGTTCAAGGAGCAACAGGTCAACTGCCAAACATGACTGTCTCCTAAACAGTATAATAACAATTGACTTATATTTTCACAACCCTACTTCTCCATGACCTTGAATGCTGTACAACAGATGAGTCATCAATATGAAGACTACTATACTTGTTGAGTGGGCTAATGTTGCACATAGCATAAACAAGTCTGTTTTCTCTCATTTTATTTGTATGATTGTTACTCACATTAATAAGTGATTAATATACAATTAACATATATGATAATGTGCGATATCACATTGAATTTTATGTTTGAAGTAAAAATCATAGTAGATAATCAGAAATAAGCTCATTTCTGCTCACATGGCTGATATTTCCATATAGAGTAATAGTGGTCACATGTGACTATGACTCATGTGATCAGCTCAAAATTTCGGATATATAGTATAAAATTGCCATATATGGTTAGACTGGTCACATGTGACTGTCACCATTGCGATCAGTAAAAAATTTGCTATATAATATCAGGAATTGCCTTATATGGTTAGACTGGTCACATGTGACTGTTATATCTTGCCCAAAATGATTATATTAGTCAGCACTTCAATTTTCAGCTGATTCTGATAAAAATTGAGACTAGTATAAATATTTTGAATATAATTGCATTTGTGTAATAAATACTATAATGGTCAGTCTGCGATTTAGCATATATTATGCCAACTTACCATATATGGTTAGACTAGTCACATGTGACTATTACCAATGTGATCAGCAACAAATTTGTTGTACCATATCAAAAATTACCTTATATGGTTAGATTGGTCACATGTGACTGTGACAACTTGCCCGAAATGGTTATATGAGTCAGCAGTTCAATTTTCAGCTGATTCTGACAGGAATTGAGGCTGGTACGAATATTTTGAATATAATTTAAAGGTAATTTGTCTTTTGGGAGACAACCCATGTTTGGATGCTTATGTAAGCTTGTCCACACATGGCCCCAACAGTATCTGATTTTCCAATATCAGAAGTAGAATCATATCTGTTGCCCAAAAAAAATTTCTCTATAGGCAATCATAGAACATTAATTAATTAATTAATTACGAACCCTCACTAGTCCTGGTTTGATAAAGAACGAGTCTTTTAATAAATTAAAAGAACTCATAATGATATACTTCTCAATTCATTGGTTGTCCTTCATTGCGAGGTTTTCCAACTCATTCTCGGCACTACCCTTAGGATCCAGGAGTCCGAAATTATTCTACAGCTTCGTGCAGAAATCTCCATAATTGGACATGAAGTCTGGCAGATAGGAGTCAGTCTCCGGATTCTCCAAAAGGTAGGGCTCGAACCACGTGAGCGCAATTCCTTTGAGATAGGAAAGGGTTTGGCGCCATCTGTTTGGAAAGTGGTCAGTTGATCATTGAAGTTCAGTTGCCACTGAACCAGGAAAGGATGGAGTTTTGTTGGGTTGGAGGCGTCGAACGTATCCAGTTCTCAGACTTTGGTACGTTGTTTATCATGTCCCTTATTTTGGAGGGTAGTGGCTAGGAGGGTGATGGCCTCCACGAGATTGGTGTCATTGCAGTTGGCATTGCCTGGTCCGAGAGGATTGTTTGCTAAGATGGGGCACAGATGTGGTTCATTTGTCGGAGTTTGGGTTCCTTCCAGTGGAGAAACTGGAGTAACAGTTGGGCGTTCAAGGAGACTCTCAGGTTGAGTGAGTCGGTAACACATGAGGATTCTTCATTACAAGAAACCTTGGAAAGACATGATCAAAAATAAAGAGAATACGGCTCAAGTGTAGTTCTGAAAATACTGTTAGAGGCGTACAACTCCAGATGGAACGGAGTTGTCAGAGGACCGGAGTTGCAAACTCTTGAAGTAGTTTTGCTACTTCCTTAAGTTGTACTGAGTAAGCACAAAGCAGATGAAGCAGAGTTAGTCTGGAGGTTCGGACTAAAGACAGAGACTGGTAGTGAGCTTAAGGCAAAGCCTTGAGTGTGAGGACAAATAAGATGAGGGGTACTCAAGTTGATTTTCAGAATGGAGTTACAGGACATTGTAGTTCTAACTTATATACTTGGTAAACTAATTGTTATGTCCTTAGTAACGTAGAGATAATAAGTACTCTGGAAGGGGAACCAGAGTTTGGAGAAAGATAAAAGGAATAAAAGGTTGCTATGTATGGTGACAAGTAAACAAAGGGAAGGGATGAATAGGAGTCTGGAGAGATGGAGATGAAGAAGAATAGAGTGTAACAAGGGAAAGGAACAATAACATATGTGACAGGATAAGATAAGATAAAATGGCGGAAAAGTCTGGAGTGGAGTTCTTCGAAATCCATCAGAGTTGCATGGATATGACACTGTTGGTACAATGTCATGAATACAAAGATTAATAATGAAAATGAGACTTACCCAATAAAATTTTGTCAATGCCACCATGGGGCCCGCTACAAGTAGGTTGCCCAGCAAGGAACTCAGGTGGATTCACCCTCCCTGAATTCCTAATTGAAGACCCATAGTGGCAAGCACTCATTACAAGTTCTTTTAATTTATTAAAAAACTCGTTCTTTATCAAACCAGGACCAGTGAGGGTTCGTAATTAATTAATTAATTAATTAATTAATGTTCTATGATTGCCTATAGAGAAAATTTTTTTGGGCAAGAGATATGATTCTATTTCTGATACTGAAAAATCGGATACAGTTGGGGCCATGTGTGGACAAGCTTACATAAGCATCCAAATATGGGTTGTCATAAAAAAGACACATTACCTTCCAATTATATTCAAAATATTCGTACTGGTCTAAATTCTTATCAGAATCAGCTGAAAATTGAACTGCTGACTAATGTAACCATTTCGGGTAAGGTGCGACAGTCACATGTGACCGCTCTAACCATATAAGGTAATTTCTCATAGGATATACCAAATTTTGTGCCGATCATAATAGTGACAGTCACATGTGACCAGTCTGACTATATAAGGCAATTTTTCATAATATATGCCAAATTTCATACTGATCATCATAAACTTCATCGCATCTAAGAAATCTAATTATATATTGTAATAACATATATTTCATCAGATGTTTGAGTTTATATAGTATTATTTGAGCTTTAGTAAACAAATACAAATAGATATAAACAAAGACAAATAATGTGCTCTTTTATAAATATTATCACTAGACATTTGTGAGTGATGTTTCAACTTGACTATATGACAAACAAATACAAATAAACAAACCCAATATGGTTAGATCACTTTGTATTTCAATTTTGGTTTTGGTCAATTTTTTACATTATCTTGATTATGTAATCATTAGTCAGATCACCATTTGAACCCAGACTTTGAACCTTATTGCACTTTTGCCTCTTGAACCTGAACCACCACCTTCCCCATTTGGTGCGTTAATTCTACGTTTTTTGACCTTTTTGGCTCGTTTAAGCTCAGTTTTCCATATTTAGACTCTGAAAAAATGTTTTCTGGATCAGGTGATGTCCACGCACCATTCAGGGTCCGATGCTGACATAAGCTTTCCTTTTATAGACATAAACGTCAAAAATTCTTCGGATTTTTGTGCTTTTTATTTCCTGTGGCTCTGTTTTATTTCCTGGATCACTAGTAATGTCTTGAATTGGTATATCCTGTTGTTTGTTAACATAATCTATCATTTTACAGCCCATCTCCCTTTCAATTTTCAAAGTATGTGTAAATTTTGCATTTTTTCATCTTTTTGGCTTGTTTAAGCTCATTTTTCCATATTCAGACTCCGAAAAAAAGCGATTTGGATCAGGTGATGTGCTTGCACCATTCAGGGTCCAATGCTGACATAATATTTCCTTTTATAGACAAAAAGGTCAAAATTTCTTCAATTTTTTGTGCTTTTTCTCTTTTCTGGCTCTGTTTTGTATCTTGGAGCACTGGTAATGTCTTTTATTGGTGTAAATTATCATTGGTTGACATAATCTGTCATTTGATAGCCAATCTCACTGTCAACGTTCAAAGTATGTGAAAATTTCACATTTTTTCACCTTTTTAGATTGTATAAGCTCACTTTTTAACCTACAGGTTTGCAGTGGATCTTTTCTGGCTCAGGTATGAATCTATTACCATCTATGATCAAATGTTTACATATTATATTTATTTATAGGCCTAAAATGCAAAATTTTGTGGATTTTTTCGATTTTTACTACATGTGCTGGAATTTGTATTGGTATGTTTTTTATACATCTTTTCCAGCTATATTTGACATATCCATATTATTATCTAGCTTTGATTTTCAAAAAAACTATAAACCTGTTCACAAAAATGTTAAAAATGTCATCATTGTTACAATGTCTTATGATTTTTATCATTGCAATGTTTTGGGCACAATGTGCTGTCACTGCGATTGGCCTTGTGCCTCCTGCAAGTGTCATACAAACCGTCCATGTCACACCAACTGTCTCTGTCATACCAAATTTCACTCTATGCCCAGTTACTTTGAATTTTTACAAAGACAACTTGCCAAAGCATGAAAATTCCACTTATTTACCAAGTTTAGTCTCTGTTCATCAATTTGGTCTCCAGTCCACCTCTTCTTTCACATCACAAATCCCTGAAAAATTCACAAGTGTCCACAACAGTATTGAATTTGTTCTATCTAGTTCTCAATTAACTCATACCTCTTTTCTATTTGAACTATATGCCAGAGTTATCTTAAACATGTTTGATATGCTTACTGTGTATCATTGTACAACTAGCATGGCTAATAAATGCATGTATATTAAGTTGAAACTTCAACAGAATGTGTTTAGAAAACATGACTTCAGAGCTTACTTGAAATATGTTACAAAACAACCTATATTAGCCAATGGAGCCATTCTGTTGTTCTTCTTGGTTCTATATCATTACCTAGCTTGTCAAGTGTCTGCTCACTATATTTGCAATAAAACTTCGAAATTATTTGACATTTTCAAGTCTGACAATATATCTTTCAGTGCTAACACTCATATTGACTGTATTGGTGGAGGCAAAGCACATGTATTCTCACTTCAAGAACTAATGCCTGCTTCAATCAATGACAATGCTAGTATGGATACAGCCAAGTGTAAATTCTACTCTTACATGACAAAAAATGAAGCACACTCTCTGGAATTATCATCTGAGAAGTCATTCATAATTGTAAATCACCCATTTGAACTGTTGATTCCAAAGTTGACCATTGCAAACTTGAAGGTGATTGCAGCTAGTCATAGCATTCATGTTCACTCAACAATGAATCATGCATCAATTCAAAATGCAATTCAGACTCATGTGTGCTGCAACTGCCCTGAATTTTTATCTGTCTTTGAATACATTGAATTTGTTGATAAAGAAGCAATTGCAATTCACAAGAAAACCTTGAACATCAGAGCAGTCAATAAGTTTAAAGCACAACATCCTGACAAACATGCAAAACAAAATCTGACTGCTGTACAAAAATTTCATAATGAAAACCCTGACAAGCATGCTAAACAAAATCTAGCAGCTGTACAGAAATTTCATCTGGAAAATCCTGATAAGCATGTTATGCAAAACCTTGCAGCTGTGCAGAAATTCCATCTAGAACATCCAGAGAAGCATGCAACACAAAATCTTGCGGCTGTTACAAAGTTCAAAGTTGATCATCATGACAAGCATCTGCAACACACATTAAATGCAGTTAGAAGACATACCATAAATCACCCTGAGCAGCATGCACAAATAAATCAGATCGCTGTTCAAACATACAGAGACAATATACAATTCCCTCCAGTTCCACCTTCGGCAAAATTGCAACACACTATTATTTCAGGGTTTTGTAGTGATACCTCTGCAAACAATTTCATTGAATCTGGTTGTGCTGTCTATGGAAGATTGACTCCAGTCTCTCAATTGCAAAGCTACACAGACTTGAATTTGAGTTGTTTGAAACAAGCTGGTATAACACAAAAAGAGCACTTCTCAGTAAATGATCCCATAGAATCTACAGATGGCCCTGTAATCATTGATGACTTGCTTGACATTTGCAAAAAGTGTTGTAAGTCATTGTCCAAAGGCAAATGTCCAACTATGTCACTTGCAAATGGCTTATGGCTTGGTAAAGTTCCAGAACAATTGAGCAACTTGTCTTATGCTGAGCAACTGTTAATTGCTAGAGTGAGACATAATAGATGTATAGTTCGAGTTTCATCTGGAATGCACAAAATGAGAGCCAATGCCATCACATTTGCTAATCCAACTCCAAAGATTTATGACATCTTGCCTCCACCTATTGATGAGTTGGATGAAGTGCTAGCATTTATTTATACTGGACCATGTAAGCCTACAAAATCTGATTTTGAGCGTACACCATTGCTTGTTAGAAGAAATAAAGTTGCAATTGCATTAAACTGGTTGAAACTCAATCACTGTGACTATTTTGACTTGGAAATTTCAGAAGATAACTTGAATCAATACCCTGAGAATGATATACTAGTTGTGGTAGAGTACAGACAATCATTTGTCAACAAAAACCCAGAAGCTACTGCTGTGAATGACATGGAAGAGGAAGATGGAACTGAGACTGGCATGTGTCCATTTGTAGTTCATGGTCTCACTGGTGAAGAGTACTCTACCAAAAGTATCAAAGCTATAAAAGCCATTGCCTTGAAACATTTGATGGATAATAAAAAGATCCTGGCAATTGGACATGAGAGTGATCCACAATCCATCTACAATAATCCTCAGTTATTCCCTCAAATGATGCCATGGTTGTTTCCCTATGGCCTTGGTGGAATTGGTAACTCATTGATCCAAGGCAAAATTTCAGAAATCAAACACAAGAGACACTTGTTAATGTACTATGACAAGAGGTTTCAGAAAGATCCACACTTTCCTTTGATTGCATTCAACCATGAGCAGATAAAAGAGTCTACCACAGCTGGCTATTTATTAGCTGAAAAAGCAAAATTTGAACACATTTTACAAAGATTAATGGATGTTGATCTTGGAGTTTTGAATAACATTGCTAGAAAAATGGAAAATGGTGAACATGTCACTCCAGAAACAGATGAAGAGAAGTTATGTTTCCAATTAATCAAAGATATTGATCATGTAGGAAGTCATGTCAAAGGATCACTCACAAGCAAGAAATACATGAGAAATGAAGTCTGGTCTCTGATGTCCTTTGTGGGTGCACCTTCCTGGTTCATTACATTTTCACCTGCAGATAACATGCATCCACTGTCTTTATATTTTGCTGATACCAAAGAAACCTTTACACCAGAGCTTAGAGGATATGATGAGCACTACAGACTTATTGCAGAAAACCCAGTGGCTGGTGCTAGATTCTTTCACTTTATGGTAGAACTATTTATCAAACATGTCCTGGGAGTTGGTTCAAAGCATTCTGGCTTTTATGGTGACACCAAGGCATACTATGGCACAGTGGAGCAACAAGGACATCTCACTCTGCACATGCACATGGCTCAAGGGATGTCTGTCACCTCAGGAAATCAGAGATAGAATAATGGATTCAAATTCAGATTTCCAACAAGCTTTCGTTCAGTACCTAGAAAGTGTGCACATTGGTGAATTCATGACTGGAACAATGGATGAAGTTAAAGCTAAAGTAAACCAGCAATCTAAACAGGCAGACTGTAAGGATCCTACTCAGACTCTGCCTGAAGCACCCCCACCTATGTGTACAAATAAGCATGATGTGAACAGTAACATCAATTGCAATGATTGCAAACAAATTAATTCATGGTGGAAGAGATTTGAAAACACTGTTGATCATTTGATCCTACGCTCCAATGTTCATAATTGTGGCAGAAATAGTTCAAACAATGAGAAAGTCCAGAGAAAACACAGACCCAGTTGCATGAACAAACATGATAAATGCAAAGCTAGATTTCCCAGACCTTTGTTTGAATTAACACAAGTAGATCCAAAAACTGGTGCATTGAATATGAAAAAGGGTGAAGCTCGGATCAATACGTTTACACCACTAGTGACATTTCTACTTCGCTGCAATTCTGATGTTACAAGTCTTCTTTCTGGTACTGCAATCAAAGCAATTGTAGCATATATCTCTGACTATATTACAAAACCTGGATTGAAAACCTATAGTATATTTGATACCATCAGAAGTGTGTTTGATAGAAACTCAGAAATGCTTGGAGGATCCATGAAAAGAAAAGACAAAGCTAGAAAAATCATCACCCAGATCATAAATGCATTGACTGCAAAACTTGAAATTGGTGGTCCAATGGCTTCAATGTATCTGCTTGGAAACCCTGACCATTACACCAGTCACAAATTCATTCCTGTTTATTGGAGAAACTATGTGAGAGAAGTCCAGAAAGCTTGGAATCCAGCTGCAAATGATGACATGCAAGTTGACTCTGAAAAAGTAGTGTTGCACAATCAAAAGGGAAAATTCATAGGACTATCTGCTGTGCATGACTATATTTACAGACCAGCTTATTATGAAGACATAAATTTATATGAATGGGTGCAGGGTGCAGAAAGAGCCAAGAGAAACATTCAAAAAGCTCATGATGAAATAAACAGTGATGATGAGTTAGATGTCTTGGAATCTGAGCCACAAACTGCAACTCACAAAAAAACTTCGAGATGTAATGTATCTACCAGTAATGACTTGAGCATAGAATTTGGTGATCTGAACATCAAAGATAATGACACCTTCATAGAATGTGATTCAGAGGACAATGACTCTGATAGCACTGAGCTGGTTCAAGAAGATACCAAGCTTTTTCTAGAAGATCACCCATTGTATGAAACACACTGCATAGAATCCAGTAAAAAGAAGAAGCATGTTGTTCCAAACTTGGTTGGTGGTTCACTGCCCAGATGTGATAGAGGAGACAGAGAATATTATTGCACCACAATGCTCACTCTGTTCAAACCATGGAGATCTGGTCATGACCTGAAAAGTGAACTGGAATCATGGGATGAAGCATTCACTGATCATGAATTCACTGATAGACAATTAGAAATTATGGACAACTTTAATCTGAGATATGAATGCCTTGATGCTAGAGATGACTATTCTGCTCAGCTTAGACAAGGAGCAGTGTTAGATGGTACTTGTCCTCAATTTATGACTTCAGACATGATTTCACACTTGGATGATGACAACATTCAAAATGGTGGTGACTTTGGAGATGATAATTATGAACAGGACAAAAATTCTGCAGATTATGGCCCTAACAAATATTCTGAACTTGGCCAACATGGTAGACTGATCAAAGCTCAAATGGATGCCACTGAAAACATTGTCAGAAATATTGGTTGGCTTGATCTATGTTCAGATGGTTCAATTACAGTCAATTCAGCTCCACTTGAAGTTGAAATGAATCAACCTGGTACTCAATGGAAACAACTTGTTCAAGAACAAAGACAAGATATACTAGATGAGAGAAATCAACATATTCCTGCCAACTCAAAGTCTACTTCACACAAAACATATACTGATCAAAATGAAAATGATGTGATGATTGTGGACCAATCATACTTGATGCAAACTTTCAGAGCTGTAAATGCACAGAGACAACAGCTAATTGATGCTACAGTTAGAAAATTCAGCTTGAACACTGAGCAAAAAAGAGCCTTTACAATTATTGTAAATCATGCTTCCTCCTCTAGTAGTGACCAGTTGAAAATGAATATTGCTGGAATGGCTGGCACTGGAAAATCACAAGTCATTAAAGCAGTTGTTGATTTCTTTGATACTGCACATGAGTCTCACAGATTTGTTATTCTTGGTCCTACTGGTACATCTGCAGCTCTGCAAAATGGTTCTACTTATCACTACTTCCTGGGCATCAATCCAAACATGTCAAATAGAAATGAAGCAATGGGCATTGCTCAGCTCAAAGGTAGACTAGAAGGAGTTGACTATATCTTCATTGATGAAGTCTCAATGTTGTCTTGTCATGATCTCTACAAAATCAGTGCTAGACTGGCTAAAGCTTTGAACATACATGACATCCCATTTGGTGGAATCAACATGATATTTGCTGGAGACTTTGCACAGTTACCACTAGTTGGAGGTGCATCATTGTACAGTGGAACAGTTGGCACTCAGATCACATCAGCCTTGACAACACACTCTCAAGAAACTGCCATTGGAAAAGCACTCTGGCATCAAGTGACCACAGCAGTGATTCTCAGAGAAAACATGAGACAGAGGACCCAAACAGCTGAGGATGCTAGTGGTGTGCCCGGCCCGGCTTCAGGCCATGAAGCCGGCCAAGCTGAGCATGAATAGGCCGGGCCAAGCCGGGCCAAAGTCACGGCCTAGGGCGGCTTTTGGCCTGGCCTGTGGTTTGGAAAGCCGGAGCCAAGCCGCGAAGCCACGGCTTTTACTGCTATATATGTATAGTACAGCTTGGACTATATATTACTTGTATTTGAGTATTTTAGTATTTTAGTATTTTAGTATTTTATTTATTACTTTTCATGTGCCGGGACACATGATCACATGACTTTTGGACAACAATGACAACGATGGAGGAAGTGACGCGACGGCAATGGTGAAAATGACCAATACGACGGCCACAAACGCGACTGCAACCACTGTCACCACAAACAGGACGACGGAGGGAAGGGCTCACAAGGCCGGAGGTGTGGTGCGCCTGCCCTCCGGCCCGGGTGCATGTTTTTTTCATCAACGTTCGCAATCCACTCACTCATCCTTCTCCTCAATTACCTCGCGAACACAGGTGCGCGTTAAATGACGTGCGCCTTGTGCTCTCGAGGTTATGATGACGAGGGAAACGAGGGAAGCGCCGGCGCCAGCACCAACACCAGCACCAGCACCAGCACCAGCACCAGCACCAGCACCGGCACCAGCCGTCAGGATCGCCTCCGAATACCTCGCGAGGGCCTAGGCGTCAATTGACATGGATGGCCACCCTCGTGAGGTAAGGCAAGACCTCTACTGAACACCTCGCGAGGGCTGGGCCCCTGTCAATTGACGTGGACAGCCACCCTCGCGAGGTGAGGACGGCAAAAATTACCCCCAAGCCATCTCCACCTCGCGAACACACACGAACCGCATCAATTGACGCGTGAACGTCATTCGCGAGGTATCCGGCAAGGAGGGACGACGAGGACAATGACAAGGATGGCCGTGTCCATCAATGTAGGGGGTGATTACCCACCAGAAACACCTCATGAACGACGAGCACCCATGTCAATTGACATGGAGACTACGTGTGTGAGGTTGTGGGTGATCATGGCCCCATCATCTCACTCACGGACCCCCTCGCCCTCTTGTTCTCTACCTGTTCTCTACCCACAGCCAAAAGCCGCGGCTCAGGCCAAAGCCAAGCCGTCACTGGTGGCTTTGGCCTGGCCTGACCTTTTTGAAAGCCGGAGCCACCTCAGGCCAGGCCAAAGCCGCGGCTTTTAGGCCAAGCCGGGCCGGAACATCACTAGAGGATGCATTGTTCAGAACAGCCCTTGTCAACATGCGCTATGGCAAGTGTACTGCACAGGACATTCAATTTTTGAGAACCAGAATTGCAGGCAAACGTCCAGACCTGCCCAATGTTGCCTCAAAGAATTTTAGAAATGTTCCTATCATATGTGGCATTCACTCACAAAAGGATCAAATCAATCTTCTTGGATGTAAAAGATATGCTTCTGACACCAACCAGAACTTGACCAACTTCTATTCCATTGATAAGTGGGGAAAAGACAAGGATTCTGTGAGAAGCAAGTCCCAATCAAAAGCTATACATCAATCCAGTGACATAGACTTTGATACACAAAGAGAGATATGGAAAGTGCGACATGCTGCCACTGATAACTTTGCTGGAAAACTCTCATTGTGTCTTAGTATGCCTGTGATGCTTCGCAACAATGATGCCACTGAGCTCTGCATTACAAAAGGACAAGAAGGATTTGTTGTTGGCTGGCAGTCAATGAAAGCAAGTCATGGCAAAAGAGTACTTGACACTTTGTTTGTTGAACTGGATAAACCTCCAAAGCTGGTGCAGATTCCAGGACTGCATGACAATGTAGTGCCCATTGTAAAAAACACCAAGACCATTCAGTGTGTATTTCCCAGTGATTTGAAGGAATCCATTGAGAGACAACAAGTTTTGGTGCTTCTGAACTTTGCAATGACTGCTCATGCTGCTCAAGGAAAAACACGTCCATTCAATGTTGTGCATTTAAACAGTTGCTTCAACCACATGTCATATTATTCTTCATTGTCTAGAAGTGCTTCTGCTGCTGGAACTGTAATAATTCAAGGCTTTGACACTAAAGTGATCACTAGAGGGTGTTCTGGATATCTTAGACAAGAATTTAGAGAACTAGAATTGCTTGATGAGATTACCAGGCTCAGATATGAAGGTGCTTTACCTGACCACATTGATGCTGGTACACGCTCTGTTATGCTTCGAAACTTTCAGCAGTGGAAGGGAATTCACTACGTTCCTGCCAAAACTGACACTGCTATTAAATGGTCACCAACTGATCCACTAATATTGGCTCATACCATCCCTGATAGCCCATGGCAATTGGTTGAAAAAGGCGAAGGCAAACAGAAAGCAGCTGCAGTTGCAACTTCATTTGTTCCAGCACAAGGTTCAGTTGCTATTGGTTCAACCCCAAAACATTCACTTGACACAAACAATGAACCAGTAGTTAAAAGGCCTTGGATCACAAAAGACCATGTCAACAAAGGATCCACAGGCAAGCAACAGGTCATTAATTCTCCAGCTGGACTGATCTGGGATAGAAATGACTACAGCTGTGCATATGACTCATTGTTGGTCATTCTGTTGGAACTGTGGAAAGACAATCATGCAGAGTGGTCCACAGTATTCAGAAGCATGAATGATCATTTGACCACATTGTCTCATGGTTTTCCACAGGTGTTTCACCAAAATGTGGCATTTGAACAGCTAAGAGATCACCTTATAACTACACTGCACTTGTTTAGTGGGCCAGTGCTGCGCATGGCATGAACGAGTTCTTTTTTTCTCCTCTCCACTTCCATGATGAAGTAAATAATTGCATAAAGCATGTTACATATGGTATAAGATATATATCATATTTTGTATACTGCCAATTGTTCTAATAAGCCCATCTCTCACCTCAGCAATATGAAAAGTAGAAAAAATAAACTACATAAAGTGTCTTGAGTGTTCATCAACCTCCTCTCTTACTGTCATGTCTTCTGTGTTGTATCATTATATAATATTCTCAGCCATAAAAGAAATGTTGAGGAAGCAATAGGTCAACTGTCAAATACAACTGTCTCCTAAACATTATGATAATAATTGACTTATGAATACAGCTGTGCTTGGTGATTGGGCTAATGTTACATATGACATGAACAAAGTCTTTTTTCTTTTATTGGATTTTTGTTTGTATGATTATTATGAACACCATAATTTTATTTAAAATATATAATTAGCATATAAGATAATGTATATATACAGCAATATCACATTGAATTTTATGTTTTAAGTAAAAATATCAGTATATTATCTGAGTTAAGCTCATTTCTGCTTATATAGCTGATATTTTCATATATAGTAATAATGGTCACATGTGACTATAACTCCTGTGATCAGCTCAAAATTTCGCATATATAGTGTAAAATTGCCTTATATGGTTAGACTGGTCACATGTGACTATTACCATTGTGATCAGTAAAAAATTTGCTATACAATATCAGAAATTGCCTTATATGGTTAGATTGGTCACATGTGACTGTCAAACTTTGCCCAAAATGGTTATATTAGTCAGCAGTTCAATTTTCAACTGTTTCTGATAAGAATTGAAGTCAGTATGAATATTTTGAATATAATTTGAAGGTAATGTGTCTTTTCTGAGGCAACCCATATTTGGATGCTTATGTAAGCTTGTCCACACATGGCTTGGACCACATGTTATTTTTCAGTATAACAAGTAGAATCATATCTTTTGCCCCAAAAAAAAGTCCCCTACATACGATCAACTTCATTAATTAATTAATCAATCAATTAATCAATTAATTAATCAATCAATTAATCAATTAATTAATTAATCAATCAATTAATCAATTAATTAATTAATTAATTACGAACCCTCACTGAACCAGGTCTGATAAAGAACGAGTCCTTTAATAAATTAAAAGAACTCGTAATAACATGAATCCTACAGACTTTCCTAGAGGAACAATGGGCATCAGTGTTGCCAATCTGGCCATAGAGTTGTTTAAAGTCAATGACATTGTAGCCTCTTCTCAACATGAATGTTCTCAATGTGACTTTGCAGAAGAACCCATTGATGACAGACTAGGCTATGTGTTACATGCTGATGACACCATTAAACAGTCTACCATGACGTGGGTTGATACCTTGTCACAGAAAACCAATAGAAGATGTCCTGATTGCAACAGCAGAATGACTCAACTTGTATTTTATAATGAAGCACCACACATTCTTATTCTGGAGTATCCATTTAAAAACATTGAAACCAGTCATAGATTAGAATTTATTTCAGAGACTTGCACAAAGACATTAGAACTTAGAGGCATTGTATATCATGGTCAATATCATTTCACCTCACGTATTATTACTGCACAGAAACAAGTATGGTATCATGATGGAATAATTACAGGCAACTCTTGTTCCAGAGACACTGACCTTACACAACTTTCAGACCATGATATCAGACACTGTAAAAAGAGAAACCTTGTACTAGCTATTTATGCTCAGAGTCTTTGAGCATCCTCCTTGAGGTCAAGCATGGCTGTCTTCATGTGTTCATCTGTTGTGCAACATTCAAGGTTGTGGAGAAGTAGGGTTGAGCAAATGTGAGTTAATTGTCAGCACACTGTTTGGGGGGCAGTTGTGTTTGGCAGTTGACCTGTTGCTCCCTGAGCAATTGCTTTATGGCTGAGAGTGTTGCATGATGGTGCAACACAGGGGAGATGGCAGGTAGAGAGGAGGTTGATGAAGAATCAAGACACTCTATGTAGATTTATTTTATGCTAATTTCTATGTTGCAGAGGTGGGAGGTGGGCTTATTAGAATAATATGCAATATGCAACACATGCTATGTATCTGATGCCATATGTAACATGCTTTATGCAATTGAATCTTATTTCTTAATTCAATAAAGAAATGAGGAGGGGGAAAAAAGAACTCGTTCATGCCATGCGCAGCACTGGCCCACTAAACAAGTTGCTGAGGACCAGCCACCAATAGTTGGGCATGCTAAGATGCTACAATATTCTGCAAAGTAAACCTTGAAAAGAGTACTGTTAGTAATCAGGCGATATAAATTGCTTACCTGGATGCAAATATGACCAAGGCAATACCTAACTGCAGAAAAAGGAACATACCCAGTAAATAAAGTAGACCTGTGAACTAAATGGACATGAGCAACAAATCCCAAGAAAATCACATACCAGTTATGCCAATGACACTGCAGAATCTCTGGTTGTTGCCAACCCAAGTTCCTGTAGTGTCATCAAAGGTGGCGGTAGTGAGGTCAAACAGGTGCAAAATTCATTTGTTGTGTGGTCTTAGGTTCCAAACTCAAACTTGCATTAGAAATCATCATGTTCCAAGCACAGAGCAGTCACCCAGAGCAATGCAAACAATAAGAACCTAGAATCCACAGGGGTTGGTGCTTGTGCCTGTGTGAGGCATGGATGCTTTGTTCCGCACAGCATGGTGGATTTTCAGAAGGGTGAAAGGTAACAATGTTAGGTCAGAATGTCCTTGACATGACCTGAAATCCTCGTCAGGCAAATGAACATAGACTACTCGGTATGTGAAGCCCTCAAGTACAACACCGAAGGCATGCGGCAAGCTCTCTTGTTCTATGATGTGATATGTGAGTGGGTGGTGAATTTTGGTAGACATGTGAAGCAGAGTAGTTTTTTGGATGCACCTACCATGGAATTGATCTTTGGTATCGGAAAATTCCATTTAAATGCTCACAAGGATGACTGCTTTCCAAAATTCTCACCCAACTTTATCTGTGGTGCTGGGCAGCTGGATGGAGAACAGATGGAAACTCTGTGGGCGATCATCTCATGCATCACAAAGAACATGACCAAGGCTCACTGGCGGGAGATTTTGGATGACATGATGAGACATTCAAACTGGAAAAAGTTGGTTGGAATGAGTATGCAACAACCATCATCTTTCTCCTGGTTTGATACTCATCCTCTGAACAGTAAAAATGTTGATAGCAAAACATAAAACAGCCATCAGGGTCAAACGAGAAAGCAAGGAGGCATATCAAGATTTGTCAAGTTCATTGGATCCTGCATTGGTGAAAAAGTGGAGTGAAAGCCAAACTTTCGCTGAATCACAGCATGGGGATGCACTGAAAATTTATCAAGTTGCTTTGAAGCAAGGTCAGTGATATTTCCTCCCAATAGTAGTGATGAATGAACAGTTTGTAGCACCAACTATGGTGGAAATACGTCTAAAATTGGGGAGGAACGCCAAGGGGGAAGCAGGAGATTCCGATGCAGTGGCCTGGTTAGTGTCTGGGCTAAATATTGAACCAGCTCAGTATGTTCCTCACATTATATCATCACTTTCCTGTTCACAATTCTGTATTGAAGGGACAATCTCACTCATGATATGCGAAAGCTTAAAAAAGCCATTTCCATTGCAGAACAAAACAAGATTATGGATCGACAAAAACGGTTACAAAGCAGGATTGATGCCTTCCAGAGGAAGACAACCTTTCTACTCAATGGGCATGATGTGGAGGAAGAGGATTGGGAGGAAAAGAATAAAACATCCTCGGATGATGTTGGCATGTCCGATGATTCACAAGATTCTGCATCAGATGAGGAAGGAACAGATGATGAAGAAGATTGTGATCCTATCCTAGCAGAAAACACTCATATCAGTTTGCCTTCTACAATAGGAAAGGAGGCATGTAAAAGAGTGGGATGGATTGAAATGGCTTCACAAGAAATGGAGCTTCGAAAAGGACAAGCTAACGAGTCCCTGGAGAAAATACGTTTCACTCTGGGACATAAAGCATTGCTTTATCGAACAAGGATTAGGAAGGCCAAAGGACAAAAGGCCAAGACACAGACTTGGGGAGCCATTCGTCATGCAGATGTGGCTTTGCGTGAATGTGTGAGGTCTTATGGTCGAGCTCATAGGGCATTGGTAAACCTGGGTGCGGACAATGAAACATTGGCACATTACCAAGAAATTCGTAGAGAGGATTTGAAGCTTAGTGGAGATGTTGTGGAAGAAAACAGGTTTGGGCAAAAGATTGATGCATTGGCATGGTTTTGGAGAATGGGTGACCAGAACAAGGAACAGGAGTACAACTGGATGTCAGAATGTGAGTTTTCAAATGAGATCTACCACAATATACCATTGAAGTTGCAGTAGTTTACAGAGTGAACTGGTTGAGAGCGAAGGCTAGAGAAGAGAGAGCAGGGAAAGATGGAAACAACGGTGTTGGCAGAGATGGAGTTTACCATAAGATGGTATAGGTTTCAACAATGACTGTGGCAGGAAAGAGCAAGATGAGCACTGCAGTCTTCAAGGCAGGGAAGGGGACATCATGCATATGCTGAGAAGCAAGTTCTAATGTGGAAAAGATTTGCAGAAGCGGTGAAGAAAGGTTTTCCCGTGGATGTTGTTGAATAGTAACAGGCAAATTTCTTTTGGAGTCAAATATTGGTCTTGTTTAATGCTCATTGCATATGAACATCATGTCCAATGAGGCACATCTGATATTGTTGGGAAATAAATATCCAACCCATGGTAGACGGGCTAACTTGATTGGTGCCCCCATGTCAGCCAATCCAATGGAAATGGGAACCCAATATCCTGCTGATGTTGTCATAGTGTGTCATAAATAGCCCGCTTGTCCAAGATGGGTTGGATAACGAGATGGGTGGGATCAAATACAAGTGGGGAATAAATATCACACCCAGCTCGGCCCGTCCAATGCCAGTGGGGAATAAATATCCAACCCCTTCTCAGCCCATCCAATGTCGGTGGGGAACAAATATCCCACCCATCTCGGCCCATTCAATTCTAGTGGGAAATCCTTATTTCTACCTTTATGGGCCCATTCAATAACAAGGGAAAGAAATATCTCAGCTCATCTTGGCCGATCCAACCCTATAGGTCTGGATAATATCCCAGCCTATCCTGGCCCATCCACTGAGATTGGAGGTTTAGCTCATGGGCTCTCCCAATGTTACTGATAAAAAATCCGATGCAAGGTGTGATAGGGGTTGGTTCACTGTTTGAGAAGTTGTATGGTCTGTGGTCGAAGTCTGAAGGTATGTGCTTCAGCGATGGTCGGATTGGAGGGAACAGTGACATGTTGGGTGATTGAGAATTGTTCAGAGTGCACAATCGTCGGATCGTCAGTAGGATAATGGTAGGCACGGAATACGAAAGTGGAAACCAAATATCCAGGTATGGCAATTGTCAATTACATGGTGAGATATTGTCAAGGTGGAATTCAGAAGTATCAATGGCAGAAGGGTTTCGGTGCCGATGCCAAAGATAGATCATAACAAGGTAAAAACCGATAGGGAAAGTGATGGCAATGCTGCCAATGATTATTACGGTAATTAGCTGTGTTGGGAGTACAGCCATTGTGTATCGGTTTGTCATGGGATGAAGTAAACAATATGTCAGGGCGAGGAAAAAGACAATAGCGATGATGTCCATCAGCAAGGAGACTATTAGGGTACAGCAAGGTCACATGGGATATGTCCATGGTTGGTCTGGATTGTTCTAGAAGCAAGGATAAAAAGGGAACAAGAACAAGAATAAACAACAATGTCCAAAAGAAGACAAAAGGCAAAGGGGAACGCAAAAGAAAGGTGTGGTAAAGTGGAATCGTCATGGTGGGCAACGGAGTTGGAATCGGAGTTGCGGAGTTGTAAAATGTAACAGCTGTCCAGTGTTCCAGACTCAGGTTCCATGTGAATTGCACAACAGTTACAGTTGCATACATGATATCAGGTCTTGTTGTGTGCCCAGCATACAAGAGCTCTCCAACTCATGTCATGTACTCGATCGAGGTGCATTTCTGCTCGCTCTTGTCGGTTGCGGTTTTGTTTATTCGTAGGATCACTTTCTGATCCATCAGGGTTGATACTGGTTTTGCATCCTTCATTCTGGCCTTTGCAAGTATCTTCCAGATATAACAGCTTTGTGATAGGGTGACTTTCTGTTGTTGGCGGTCTTGTTTGATATGGATTCCAAGCAGTAATGTTGGCTTTCCGATGACCATTACCATGTAGTTTTCTTTCAGCTGGTTGATTATCCGCTGATTCATTGCTCATTTATTTGCATAAGCCATAAGGTCATCAACCCATATGAGTATGATGGAGAAGTTTTCTCCTTCCCAATAATAGTATGTGCAGTAGTCAGTCTGCAATCTCGTAGAATGAAATTCTTTCATCGTGTTATCGAAATCCATATTCCATACATTTCTGGCTTGCCTGAGACCATATACAGGGCATATGAGGTGGCAAACCCATCCAGTTCCATCCTCAAATTCCACCGGCTGTTTCATGTACAGCTCCTCCTTCACCCATCCATTAAGGTATGTGCCTTTGATATCCATCTGCTGAATATCCCAATCCCTAACTGCGGAATATGCAAGCAACATCCGTAATGTCTCGAACCGCATCACAGGAGCAAATGTTCCGGTTTCACTAAAATCCACTCCAGGCTTCTGTGAAAAACCCTGGGCTACTAATTGGGCCTTTTGCCTAGTGATTGCACCCATCTTGTCGCGTTTCTGGTGGAAAACCCACTTGCTTCTGATGGCTTCCTGCCCCTCTGGTAAGTCTACGAGTTTTCAAATGCTCATTTATTGTAGCTGATCGAATTCTTCTTTCATCACTATCTTCCAGTTCTCCCAATCCATGGCTTCCCTGGCTTCCTTCAAATCCCATGGGTCCTTGTCGGTGAGACTGCTATCCTGCTGCATTGCACTCAAGAACGCATATCTGCGACTCCACAAATCCTATGAACTTCATCTTAGCAGATCACAGCGCCAGCTTCAATCTCTTTCCACCTTGATATAAGACCCAAACATCGCATCCGAACTCCCGGAAATGCAATACGTCTGGCTTCTTGCCAGTCCAGGCTTCATGCGGAGTCATTCCATCTAGAGCCTTGGTGGGGGATCGGTTTCAAATGTATGCCGCATGTGCAACGGCTTCCAGCCAAAGGAATGCGGGCAGGTTTTTAGTGATCAACATCATGCGGGCTAACTCCAGTAATGTGTGATTAAATCTTTCCGCTGTTCCGTGTTGTGAGGGTGAGTAAGGGGCCATTGTTTCAATGACAATTCCCTTCTCCGCTGCCCATCTCATGACTTCCTTTCCATTATTGAAGCACAAATATTCAGGGTTTCGATCGAACTTCTTCTTGATCATGTTAACATAAGCCTTGATGCGTTCCATCGCCTGGCTTTTCTGTTTCATGAATAAAGAGGTTATGGTGCATGCCATGTCGTCCGTGAATGAGATATAGTATCTCGATCCTCCAATAGACTCTATGCATGCTGGGCCCCAGACATCGCTCAAAGTCTGCTCTCTGGCGACTTTTGATCGTCCATCAGCCTCTTTCAGAAATGGCTGGATGGCTTGCTTCGCCTGAATGCAAGCCTCACAGGTTTGGGAATGGACACTCCCTTCATTGATTTCTAGACCCATGACTCACCCCTTGTTCTGCAGGGTCTTGAGTCCACTCATTCCAATGTGTCCATATAGGTGGTGCCATTCATCCCAAGACATTTTCTTCGGTGTGGCTACATTTGCCTTTTCTGGTGTGTGGGATTGCACTAAGGCATTCAGATGGTATAGTCGTTCATCTTTCTGGCCTGTTCTGCCAAGTTTATTCACCATCATATAGAGCCTGCATATTCCATTGCGGAAGTTAACCCATCTGCGACTTTCATCAAATCAGCTCAGTGATAGTAGTGAGTTCTGTGACTCCAGTACATGTAGTACGTCTTGTAGCTGATGCTATACATCCTTTCCATCCACTTGTTTAGTGGGCCAGTGCTGCGCATGGCATGAACGAGTTCTTTTTTTCCCCTCTCTACTTCTATGATGAAGTAAACAATTGCACAAAGCATGTTACATATGGTATAAGATATATAGCATATGTTGTATACTGCCAATTGTTCTAATAAGCTCATCTCTCACCTCAGTGACATGAAAAGTAAAAAAAATAAAACTACATAGAGTGTCTTGAGTGTTCATCAACCTCCTCTCTTACTGTCATGTCTTCTGTGTTGTATCATTATATAATATTTTCAGCCATAAAAGAAATGTTGAGGAAGCAATAGGTTAACTGTCAAATACAACTGTCTCCTAAACATTATGATAATAATTGACGTACCTTCTCCAGGACCTTGTATGTTGTACAACAGATGACAACATGAAGACAGCTGTGCTTGGTGATTGGGCTAATGTTACATATGGCATGAACAAAGTCTTTTTTCTTTTATTGAACTTTTGTTTGTATGATTATTATGAAAACCGTAATTTTGCTTGAAATATATAATTAGCATATAAGATAATATATATATACAGCAATGTCACATTGAATTTTATGTTTTGAGTAAAAATATCAGTATATTATCTGAGTTAAGCTCATTTCTGCTTATATGGCTGATATTTCCATATATAGTAATAGTGGTCACATGTGACTATGACTCCTGTGAGCAGCTCAAAATTTAGCATATATAGTGTAAATTGCCTTATATGGTTAGACTGGTCACATGTGACTGTCACCATTGTGATCAGTAAAAAATTTGCTATACAATATCAGAAATTGCCTTATATGGTTAGAGTGGTCACATGTGACTGTCACACCTTGCCCGAAATGGTTATATTAGTCAGCAGTTCAATTTTCAGCTGATTCTGATAAGAATTGAGACTAGTATGAATATTTTGAATATAATTGGAAGGTAATTTGTCTTTTCTGATGCAACCCATATTTGGATGCTTATGTAAGCTTGTCCACACATGGCTTGGACCACATGTTATTTTTCAGTATAACAAGTAGAATCATATCTTTTGCCCAAAAAAAAAGTCCCCTACATACGATCAACTTCATTAATTAATTAATTACGAACCCTCACTGAACCAGGTCTCATAAAGAACGAGTCTTTTAATAAATTAAAAGAACTCATAACTGTGAAGTGTAAAATGATGGTTCTGCGACCAAGAGCTCCAGCAGCTACCTTTCCTAGTCCTTGAATGGTAGCTTCATCCAGAGTTTTGTACGTTATGAATGCATTTCGGGAATTGCTGATGTGACTTGTCATTCTGGAATCCAGTAACCAATCATAGTTTGAATCGTTTTCTGTGTTCACTATGTATGCTACATCCTGTAACATATTATTGACATTGTCCACAGCTTGATTTGATTGGTTCCAGTGGTTTCCACCCTTTCCAGCGCCCTTTCCTTTCCCTTTTGGCCCTTGCCCTTCCTTTCCACCACCTTTAGACCAGCAGTCCTTTGCCATATGTCCCTTCTTGTGGCAGTTGAAGCATTCCATCTCGGAATGGGCCACTTTCTGTTTTCTGTTACCCTTTCTGTCGTGCTTTCTGGTGAACCTCACATGCATAGCGACATTGTTAGGATATCTACTGTGCTCATGGTGCCTGCAGTCTTCCTCTAATAGGATCATGACTAGTTCGTGTAACGTCAGTGACATTCTGTCCTTCTTTGAGCCTAAGTACGCTGATGTATACAAGTCCCAACTTTCTGGTAAGGAGGATACAAGTATCATCGTGAAATTTTCATCAGAAATGAAGCTTCCCATCAAATGGAGCTCCTCCTGCAGTTTCCAGAGCTTCGATATGTGCTTGATTAGGTTGAATCCTTCTTTGGCAATCGACTGGTGCAATGCATGTCATGTTGCTAATGTTCCGAGCTTCCCCCTGGATTCATTTACCAAGGTTAGCTGCTTCCACATCTCACTCACTATGTGTGCGCCAATGATACGTATCATTTCCGCATCGCCAATTGCAAGCTTGATCCATGTCCTCATCTTGGCATCTCTGCTGCGCCATTTCTTCATCACCTCGGATTCTGCTGGTGTTGGATGGGAAGCGTCCACTGGGGCAGGGGCTTTTGATTCTACATCGATGTATGTCTCTAACCCAAGATTCCAAAGCACAGCTAACATCTGTCTCTTCCACAGCATCCAATTGTTTCCCTTCAATAACTCAATCCGGTATGATCCCAATGTGTGCGTGACTTCGTCTGTCATAGTCGGCTTAGTATATGAGGTGGTGTTGGGAATAGTGGCCGAATAGTCGCGGAAAGGATTAGTAATCTGTATCACGTGACCCTGAAACTCAAACACACCCGTCCGATGAATAATGCTGAAGTGCAGCATGTATTCTACTCACCACAGGAAACTTCTAGTAGATTTAGCTAGTAGTATAAAAACCCTCTCAGAGAGAGGCAAATATAATTCATTCCACACAAAATATCTTAGCGGTCAACAACCACTGCAAACTATATATTCCAATAGGTGGTAGTGTGATGTTCGGAGGTGCATGATCATGTTTCTGTTACAGCTGTTCAGGGTTCATAACCTATTGGAATATATGGTAGTGCAGTGGTTGTTGACTGCTAAGTAATTTATGTGGAATTATATTGTATTTACCTCTCTCTGAGAGGGCTTTTATACTACTAGCTAAACCTACCAGAAGTTTCTTGTGGTAAGTAGAATAACTGCTGCGCTTCAGCATTATTTATCGGACAGGTGTGTTTGAGTTCCGGGGTCACGTGATACGAATTACTAATCCTTTCCGCGACTATTCCGCCGCTATTCCCAACAGAAGTCATTGTAATTGAAAACCACGAGTGCCATTGGGCGATGGCCGAAAACATCTACAACAAAGGCACCCGGGTGTGGTTTGAAGACAAAGATCAAGCATGGATTCCCGCAGAGGTTGTCTCTGTGAGCAAAGGTGCAGCGGATGCCATCAAGCTAGATTTTGTAGACGAACGAGGCAAGGTCAGTCCGAACCTCAGAGGAACTTCCGGGTTCATGTTAAATAGTTAGCAGGAAATCACCATTAATACGACAGGGACAGATATCAAGGCTGGTGTGGAGGGATTACCTCCATTGCGAAATCCCCCATTATTGGAAACTGCCGATGATTTGGCAACTCTTTCTCACCTCAACGAACCTTCTGGTTAGTGGTTCGAGTTTTGTTTAAGCAACCAAATTCATATTCCTTATCACAGTACTACATACAATTCGAAATCGATATGCCCAACACAGCATCTATACATACAGCGGTATCGTTCTCATAGCCGTGAATCCCTTCCAACGCGTCACTCTTTATGGTCCCGAAATTATTCAGGCATATAGTGGGCGGCGGAGGGGTGATCTGGAGCCTCATTTGTTTGCAATAGCGGAAGACGCGTATACGGCCATGAGACAAGAAGGCATGGGTCAAACCATTATCGTTTCTGGAGAAAGGTGGATCTGTTGATCTTCTTTGGCGATCCTTTGTTAACATTGAATCAGTGGAGCTGGAAAAACTGAATCAGTAAAATTCTTTCTCTTTCGTTTCCTTCACCGTCGGTAATTTTACATCGCAGGCCAAATTTATCATGCGATATCTTGCATCTGTCAATCCTCCGGATTCTGCTGCCAGGACGAAGACTAAATTTTCCCTTGACGAGTCCAGCCAGATCGAGCGTCAAATTCTTGCAACAAATCCTATTCTCGAGGCATTTGGTAATGCAAAGACTACACGCAACGACAACTCATCTCGTTTTGGAAAATATATTCAGGCTTGTGATTCACCCTCCATCTTGAAACATCATACATGAACCGCCTTTTCAGATTCTCTTCGATGGAAAACAAGAAATCGTTGGCGCCCGAATACGCACGTATTTACTGGAACGTTCCCGTATTATTTTCCAACCTCTCACTGAGCGCAACTACCATATATTTTATCAACTCTGCGCCGGTGCTCCCCTGAAAGAGCGCAAGGACCTTGGGCTCGACGCTGATATCAACAAATTTAATTATCTGAAACAAGGTGGAGTATCCTCTACACCTATCTTAGGAGTAGATGACGGGGAAGAATTTCGTGCAACGCAACAGGCTCTTTCCACGGTAGGCATCAGTGTTGAGAAACAATGGGCCGTTTTTCGTCTCCTGTCCGCATTGCTTCACCTTGGGAACGTCAAGATTACGCAGACGCGTTCTGACGCCAATTTGGACGATAAAGATCCATCTCTGCTGTTGGCCACGCGGTTTCTAGGAGTTAATCTTACGGAATTCAAGAAATGGACTGTAAAAAAGCAGATCATGACACGATCAGAGAGGATTATCACTTCCCTCAATGCGGCCCAGGCGACCGTGGTAAGAGACAGCGTCGCGAAATTTGTGTATGCTTGTATGTTTGAGTGGCTGGTGGCAATCGTGAACGAGAGCTTGGCAGGGGAAAGCGGGGACGCTGTTGAACGGGCAGAGATGTTTATCGGCGTGCTGGATATCTATGGCTTCGAGCACTTCCAAAAAGTCAGTTTAGAGCAATGCTCAAGTCATTCTTGCTAAATTAGTTTTGTTTCAGAATTCATTTGAGCAGTTCAGCATCAATTATGCGAACGAAAAATTACAACAAGAGGTGAGATATAGCTTGTATATCATTTTTCGCACGGTTTCTTATGTACCGTCGTTACAGTTCAATTCGCATGTTTTTAAATTGGAGCAGGAGGAGTATGTTAAAGAGGAAATCAACTGGACATTCATCGATTTTTCAGACAATCAACCTTGCATCGATGTCATTGAAGGAAGACTTGGAGTGCTTGCCCTTCTGGATGAAGAATCTCGTCTACCTGGTGGCAGCGATGTGTCTTTCTTGCAGAAACTCAACACACAACTTTCGAAGCCAGAATACAAGGCCATTTACAAGAAGCCCCGCTTCGGTAATTCGGGTTTTACCATTTCCCATTACGCGCTAGATGTGACGTACGAGGTCGAGGGTTTTCTAGAGAAAAATCGAGATACAGTCCCTGACGAACAGATGTCACTCCTTGCCTCCACCAAAAATACCTTTCTTAAAGAAGTTCTTGATGCTGCCCTTCTTTCTACGAAAGCTCCCGATAGTCCTTACCCTGGCTCTCCCTCCCTTTCTGATTCGGGCAGTGGTAGTTCACGCCGTGCCTCCATTATTCCAGACCCTGGCCGCCAATCCTTCGTAGCGTCAAGTTCTGGCCCTTCTTCTACTGGTCTCAAACGTGTGGGCGCAGCGGGCAAAAAACCAACCCAGGGTTCAATATTCAAGGCATCATTAATTACATTGATGGAAACCCTGAGCGTCACGAATGTGCATTATATTCGATGCATAAAGCCGAATGAACAGAAGAGGCCTTGGGAATTCGCCCCACAGCAAGTGTTGGGTCAATTGCGGGCATGTGGTGTCCTTGAAACCATTCGAATAAGTTGTGCTGGTTATCCTACCCGTTGGACATATGACGAGTTTGCGGAGCGGTGCGTGAACTACCACGCACGACAAACTTGCAGGTTGATTATACAACAGGTTCTATATGCTGGTGCCATCATCTGAATGGTCCCCCATGATTCAGACAATGGAACTCAAACCACTTTGCTCACTCGTTCTTCAGAAGACGATCAATGATCCAGACAAATATCAGAGTGGCCTGACCAAGATCTTCTTCCGAGCAGGCATGTTGGCCGCACTGGAGTCTCTCCGATCCGACCGACTCAATGCGATGGTCACCGTTGTGCAGAAAAATATGCGCAGACGTATGGCAGTGAAGCACTATCAAGAATTACGACGGGCGGCCATACAAATTCAGACATGGTGGCGTGGAATCATGGCGAAGAAACTAGTGAGGCGGATACGACGTGAAGTTTCTGCTAGACGTCTGCAAACTGGTATCCGAGGATTCATTCAAAGAAAGAAGTTTGTTGACATCAGTTATGCGATTGTCATTCTTCAAAGTCGTAAGTTCTAGTCATTCTTGATTCTCCATTCTCCGTATTCTTTGGTTAGGCGTGCGCGGTGTCCAAGCCCGACGTTCATTCAAAACGAAGAGGGATTCTTATGCGGCCACACTGTTACAAAGCTTATTCCGTGGGGTGTATGTATCGGCCAATTTTTTTGTTCAACACGTATCCTCATTGCATTGCATTCAGGTTCTTACGTCGTTGCTTCCGATTGGATGTCCGCCACGTCATTTACCTGCAGTCTTGCATCCGACGTCGCTTGGCCCACAAGGATCTCAAAGCATTGAGGGCGGAGGCACGATCTGTCTCCAAATTTAAAGAGATATCGTACAGATTGGAGAACAAAGTTGTCGAACTTACTCAGACCCTCCAAAAACGGACGGAAGAAAAGAAGTCTCTCCAAGCGAGTCTTTCGGAGCTCGAGCATCAGTTGCAGCAATGGGTTAATCGACACGAGGAGTCCGATGCCCGTGCGAGGCAGTTCCAAGCTTCCCTGAAAACTGCTGAAACTGAAATATCTTACCGAGATGCTCTTCTACAAGAAAAAGCCGATGTAGAAAGGCGATTGGAGGAAGCTGTCGCGAAAGCCGCTGAAAAGGAGGATATCATTCGAAAATTGAAAGACGAGTTGATCCAACAAAGTGCCCGGCTAGAAATGCAACAGAAGACAATCGACCATGCACCCATCCGAAACACGGAAGACAGTTCTGTCATATCCACACTCAAAAGTGAAGTCAACAATCTTCGTGAACAGTTGAATCGCTCAAATGCTCTGAATACGCTCACTCGAGGCAGTCGGATGGACCCGCCCATTTCGCCGACGTTTGCGCCGACACTGCGGATCGCAGAGCCTGGGTCCCCTAATGGCGTAACCCATGTTTCCAATGCTCAGCGCCACCAACGGAGACACAGTTCTGCTGGAGTGTATAACATTGTGGCGGGAGACCATCGCGCTTCAACGGATGAGAACCTGATCAATGCCAAGAAGCACCAGATTTCGAATCCCCGCGCGGTATCGGTTGCTTTCAATGGTGAAGATAATTTCCTTCGATTTCGTTCTTCCAATGGCTTGCCGAGTATCCGCGACCTCGACGATCCTGCAGAGGAAAAGATCGTATTGATGCAAAATATCAAGCGTCTGGACGAGGACGTTCTCGACGGCCTCATTCGAGGACTGAAGATTCCCGGCCCAAGTCTAACAACCCCTTCCGCCGTTAAAGAAATTCTATTCCCCGCAAATCTCATCAGTTTGGTAACGAACGAGATGTGGAAATATGGTCTGATTCCGGAGAGCGAGAGGTTCCTCGCAAATGTAATGCAAACCATTCAAGCTCACGTTATGGTCTGCAATCCGATTATATATATGTGCAACTCCAACTAACACTCTTGGTGCAGTCATTCGCTGGCGAAGATTCCGTTGTCCACGGAATATTCTGGCTCTCGAATGTTCACGAAATGCTTTCCTTTATCTGTGTGGCCGAAAGCGACATGCTCCAGGGTATTGGACCGGGTGAAGAAAATGCGGTCCGGGCATTTGATTGGAACGACTATGAGCGCCTAGTCTCTGTGGTCAAGCACGACCTTGATAGTTTGGAGTACAACATCTATCACACGTGGATGCTTGAGACCAAGAAGAAGTTGTCGAAAATGGTGATTCCTGCTCTGATCGAAAGCCAGTCCCTCCCCGGCTTCACGACATCTGACGGTGGAGGCCGCTTATTCAACCGTCTCCTTAACACAAACAGCCAACCTGCGTATAGCATGGACGATATCTTGAATTTAATGAACAAGGTGTGGAAGAGTTTGAAGAGTTATTATATGGAAGAATCTGTGGTACAACAGGTCGTAACGGAGCTCCTCAAACTGATTGGCGTTGCGAGCTTCAATGACCTCCTCATGAGACGGAATTTCTCGTCATGGAAACGCGGTGCGTGTTTGTACTTTCTTCGGTGATTGTGGAACCGAAACAACCCGACAACGCAGCCATGCAAATACAATACAACATTACTCGGATAGAGGAGTGGTGCAAGTCTCACGACATGCCAGAAGGAACACTTCAGTTGGAACATTTGATGCAAGCTACTAAGTTACTTCAGCTGAAGAAAGTGCGTGATTGTAAATGTTCGACAGACCCGCCAGTCTCATTCCCCCGCTCCAGGCTACCCCTGCCGACATAGAAATCATCTACGACGTTTGCTGGATGCTGAGTCCAATGCAAATCCAACGCATGTGCACTAATTATTATGTCGCGGATTACGAGGTATTCAAACTCTTCATTACAGGAGTCTCTCTGATATTAACTTCTAGAACCCAATATCGCCCGAAATCCTTCGCGTCGTGGCCTCACGAGTACAAGCTAATGACCGCAATGATCATCTACTTCTCTCCCCTGAAACAGAAGAAGTCGGCCCGTATGAGCTGCCCCTTCCCCGTGAGGTGTCAGGATTGGAGACTTATGTCCCCGCATACCTTAATGTGTCACATCTTCGAAGATTAGCTGCTTTGGTAGCATAGTTTGTCCGTGCATCATTATGCATCAATGTCGTGGATTTCCGTCATCTAGTATTGTGTTTGCTAGCCTCAGCTGTAATTACAAATCCGTACATTCACTATGTCTCCGAATTTGGATTCCCAATTTGAATTTGAATTCCCAATTTGGATTCCCAATTCTCTGAATTCGGATTCTGACTCCCATTTCAAACTCCGCTTCGGTTCTCCCTTTGTTCCAGAGGTGTCTCGTTGCTAAGGGGGAGATACTGTCATATCCATGCAACTCCGATGGATTCTGATGAACTCCACTCCAGATTTTTCCGCCCCTTTATCTTATCTTATCCTCTCATGTACATTATTGTTCCTTTCCTTGTTATACTCCATTTGTTACGTTTTTCAACTCCGACACTCCATTTCCAACTCCGATGCCCACCATGACAATTCCACACCTTCCTTTTTCATTTCCTTTTGCCTTTATCTTCTTTTGGACATCGTTGTTGATTCTTGTTCTTGTTTTCTCATTACCCTTTCTTCTAGAACAATCCAGACCAACCATGGACACATCCCCATGTGACCTTGCTGTACCCGAATAGTCTCCTTGCTGATGGACATCATCGCCATTGTCTTTTCCCCTGTCTTGACATATTGTTTACTTCATCCCACAACAAACCGATACACAATGGCTGTACTCCCAACACAGCTAATCACTGTGATTATTATCAGCGTCATTGCCATCACTTTCCTTATCAGTTTCTACCTTGTCATGATCTATCTTTGGCACCGACATCCTCCCGCCATTGATACCTCCAACTTCCACCTCGACAATATATCAACACATAATTGACAATTGCCATACCTGGATATTTGGTTTCCACTTTCATATTCCATGCCTACCATTGTCCTCCCTGATCATCCAACGACATTCCTCACCTACATGCATGCCCTGAACAATCCTTGATCACAAGACATTTCACTGGTCCTTCCAATCTGATCATCACTGAAGCACATTCTTTTGGACTTAAACCACAGACCATACAACTTCTCAAACAATGAACCAACCCCTATTGTGTATTGTTTACACGTCATCACTTTAATGCAGTACCTGACGTCTTATTACCACAGCTTGTCACTCATGCCATGACTCGAAACTTGGACCCACATTCATTTATCCTTTTCCATCTGTAACCTTGATTACTCCCACATTCGTTTACAACAATATCCTTTCTTGGAAGAATACCGACATCAAGTGGACCTCATTGTTCCACACACAAGTCAAGACATCACCCCTCGATATGTCATCAACACAGACATTGTCATCCAGTACAGCTTATGTTGTTCATATGTCTGATCTCAACCATCCCACCATCCTAGTTGGCGTTCTCCTAACACATTCCTTTGTTTTCTTTCATACTGACCTTGTTGCTATATCCACGCTACCTCAAGACACTCCCTTCACCAATCCTACACTGGATGATACCTCTCATCAACCTGACCGTGCAACGCACTTGCCCATTACAGCAAGTGTAGACCCAAATTGGCAATTCTGCATATCACATGATCTGATGACAAATCATCTGAGTCATCCGGACCTCCTCTATCCCTCAATGACACCCAGGCCTCCAGTCAGACCATGAGAACATTGACATGAGGACATCTCATGTCCGCCTCATGGTGAACACATGGTGTAGTTGGACTTGCTGTAGCTTCATGGTTGGACTTCTATTTTACCTCCCCTCAAGACCAGTCACTATATCTACTGTTCTTGTTGTTGGTTCGGACTTTTTCTTCTTTTCTCTTCTTTACATTTAGTTTGGTTCTTGGGGCAGACCCCCTTGTCTTGGGTAACCCCCACGGCTCACAATGACTTTAGACCATGAACCCCCCACTTGTAGCAGTGTTGTCTTAGTTATAAGCAACAATGAAACTGCTGTTCTCTTGTCTGGAAACCCCCTCCTTGTTAAGTTGATTGTTGCTGGAGCCCGCTGCAGAAGCGATCCATAACACTATTCTTCTTCATCTCTGTTTCTCCAGACTCCTATCCATTGTTTACTTGTCACCATACATAGCAACCTTTTATTCCTTGTATCCTTCTGCGAACTCCGGTTCCCCTTCTGGAGTCCTACATTACTAAGGACATAACAATTAGTTTACCAAGTATATAAGTTAGAACTACAATGTCCTGTAACTCCGTTCTGAAAATCAACTTGAATACCCCTCATCCTCAAACTTAAGGCTTTGCCTTGAGCTCACTATTAGTCTCTGTCTTTAGTCCGAATCTCCAGACTAACTCTGCTCCATCTGCTTCGTGCCTACTCAGTATGACTTAAGGAAGTAGCTAAACTACTTCAGGAGTTTGCACCTCCAGTTCTCTGACTAACTCCATTCCGTCCGGAGTCACTTGCATGCCTCTAACAGAGGGAATCTTGTGAAACTGGTTCAAACCTGAACCTAATCTTTCACATATTAGTCTAATTTCTGCTGAGTAGAGACTTAGTTTTGGTCCAACTATTTACTGACTTGAAATTTCAGCACTATTACTGTGTTTTTCATGTGACCTTGCAGTCACGCCACAGCCACTTCAATTCAGAGCCCTAGAATGCAACTGCCGTATCTCAGCCAGTTCCCAACTGATCGACTAGCACTTTCAAATCTTGCATTCCGCAGTCAATATCTTGGTGCAACCAACTTTTTGGGTCCCAATATTCCCTCCTTGAAAATCGAATTTTTTTGCCTGCACCTGATCGCGCAACAGCACTGCTGGCTCCAAGACAGCTCTCAGCAACTGTTAAACGGTTTATTTACACTCTATGCAACTTTCTTTTGATGTTGACAACATCTAAGTCCAGTTGTAGCGGTTCATTGTTCCGATTTCTCAATTCCTATCCTAAGCAGACACTTTTCGACAGAATTGCGAGGTTGGACAATACTCATGAATAGTTTGCTTAGTATGGATCATGGGGATGGTGGCAATGGTCACGGAAAAGGGGGTCTGACAGTCCAATACAGTAGTAGTTAATGGAAACATCATGCAACTACAACATAAGTCCTTCGACTCGAGTCCTACAAGTTAGTACAACAGAGAATCACCAGTCCATGGTGCTAGAACAACAGGAGGCCTTCAAGGCAATAAATGGGCAAGGATTGTTTAGGGGTATAGGAAGGGGAGAGTAATGGAAACCTAAGAGGCCACTTAGATGTACCCACAATGCCTAAACCACCCAAAGACATCACCAGGGGTGCTCTTGTAGAGCGCTTCAAGCAAAACACACATAACTTCCATTGATGGTAGCTCTGTCATCGCAAGGCGGGCATAATCACCATTTCTATGGAGGTGGTACTTCATGGCTGAAAAGGTAAGCTTGATTGGGTTGTAATCAGGTGAGTACGGCGGCAAAAATTCATATCACATGCCACTAAAGCAAACAGCAGATGAGCTTCGAGAGTCCAGCTATATTGGCAGAGCATACATACCGTGATGTGATGAGATCAAGTGTCTCAGGGTCCTTGTGAATTCAGCAGTTTTCCATAACAATGACAGAATTGGGTTCTGGAAAGGGGGCCATTTGATCGAACAAGTGAGATATAAAGCTATGGAATAGTAGAGAATCAAATGAGCCTTCAACTATGTCACAATGGATGATGCCTTCATTGAGAGACAGCGCCGGCAACACAGAGTAGCTTCAATCATATGGAGTGATCAATAACTGCTGTGACTGTTCATTGTGATGAACAGACTCACCGTTGCCCATGGCAGAAGAACAATTTACGAGTCGCGGGTTTGCCACGGAGGGCCCAAGCTCTCCCTCAGTATGTTGTTTGGCAGTCGACCGCACTCTCGTCAACAAAAATGAGCTGATTAGCATCATAGGTACCAATGAGTGCACCAAAGTCAGCTCTGAGTTCTGCGCTTCGTTCGATCACCTCACGTGTCAACTGAAAGGCAAGTGTTGGGACATATACCCAGTTGATGGCAGGTATGCACCTTCTTCATTGTGAAACCTCCCCTCCGTAAAGTCCTCCAGATTGTAGTTAGTGACACTGACAATCCCTTTGCCTCCATGTCCAAGCGAATCTCATCCAATAGAGATCAGGCTTGTCTGTCATTGTGGCCAGCAAATACTGCAGTCAACAATTAGTTGAGATATATACAACAAGAATAACCAACAAACCTCAACATCCTGGTCACAGAGTGTCCGTTTGGGATTATGTGGGGCTCTTGAGGCAGCATTGGGGATTGTCCCGGTTTGCCGGAAGTGCACCATGATTTTTTCAACTGACCGCTTGCTGATGTCCACATACATACAGATCTCATCAATTGACAGGTGCGTAGATAGCTGTACAACAATCCACTGAATGGTTTCAGGGATTACTTTGCCTGGAGCCATCATTATCGTATTGAACAAACAAGACTGTCGCAATGTTTGGTCGGAGTTTGGCAAGCTCTCATTTTTTCCCCAGCCATCACAAATGATGGCAAGAGCAGCTGAGAAAGCACGACAACAGGCTGCAAGGGCCAAACGCCAGACTAATTCCAAAAAAGACGGTTTGTCCAGTTCTTTTTTTACCACCACATTGATACCACCAGAATTTCAGGAGCAGAGGGCAGCAAGAAGCCGACAGCAGTCACAGCACCCACAGAATCTGTTGCACCTATTCCCACAACTGGTGGTACATCTGCAGTAACTACGAGGTCCAGCAGGGCCAAGGCACTTTTGGAACTGGTGTCAGCTACGAACACGTCTGAGGATGAGGTCCCTTACCTGCAAGGGCTATTCGACCTACCAGCCGAGTGATTAGGACACTTTTACAGGAAATCAGCTTTGAAGAAAGCCAGGATAATGATGATTCTGAATTTGGCCAGACCACAGTAGTCGAGGACTCCCAAGCCGAGTTAGCTAACTTAGCTGACAATGACGAGGGCGAGGAAGACTTCTATGAAGAGATTGACAAGTCTGAAGGTGAAGAAAAGAGAGTCACTGCAAAGAAACCTGCCCCAAAGGCAACCCAAACAAAATCAGCTACGAAGAAGACCAAAAGTGCCTTGCAGACTGTCAACGATCCTAGCAGTGCCGAATCTTCAGATGAAGATGGTATGTTTTTACTGTTACATGTGACACTGTTTGACCTTTTTCAACAGACTTTACATTCAACGTGGAAGCTCTCATCCGTGAAAAGCAGATTCGCGATCACCTCACATTGTCTTCGTCTATAACACTCTATGACTTGTGTCAGAAGTTAGCAAATGTGTCCCCCCAAGGCGAGCAGATGGTCAGTGATCGGTCCAGAAGCCGAAGCAATTCACACTGCAATTATTTCACAAAGGTGACTCTCCATTTGGCCCTTCTGATGCCAAGGTATGGGTCTTTTTTTGCTTTCCAATGTAGTCTGACATATTTTCTGCAGACCAGTGGATCAAATAAAGCTAAAGTAGCTCCCACGGAACAGGTGAAGGCGAACGATACCTTCCATGAAAAATGTAAGGCTGTCCACCTCACTCTCACCGAGCACTGGCAATGTGATATACACAGTCTGCCAACCAAGCCTGCATTATGCTTCAAAAGCCCGATCACTGGTCAATGCCACCCTATCACTGAGAACAACATAAACCATTGGGTGACACTTCATGTATGTACTCTTGCTGCAGGCTGTTCTAACATACTAACCCTTACCCAGATCAAGGATCCAGAGGCATACCCAATCTGTGAGAAGCCGACTGAAGTGAACGTACTTGGAAATACTGCGTGAGGACTCCCTACCACTAAACCCTCTGGAAATCCAAATGAGCCAGTTGGATTCCCATACAGCTACTATCCGCCTCCTTCCATGTCGCCAGCCATGTACTAGGCTAGCATGGGCTTTCCTCAGATGTTTCCGGGATTCCTGGGAGTTGGCCAACTGCCAACACCCACACCAACTGGTCTTGGCATGCCAAGTGGAACTTCTACACCAGCCCCTGCTGCAGCATCGCAGCCGATCAAATATCCTGGACTTTCAGATTGGATTGAATATTGCGACTTGCACCCTGATTGCTCAGGGAGCAATCTCAGTGTCATGATTCAGAAGCTTCAGACGTTAGGTTATGTTCATCTCAAACAGCTCACTACCAATCGGATCGGCGTTATCAAATTTGCAGTTGTTCCTGGAACGCTGGAACTCCTCATCAGCTATGCTGAAGAGGATTGTCAGTTGATTGCTGCAGGTAAATTCAACATAGAAGTCGCCAGCGGCGTGGTTGCAGTGACTGGTGTTTGAGTGATGGCTACAGTTAGTACACTCCCTAGACAATTATTCTGCTCAGAGCCTCGGACTTTTCTTTTCCATTTCATCCTCATTGGTCTTGTTCAACACATGCACGCCATGGGCCTTTTCATTTTCGGTACTTCAACACGCCCTTTTAGACAGCTTGCTTGAATAAATGTTCTCTTGCTTTGCTCTTGCAAATGAACATACACTTTTAGTAATTGCTTTTCAACTTTTCCACTCCGCCAAACTTCATTGATAACTTATACCGGTATAGCTATTCAACTTCCTGGAACAACATCAACCATGGCACTCCTCTGATGGTCGTCGAAGTTTCCACACTGCCTCTATTGTGTGTTATAGATAACATACTCCAGGAACAACGTCAACCATGATATTGATTGGAAATGCCTCACTGCTCAAGCCAGAAGGTATTGCTGCATACCAGAATCTGGTATATCTGAAGACCTACATGACCTACTGATATTGTTCCCTTCATTGCAGATGTGCTAGAGTGCTGTGTAGACAAGCGGTCATGCAACTCTTTGCCTGTAGTTTGAGGAGTCATCCATGCTCGACTCATTATTATTACTGATGAGAAGAGCAAACCCATCAATGGAGAGGATATCCCACAATGGTATATGCCATCTGGTAATAAATGGTGAGTCCTTCACATCACGCCTGTTTAAAAACATAATACCGAAGGTTTTTAGCTTCGCCTGTATGCCTATTCTTGAAGGTTATGATTCTGTTAGATGCTTTCGCTCATATGCATCTGTTTGTATATCTTTCATTTGTACGTGCTTCATTTGCACGTGTTTCATTTGTACATGTTTCATTTGTATGCGTTTGTCATACACACAACTTCATCATTCCTACCAATGCTGCCCTTACTCACTGCAATATAAACGATATCGAATCTGTGCACATCCATCAGCACTGCTCCTGCTGCTCCCACTGCTGCTGCTGCTGCTGCCAACCTTGAATGTGGGAGTGATGAAATTTTCAAGGGTGTTATAGGCGCATTGGTTGCTGCTGTGGCCCTTTTGTGGATCAGTAAGTGTAACCTAGCTTAAATCATTCTTATTTGTGAAAGCTTGACGACATACCGTGTTCTTGTTAGGTCGTTTACAGGCGAATGAGCAATAAGCGTTGTGGTGGTGATACTTTGCATGAAAAGCGGTAAGTACCAAAGTTTATAATCCCTTGGCAAAAAATTCCTGACGTTGTGGTATGTATAGAATTAAACTACGTAGTTTAGAAACATTGTCCTCTGCATTTGATATCTCAATCATTTTCCTGCCCCCAATCGCTCTAAAATATCAGTTTGGCAACTGCAGGTGAGGCCCGGCTTATCTGTGGTGAAGTTGGCCCCACGAACAATGTTGTTTCGAATGTGGTATCCATGTGCTCAGTCTGAAACACCAGTGACTTCGGTGAGTGTCTACTTCCTGCCATACCTTGGCCAAAACCGGCGGATCTCACTATTGTAGATTCACTGTGGAGAAGCACTTTGCGGGGTCAACAGGAGGGTGGAAAAGACGCCTACATGCAGCTAATCAATATTATGTAGTCTTGCCATCTTGTTGTGCTACGGGCCATGCCTCCAACATTCTCCTTTGAAAAGTGTCCACTTGGGATAGAAATTGAGAAATCAGAACAATGAACCACTACAACTGGACTTAGATGTTGTCAACATCAAAAGAAAGTTGCATAGAGTGTAAATATACCGTTTAACAGTTGCTGAGAGCTGTCTTGGAGCTGGCAGTGCTGTTGCGCGATCGGGTGCAGGCAAAAAAATTTGATTTTCAAGGAGGGAATATTGGAACCCAAAAAGTTGGTTGCACCAAGATATTGAGTACGGAATGCGAGATTTGAAAGCGCTAGTCGATCGGTTAGGGACTGGCTGAGATATGGTAGTTGCATTCTAGGGCTCTGAATTGAAGTGGCTGTGGCCTGACCACAAGGTCACGTGAAAAACACAGTAATAACAGAATCTAGATTAGTTAGAGTTTATACTGTTACTCTGTACCAGGAATATCTGTATAATTTAAAATGTAAAGTTGAAATTCAGTCTAGGATGCCATGTTGTCTGATTCAGTTATCCTGATTGCAAGGTCTTTCCTTCCTGTTAAAATACTGCAAAACATTTGCAATGACCATCTGAACAGTTGTCCAGGATATTTCATGCTTACTGTGCTTCAGACACATCTGACACAAGATTCTATTGATTCATTCACAGTGGACATGGACACAGTTAGGCTATTGCACGGATACTCCATGGATACATCTGAGGCTATCCATATCCATATCTGTCAATATCCATACCCGAGCCATGGATATGGATATGGATATGGATTTCATCACGGATACAGACATGGTAACCAGCCCTATCCCGGTGATGGGTACCAAACTGCACCCATTGATGGCAGGTGCCCATGGTTTCCATGCCAGACACCTTGCAAATGCCATGCACGCATCAATTGTCATGGACATGTGTGTTTGCGAGGTGGTCATGTTCATGGATGAGCCGTGAGCTGTGCAAATGGGAGTGTGGGCTACACCCACGCTCCTGTCATCCGTCTTGGTGCCAGGTACCTCACAGTCCCGGCCCTTTTCCTTCTCTCCTGGTCTGTCAGCAGTGTGGTTGTAGTTGTGGTCGATGTTGTTGGTGATAGGGTTGACCATGGGTAGGTCAGCTGACACCACACCTGTACCCATGAACACCGTACCTGGTGTTCACCCGCACCTGCACCCAAACATCCGTGGGTCACAACGGTACACCCTACCTGTGGTGTACCATCGCATCCCGCCATCCACCACAGTGCCCATTCCACTCTGCAACCTCGCGGATGCAGTGCCGGCATCAATTGATGCGACATGCATGTCCACGAGGTGATTGAGATGGGGAACAAGGGGGGCATATTCCGTTGAATGTGTTGTTGCACGTCTGTGAGGTAGACAAGAGGGGGATGCATCGTCATCATCACTGTTGTGTGTCTGCGAGGTGGACAAAGGGGGACACGTTGATGTTGTTGTTGTTGCGTGTCCGTGAAGTGGACAAAAGGGGGATGTGTCATTGCATGCTGTTGCCCCATGTTGTTGTTGTTGTTGTCATAGCGTAGTTAGCTAGAGTTCCTTACTTGATGATAAATGGAGACTTACCTGTAAGCCAGGAGGTGGGAGCACCACCCCCTGGCCATTTTCCTGCTCCTTCTTTTGTTGTCATCTGGTCGCCATTAGTGATGCCGAAGTTCGGTTCGGAACCGATCGGAACCCGGTTTGAACCGTGAACTGAACCGGAAGTTCGGTTCTGGTTCAGCCATTTGGCTGAACTGAACTGCTGGTTAGGTTTGCGGTTCTGGCACTGACATGCGGTTCAAACCGTGAACCATAATGTATAGTTACCTACGTAGATACTCATTTAGATACTTAATTTTTCACATTTTTTTCTATGCAGTCACATGAACTTAGGTCATGTGACCTTAAACATACTTGCGTGCAACTTCAAGTTCGACTCAACACTAACGTTACTCAACAACCACGGTGAGTAATATCTTTATTTCATATTTTACTGACATTTTTTTACATAGAACAGCCCCACGGGGCCCACTTTGACCACATAAATAAGGTGCCCATGGTCGACTTCACCCAACAACCTATCTCACGTTCCAACGCGAGTCGGAGTGAATCGATGGCAGCAGCAGCAATGGCAGTGGCAACACCACCAATGCCACCACCCCGACGACAATGACACCGACGACGACAATGACGGCCAAATGATCCCCAGTGACAGCAACCACAACAGCAGCAGCAGCAGCAGCAACAGCAACACCGGCAGCAGCAGCAGAGCAACACCGGCGGCAGCAGCAACCTGCCGCCTCAAACGCGGATGATCGCCACCACTGCCGCCTACAACACCAACACCAACACGACAACAACGACAACGACAATGACAGGGAAGTTGAAGGCTGGGAGGGTGGTGCGCCCACCTACTAGCCTAGGTACGTACGCTAGCTTTAACCCATCGACAACTTGCTAACCACACACCTCACAAACCCAGGCTGACGTGTCAACAGATGCGCAGACGTCGTTTGCGAGGAATTCGGCATGGCAACAATGAAGAAGGATGCGGAAAGGGCCAACAATGGCAACAACCACACACAACAAAAACGCGGAAAGCGAGAGAACTGGCTGGGAGAGTGGTGCACCCACCCCCGGTCACCAGGTAAGTCTTTTTTCGTTTGCTGTTGAATTTTCCCCACCACCGCAGACAGGCACGGTCCACACCTTCGACCATCCCACCTCCATCCGCCCGCCAATGCACCGTACTGGGCCCAAAGATGCCCCAGCCTGAAGCTACAACCACCCCACCTCCCATCCCACCTCCTGCTTCCCTCGTGAAACCCAGCACCACATCAATTGATGTGCACCTGGTCTTCACGAGGAGATTTGGAGGTTGGTTCACGGTTCAAACCGCGTTCGAATGCAGACCGAACGCGTTGAAACCGTTCGACGCGGTTCCGGTTCTGGTTCGGCATTTGGCTGAACCGAACCAACGGTTTCGGTTCCGGTTTTCCAAAAAAGTCGAAAAACCGGACCGAACCGAACTTCGGCAACACTAGTCGCCATGCATGCGCTCACCCTTGTGTTGCCATTGAGGGTGTGGTGGTGGTTGTGTAACGAACCCATCACACCCACCAAACCGTCGGTACGGGTGACGGTATGGTCATGGTCAATGCTAGTTGGTGATGTTGATGTGTGACGCATACTGTGACACTGCCCAAATAGGGACCACAGATCACCGGATACGGATACACAGGTACCGGCGGATACCAAAATGGTATCTGTACCCATATCCAAGGTGATCCATATCCATGATCCGCACTGATCCGCCAAATCCATGTATTTGCCGAGACACAATACATGTAATAAAAGAGTCAAACCATTAGCACAACAACAATGTAGAGTGGTAGGAAATAAATGAAAAATTTGGATTGAGAAAATTGATTAACTAGTATACTTGTATTTTCACAGGTTCAGTTCAGGTTCAGCCTGGCCTGAACCTGAACTGACTTGTTTAGTAAGCTAGTGCTGTGCATGGCATGAACAAGTTCTTTTTTCCCCCTCCCCACTTCTTTGCTGATTTAAGCAATAAGATAAAGCATGTTACATATGGCATAAGATACATAGCATGTGTTACATATTGCATATTGCATATTATTCTATAAAGCCCACCTCCCACCTCTGCAACATGTACAAAAAAACTACATAGAGTGTCTTGAGTCTTCATCAACCTCCTCTCTACTTGCCATCTCCCCTGTGTTGCACCATCATGCAACATTCTCAGCCATGAAGCAATTGCTCAGGAAGCAACAGGTCAACTGCCAAACACAACTGCCCCCCAAACAGTGTGGTGACAATTAACTCACATTTGCTCAACCCAACTACTCCATGACCTTGAATGCTACACAACAGATTACCACATGAAGACAGCCATGCTTGACCTCAAGGAGGATGCTCAAAGAGTCTGAGCATAAATAGCTAGTACAAGGTTTCTATTTTTACAGTGTCTGATATCATGGTCTGAAAGTTGTGTAAGGACAGTGTCTCTGGAACAAGAGTTGCCTGTAATCATTCCATCATGATACCATACTTGTTTCTGTGCAGTAATGATACATGATGTGAAATGATATTGACCATGATATACAATGCCTCTAAGTTCTAATGTCTTTGTGTCAGTCTCTGAAACAAACTCTAGTCTACGACTGGTTTCAATGTTTTTAAATGGATACTCTAGAATAAGAATATGTGGTGCTTCATTATGAAATACAAGTTGTTTCATTCTGCTGTTGCAATCGGGATATCTTCCATTGGTTTTCTGTGACAAGGTATCAACCCACTTTATTAGTGTTGCCTCAGCTAAGGCTAACGATCAGCTAGTAGCTGTTAGCTTAGCTGAATTTAGCTTAGCTGGGGTCCAGCTAAGCTAAAGGCTAATGACCAGCTACCAGCTACAGCTACCTCAAAACCTTAGCTGTAGCTGGCAGCTAAGCTGCAGCTAATTACACCTTTCCACAGGTAAGTGTGCCCAAGTACTCAGGTATTTTGTTTTTGCCATTTACTTAGATGCATACATATTAATATGTAATAAGACAAAATTCAATTAATTTAATTAATTAAATTAATTAATCTAATTACTGTCAAAGGGGGGAGAGAGGTGGGAGCGGGAGGAGAGTGGGAGAAGGGGGAGGGAGGGGAGAGTGGAGGAGGAGAGTGGGAGAAGGGGGGAGGGGAGAGGGGGGGAGGAGGAGAGGGAGGGGGGAGGCAGAGAGGGAGGGGGAAGGGGGAGGGGGAGAGGGGGAGAGGGGGAGAGGGGGAGAGGGGGAGAGGGGGAGAGGGGGAGAGGGGGAGAGGGGGAGAGGGGGCGGGGACAGTGGGAGGGGGGGGGAACAGGATGGTGGTGGCCACGGCCTTGACTATCCTCGTCCCGTCGTCCTCGTCCTCACTGTCGTCCTTGTCTTCGCCGTTGTCCTCATCCTCGCCGTCATCCTCGCCATCCTCGTCGTCCTTGTCGTCCTCGTCCTCATCGCCGTCATCGTCGTCGTCCTTGTCATCCTTGTCCTTGTCCTTGTCGTCCCCATCCTCGTTCTCGTCCTCGTTGTCCTTGTCCCTGTTGTCCCCGTTGTCCTCGTCCCCGTCCTTGTTGTCCTTGTCCCTGGCCTCGTCGTCCTCGTCTTCGTTGTCCTCGTCCTTGTCCTCATCGTTGCCATGGCGGTGGTGGTGGTGGTGGCCGTCCTCATCCACCATCCTCGTCCTCGTCCTCGTGTCGTCCGCGGAGGGTCTCACCGCCCGTCGTTATCGTCCTCCTCCTCGTCCTCCTCGTTGGTGTTGTTGGTGTTGTTGGTCAGTCATGACGCGTTCAGAGACGCGTTACCGCGTTTGTTGAAGTGTGACCAAGTGACCAAAAAAGTCACATGGTCCGTGCGCCCTTTGAATCCCTATATAAGGGGCTCAAAATCCCCCCTCGATCCCTTCAAAAATATTACTAGTATTTACTTAGTAATAGTAAAGCAATAATAGTATATTATAAATTGTACTCTAGTACTAGTAGTAGTATACTCTATATATCCCAGCTATGGTTGGCTATAGCTGACCATAGCCGGCTATGCATGACTAGCGGCTCTGACTAAGGAAAATTAAGAAATTAGCTTAGCCTTAGCTGAAGCTAACTTGGCCGGCCCGCAGCTAGCTTGGCCGCGGCAACACTACACTTTATTGTAGACTGTTTAATGGTGTCATCAGCATGTAACACATAGCCTAGTCTGTCATCAATGGGTTCTTCTGCAAAGTCACATTGAGAACATTCATGTTGAGAAGAGGCTACAATGCCATTGACTTTACAGCGATTTTGGAGACTAATGTCCACGCCAACTTTTTTTTATTTTTTTGGGTTGGCTCGGCATTGGCCGGTTCTCAGCCATGGTCAACAAATTGATAAGCAAAGACATATGCGAGCGGTTATCTGGCTCCTCGAACACAGCTACGTACCCCCCAACGTGTGTGAGATCTTTGGTATCTCTGAACGGACAGTTAGGTGTTGGCAAAGAAATATAACACTCTATGGCAGCCCCCTGCCTCCGCGCCTCTCACAACTGGCCGCCCTCACATTCTCAACAACAACATGACACATGACCTCTATACGCTTCTTGAAGAAGCTCCCGACATGTTTCTTGATGAAATTCAGGACTGGCTAGCCGTTGCCTACGATGTCAAGCTCTCAAAGACAGCACTCTTCGAGAACATACGTGATGCTGGAATCACCTACAAGTTGCTTCAGAAAGCAGCTGCAGAGTGTGATGAAGATGCAAGAGCTGAGTGGATGGATGAGATGAATACCCATTTTACTGCCCAACAGTTTGTTTTTGTCGACGAGTCAAGTAAAGATGACAGGACAATCTACCGTCACTATGGCCGTTCACCTGCTGGAATCAGGGCCACTATCCACACCAATTTCATCCGGGGAGATCGATACAGCCTCGTTGCTGCGCTGTCGCTTGAGGGTTATGAAGCCGTGAGGGTGGTACCAGGGTCACTGGATGGGAATGAGTTCCTCGACTTCATTGTCAATGATCTGGTGTGTATTTCTATTACTTTGTGTCTTCTATAGCTTGATCACACTCTCTAGCTTCCCAAGATGAACCAATATCTGCAAGATCGGAGTATCATTGTGCTCGACAACTGTGCTATTCACCGCATCCACGCAATCTGTGAGATCGTTGAGGCCCAAGGTGTTCTCCTTGTCTTCCTCCCACCATATTCCCCCGATTTCAACCCTATTGAAGAGAGTTTCAGCTTCAGTGAGTGGCGCTATTGTTTCTGTCGTCCTTTCTGAGTTTTCTACCTAGTCAAAACTTGGATTCGATGTCATTGGCCACGCCTGCAGCAGCAAGAGGACCCAGAAGTCCTCTTGCTTGAAGCTGCCTACTCCATCACGAGAAATATTGTGCAGGGGTGGTTTTTACATTCAGGATATAATCTCTAGCTACTTTTATCACGTTGTTTCTGTACTATGTTTTATCACGTTGTTTCTGTATTAGTTTCTCTGTGTCTTTTTATATCTGTATGGACAATTGTTTCTATTACTGGACGATTGCTCTACGCTAAGAAAAATGAAAATTTATGATGAAAGAGTGCAGACGATTCCAGATATATACCTAATACTTCTTGCGCTCACGGCGAAAAACCTTCAACACCCAATTCCACACCAATGGCTTGAAGCCAGCATCCTTTGCCTGTTGCTCTGTGACAAGCTCAAGATTATCACCTGGCACAAAACCTAGTTGCTCAAGCGGGGCTTCAACAGTTGCATCGAGATTGTGCTTGCGGCACCAGTCACTAACATCATCTTCATCCACAGGGGGTATTGGGGATGACAGAGGGTCTTTGAAATGCGCTTGTGCATTGGCAGTTGGACTTTCTCCAGCACCAGCTGTGTTCCAGGAAAAGCCAGGTGCCATCTGCGGAAGCATAGGGTTGAAAGGAAGAAACATGTACGTTGAATTGCGGCATCATTGGAGTACCCTGCATCATCATGTGAGCTTGCACCATTGGATGTGCTTGCATCATTGGCGGGGCTTGCACTGGAGCTGGGGCAGTAGCGTCTACATCAATAGCAGGCTTCTCAGCAGCCTTTTCTTTCGCGCCGGGTTCCACACACTTGAGGGCATGCTTGGCTTTGAAAAGTGCTGAAGTAAGAGGTATTTTGTCCATAGTAGCATCTCCCTTTCGGATCGCAGATGCCCATACAAGGGATCGTTGGCGGTCAAGCTCATAGTGACGATTGCTGGGGCGATGATGGAAGCAGGAGATTGATGGGTGTAATTTGCAGGTACCTGGTGGATATTTGTCAATTATCTGTGCTGCAAGTTGATTCAATTCATCGTCAATACGTGCCTAATAATGTGTGAGTGCCAGACACCATCTTATCAAAGAATACAATACCTTCTTGAACATCAGGCGCCCATCATTGTCGGATTGCTCATCTTCATCAACTGGTGTCTCTACTGCTGAAGTTGCAGCCCACGGAGGGTTTTGAGCTGGTGCAAGCTGCTTGGGAGGTTGCATGAATAATAATGTAAGGTGCACTCTTCGCTGCAATGACCTGGTTGAGCATGGAGATGAGACCGGTCTCATTTTGCAGGGGAAGCCAAGGGCTGTTGGCAGGTTTTAGCCAGTGCCATTCAAATGTGCTGGTGCACAATTGAGGTGGCTGGCACTGCACAAGACTGGCAATTGCAGTTATGAAGTTGTCCCAGTCAACATTTGCTTTCATATTGGCTGGCCCAAAAGAAATTGGGTCTGTCTTCTCCAATTTGTTCTTCCGGTTTCCAGTGCGAACCCGCTTGTTAGGCAGAACAACTTGGATAAGATATTCAAAAGGTGTCACAGGCCTGGAGGGAGGGGTCTCTGGTGGGGCAAGCTGGTTTGCCATTACTGGTTGAGCAGGCAGTAGAGGAGGTTGCAAAGGAGGGTGATAAGGAGGGGGAGGATCTCCCATAGCCATTGGCATTGAGTATACAGTATAGCAAGCGTACGATACAAAAATAAAGGAGTGGAAATTGGGGAACCAGCCAATGCCGAGCCAACCCAAAAAAAAAAAAAAAAGTTGGCGCGGACATTAGTTTCCGAAATCGCTGTAAACAACTCCATAGCCAGATTGGCAACACTGATGCCCATTGTTCCTCTAGGAAAATCTGTAGGATTCATGTTATACAGTGTAGTTCTAAGGTGATCTCTGAGCTGTTCAAATGCCACATTTTTGTGCAACACCTGTGAAAAACCATGAGACAATGTGCTCAAGTGATCATTCATGCTTCTGAATACTGTAGACCACTTCACATGATTGTCTTTCTACAGATGGAATATAATCACCAACAATGAGTCATATGCACAGCTGTAATCATTTCTATCCCAGATCAGTCCAGCTGGAGAGTTAATGACCTGTTGCTTGCTTGTGGATCCTTGGTTGACCTTGTTTTTGGTGATCCAAGGCCTTTTAGCTACTGGTTCATTGTTTGTGTCAAGTGAATGTTTTTGGGTAGAAGCAATAGCAATTGAGCCTCTTGCTGGAACAAATGAAGTTGCAATTACAGCTGCATTCTGTTTGCCTTTGCCTTTTTATGAGTTCTTTTAATTTGTTAAAAGACTCGTTCTTTATCAGACCAGGCTGAGTGAGGTTTTGTAATTAATTAATTGATTGATTAATAAAGTTGATTGCATGTAGGAATTTTTTTTTTAGGCACAAGGTATGATTCTACTTGTTATACTGCAAAATAACATGTGGTCCTAGCTATGTGTGGACAAGCTTACATAAACATCCAAATAGGGGTTGCCTCAGAAAAGACAAATTGTCTTCTAATTATATTCAAAATATTCATACTGACTTCAATTCTTATCAGAATCAGCTGAAAATTGAACTGCTGACTAATATAACCATTTCAGGCAAGATATGACAGTTACATGTGACCAATCTAACCTTATAAGGTAATTTCTCATATTATATACTAAATTTTATGCTGATCACAATAATGACAGTCACATATGACCAGTCTAACTATATAAGGTAATTTTACATTAATGTATACTGAATTTCATACTGATTGTCATCATATTTGTTGAATGTAAAAAACTAGTTATATAATACAATAATATATATTTTATCATATGTTATAATCTTTATATGCTTATTTGAGTAAGTATAAATATATACAAATAGATGTAAATAATAGCAAATAAAATATTTTTTGCTGATATAGTCACTCGACATTTGTGAATGATGTTGCAACTTGGCCACATAATAAAGAAATACAAATAAACAAACTCAATATAGTTAGATCACTTTGTATTTCAATTTTGGTTTTGGTCAATTTTTTACATTATCTTGATTATGTAATCATTAGTCAGATCACCATTTGAACCCAGACTTTGAACCTTATTGCACTTTTGCCTCTTAAACCTCAACCACCACCTTCCTCATTTAATACGTAAATACCACATTTTTTTACCTTTTTGGCTCGTTTAAGCTCAGTTTTCCATATTCAGACTCCAAAAACATGTTTCCTGGATGAGGTGATTTGCCTGGACCATTCAAGTTCCAATGCTGACATAAGATTTCCTGTTTTAGACATAAAAGTCAAAAATTCTTTGAATTTTTGTGCTTTTTCTTTTATATGGCTCTGTTTTGTTTCCTGCACCACTGGTCATGTCTTGTTAGAGACGTGCAACTCTGGGCGGAATGGAGTTGTTGGAGGACGTGAGATGTGAACTCTCAAAGTAGTTATGCTACTTCCTTGAGTCGTACTGAGTAAGCACAATCGGATGGAGCAGAATTAGTCTGGAGATTCGGACTAAAGACGGAGACTAATAGTGAGCTTAAGGTGAAGCCCTAAGTTTAAGGATGAGGGGAACTCAAGTTGATTTTCTGAATGGAGTTACAGGACTTGTAGTTCCAACTTATATACTTGGTAAACTAATTGTTTGTTAAGTCCTTAGTAATGTAAAGATAATAAGAACTCTGGGAAGGGCACCGGAGTTCGGAGAAGGATAAAAAGTAATAAAAGGTTGCTATGTATGGTGACAAGTAAACAAAGGGAAAGAACAGATAGGAGTTCGGAGAAATGGAGATCAAGAAAAATTGAGTATAAACAAGGAAAGGAACAATAATGTATGTGAGAGGATAAGATAAGATAAAATGGCAGAAAAGTCCGGAGCAGAGTTCATTGGAATTCCTCGGAGTTGCATAGATATGACATTTCTTCAATTTGTATATCTTATTAATTTTTAACATAATCTATCATTTTACAGCCCATCTCCCTTTCAATTTTCAAAATATATGTAAATTTCATATTTTTTCACCTTTTTGGCTTGTTTAAGCTCAGTTTTCTGTATTCAGACTCCCAAAAAAATGCGAACTGGATCAGGTGATGTCCCTGCATCATTCAGGGTCCAATGCTTACATAATCTTTCTGTTTATACATGCTAAAGTTGAAAATTCTTTGGATTTTCATGCTTTTTCTTTTTTCTGGCTCTGTTATGTCTCTTGGCCCACTGGTAATGTCTTTTGTTGGTGTAAATTATCATTTGTTGACATAATCTATCATTTGACAGCTAAACTCTCTGTCAATATTCAAAGTATGTGGAAATTTCACATTTTTTCACCTTTTTAGATTGTACAAGCTCATTTCTTAACCTACAGGTTTAGACTTGATTTTTTCTGGCGCAGGTATGAATATCTTACCATCTATGATCAAATTTTTACATAATATATCCATATATAGCCTTAAAATGCGAAATTTTGTGGATTTTTCAATTTTTACTGTTTTATGTGCTGGAATTTGTATTGGTATGTTGTTTATTCATTTTGTCCAGATATATTTGACATACACATATTATTATTTAGCTTCTATTTTCAAAAAGACTATAAAACTGTTCACAAAAATATCATCCATGTCACAATGTCTTATAATTTTTATCATTACAATATCTTGGGCACAATGTGCTGTCACTGGGATTGGCCTTATGCCTCCTGCAAATGTAATACAAAATGTCCATGTCATACCAACTGTTTCTGTCTTACCAAATGTCACTTCATGCGCTGTAACTTTGAATTTTTATAAAGATAATCTCTCACAGTATGAAAATCTCACTTATTCACCAAGTTTGATCGCATTTCATCCTATTGGTCTCCAGTCCACTTCTTTCTTGACATCACCAAACCCTGAAAAAATCACAAATTTCCACAACAGCACTGAATTTGTTCTTTCTAGTTGTCAATCAGCTTATCCCTCTTTTATATTTGAACTATGCCAGAATATTCTTGAACATGTTTGATATGCTTTCTGTATATCATTGTACAACTAGCATTGCTAACAAATGCATGTATATTAAGTTGAAACTTCAACAGAATCTGTTCAGACAACACGATGTTAGATTCTGATGAGCCACTCTACATAGAGTATGGACTTGGTCAAGTTCCAAGTAGCTTACTAATCTGTTTGTACATATTTGTTCCAAAAGCGGACATAGCCTGGGAGTAGAGTCAACAGTCTCTAGTATTGACTGTTGCCTCTATCCCAGTCCTACATGAGCTTAGGCCTTACCTTTCAATACACGATTTCAGAGCTTACTTGAAATATATAAATAAACTACCTGTATTAGCCAGTGGTGGAATTCTGTTGCTTGTCTTAGTTCTGTATCATTTCCTAGCTCTTCAAATGTCTGTTTGCTATATTTGCAGTAAAATTTTGAAATTATATGACATTTTCAAGTCTGACAATAAACCTTTCAGTGCTAATGTTCATATGGAATGTATTGGTAGAGGTAAGGCAAATGTATTCTCACTTCATGAACTAATTCTTGCTTCAACCAATAACAATGCCAGTAAGGATGCAGCTAAATATAAATTCCACTCTTACATGCCAAAAGATGAAGCACTCTCACTGGAATCATCAGCTGAGAAGTCACTTGTAATTGTAAATCACCTATTTGAACTGTTGACTCCAAAATTGACCATTGCACATTTGAAAGTTATTGCAGCTAGCCATAGCATTCATGTGCACTCAAAAATGAATAATGTTAGCACTTCAAATTGCAATACAGAATCATGTGTGCTCCAGCTGCCCTACTTTTGTGTCAGTATTTGAATTAATTGATGAAGAAGCCATTGCAAGTCACAAGAAAACCTGAAATATCATTGCAGTTAATAAATTCAAAAATCAGAATTCTGAGAAGCATTCCAAACCACACCTTGTTGCTGTTCAAAATTCCAAATACAATATCCTGACAAGCATGCAAAACAACGTCTAGCAGCTATACAGAAATTTCATTTGGAAAATCCTGAGAAGCATGCAAACCAAAATCTAGCGGCTGTGCAGAATTTTCATCTGGAAAATCCTGAGAAGCATACAAAATAAAATTTAGGAGCTGTACAGAATTTTCAGCTTGAAAATCCTGACACACATACAACATGAAATCTTGCAGCTCTTACCCAGTTCAAAATGAAAAGCACCTACAACACACACTAAATGCAGTTAGAAGACATACAATGCATCATCCTAAGCAGCATGCCCAGACCAATCACTTGTTTAGTGGACCAGTGCTCTGCATGGCATGAACGAGTTCTTTTTGTCCCTCCTTACTTTCTTGGTGTTTTAAGCCATATGATTAAATTGCATAAAGTATGTTACGTATCGCATAAGGTATATTACACAAGATGACCACATAAAGACAGCTATCCTTGACATCAAGAAGGATGCTCAGGGCCTCTGAGCATAAATGGCAAGTTCTACATTTCTATTTTTGTAGTGTCTGATATTATAGTCCCAAAGCTGTGTAAGAACAATGTCTCTGGAACAAGAGTTGCCTGTCATCATTCCATCATATTACCATACTTGTTTAGTAGGCCAGTATTGGACATGACATGAATCAAGTCTTGTTGCTGTGTTTTACACATAAAACATATGGTATAATCTTAACATCATTGGATTTTTATATGTATGATTGTTATCAACATCAGTAAATAATTGGGCTTGAAATGTATAATTACCATACAAGACAATATATGTATATGGTTATATCACATTGAATTTTGTGTTTTAAGTGAAAATATCTGTAGATCAACTGAGTTTAGCCTATTGTTGCTTATATAGCTGATATTTTCTTATATAGTAGGAGTAGTCATGTGACTATGGCTTGCATCATTAGTAAGATAAAGCTCATCCATACCCCTCCCATGTCACGTGCAAAGCGTAACATGTCCTCAAGATTCAATGTAAATCTAAAAACTAATTGCACAATGCAAGGAGATCATTTTAGTATCTGATAAATGCTGGAGAATGCCCATACAGAGATTTAATAGGAGATAGATTTTCTGTCTGACCACCAAGGAAATTATAGGCAAAATATCAAATATTATCCACTTGACTTGCATAGTTAATAGTTCTACACTTTATGGGCCAATCTGTTTTATTTCTCAATGACTGGAAGAACTCATACCAGGATTTCATGCATTTTTGTCTCAGGGGGTATTTTATAACATTTACTAAACTATCATTGGGTAAATTTTGGTGTTATTCCGTTGATTTCCTACATTATGCACTAACCTCCAGTCAAATCTGAAGACTCCAGAAGTGGTATGATCGTCCTCATTGAGCTGTGCAGACCTCCTCCTCCTCATATTCCCATGGTATTATATCTCTACACTCAGACATTTGATCATCAAATACTGTGAGGAGCTATTAGAAGCAATCTATTAGAGTGTGTCCATGATGTTGGGAGAAGTGGCATGATCTTCTTCATTGAGCCATGCTGACCACATCTTATAGGTCTAGACTTGGACATCAATCAAACTCAAATCAAACTCAGTTGCTATATTGGGACACATTGTTTCCCTTAGTCCCAGAATTGAATGAATGAATCATCTCAATGTCTGAAAACCAATTTCATAAACTGAAGAACTCATATAAGTTAGATTTCAGAGAAAATAAACTTCCAAATTTATTATATAATATTTAATTGTTGTTTAATAAATAAACCATCTATTCTAGCTGGGCATGGCCATAAACTGCGCAGGAGGGTGTGGTGTAAAGAAATTGTGGATGGGTACTTGGAGCCAGAGGGGTGCATAAGCACTGGGCAGAAATGGATGGGATTGGTACTCCTCCAACAGCTCATTTTCTACGTGAACAAGGCACAGAGGCTGTAGACCAGCTCGGGCTGGTTGAAAATGACACAGGGTGGCATGTTCCAGGTGTGAAAAGGTCTAAGGGTGGTATTTGTACTGGGCGGAAATGGGTAGGACTGGAACACCCTGACGCCTCATTTTCTATGCGAACAAGGTGTCAGGGGTGTATACAAGCTGTGGGTGGTCAGAAATGGGGCAGGGTGGTGTCCTGGTGGTTGAAAAGGGGCAGTGGTGATTTGGCAGATGGTGGGCTTGAAAACCTGGGACCACTCGTTTTCAATGCACATGTTTTCAATCCAAACAAGATACAGGGGGTCTATTTGAGTTGGGGGTGGTCAAAAATGGGTGGGAAGGGGTGCCGTAGATGTTCAAAAAATGAGGGTGGGGTGGGTTGGACATTGGGTGGTGAGGTGACAGTTCTAGGGCCCTCGATGTCTTGGTTTCAATCCAAACGAGACACGGGGGGTCTATTCAAGTTGATGACGCTTGCAAACAGGCGGCAAAGGGCTGCTGTGGATGCTAAAAAAATGGGGTTGGGTGGTTTGGACAGATGGCGGGCACGTGAGGCTCTGAGACCCCCCAACCCTTTGGTTTTAATGGAAACAGGTTGCAGGGGGCATATACAATTTGGGGGTGGATGAAAACGGGGCTGGATGGGGTGTCCTAGTGGTTGAAACAAGAGGGGAGGTGGTGCTTGGGCAGATGGTGGTAACATGAGGACTTGAGACCCTCTTCCTGCTCGTTTTCAATGCAAACAAGGGCCAGGGGTGTACGCGAGCCATGGGTGGTTGAACATAGGGTGGGGTGAGGCGTCCTGGTGGTTGAAACAGTTTGGGAGTGCTGGTTGGTGTTGGAAGTGGTGATGTAGTAGTCACTTTCAACAGAGCTAAGATCCAATGGTTCCACCTAATGGCAGGTTAATCAACACTGGAGCTACAGCACTACACAGTAGCGGATGGTTAAGAAGTGAACTAAGGTCTGCCTTAGGGTATATGTTAGATATCCTAACTCCCATTGTAACCAGTCACATAGCTCAGTTGGTAGAGCTACCCTCATGTGTTGGGGAGGTCCCTGGTTCAATCCCTGGTGTGGCCACTATTTTCTTCACAGTTGAACACAAGGTGGGAATGTGAGGTCCTGAGACCTCCCAACCCCTGGTTTTCGATGGAAACAGGTTGTGGGAGGTGCAGACATCATTATTAGACCAAGGACAATAAAGTTACATACACACCTCTTTTACACCACCCCTGATGATGTTTGCTGTTGAACAATAGAAGGTTTGTGCACCCATCTGAGCTCGAAAGCTCTCACTGTGTATTTAAGACTCTCCTCTAATTTCAGCCACAATTCCGGACCACCCTTTCCTGTTTGCATTCTAAAGACTCAGATATCATATTTTACAACTGCCTTGAGTGGACAAAAGTGTCCCATACTTAGAGTAAAATATACTTAGAAATTACTACATTTTTATTTGCAGTATAACATTAGTTATTGTATCTATACTCATTTCCTTGGCAAAAAATGGCTCACAGGGAACTCAAATCATACCAGATTCCCTACATAATTTTTTTCCAGTAGGACAGTCCCCATGACATCCTCCTTGTCAAATCTGGTGACAGTCTATGCAGTGTGCAAGTCAATAGAGGCTCTGAATGTTGGAATGAAACCAGTCAAAAGGGATTTGGAACTCAGTTGCCATATAGGGACATATTCCCCTCAGTCCCTGAGATAAATAAATCATCTCAATGGCTGAGAACCGGGTTTATAAGAATGAGTTTTCCATAAATGGAAGAACTCGTAACTGCTGCAAGATTCTGTTGCTGGTATTTATCTGATGTTCTCATTTATATCTGTTCACACCTACAATATGTTGTTGCTAATGTTTTTCAGGATGTTCCAATTTATATTTTTGAACAGCTGCAATATCTTGTTGCTGATGCTTCTCAATGTTCTTTTTATTGTATTTCTGAACAGCACAAATATTCTGTTGGTGATATTTGTTAATGTTTTTATTGCGTGATCATTGTACAGCTTCAATGTTAGTTGTACTCTTTTTACTTGCTATCTCTAACTTATCTGTAAACTCAAAGACTGAAACATACGAAGAACAGTTAATATACTTGTGATTTATAATTTCAGTTTGAATATCTGCATGCTTCATATTTGCTGTCAAATAGATTGAATGATATGCAGCAATTATTAATTTGAGATTTGCAATGGTTAATTTGCTGACTAATATTGCTAGTGAAATGTCCAACAGTACAAAAGCACTATTGGAAAAATCCTGAGGGGTCAGGTTCTGCTTAGATATATATAATTTAAATGTATGACTTCCTTCTTTGCCTTGACCAAGTGGAAATAATTTTAATCCAAGTTCAGACATGGTAAAAACAGGTTTTTTGCCACCACCTATATATGTTCTGGATATATGATTATTTTCATCAATATTTTGGGATAATATGGCTGTATTATGGGAATTACATATCTTCACTGCTTGCTTCAGCCGTAATATCAAAGTAGCAAAATGCCATGCTATGATACCTATACTGATACATAATGTGGCATAGAAACATTTGTTGTACTGCAAGAATAGTATAGTTGATATAAAATACATTGACTGATACAACAATAAACATATTATTGCCTGGTATTGAGCAGACAGAGAGAACAATACACCCAAACTGATTAGGTGGAGAGGACATTACACCCAACTGACTGGGCAGAGACAACATCACACCCAACTGTCTGGGCAGAGAAGACAAAACACCTAACTGATTAGACTGGCAGATTCGGATTGAATACATCTGACAAGTAATACTAAACCATTCTGCTGGACCAGGTGATTTAGTAGATTTAGTAGATATAGAAGTAGTTGGATTTACTAACCGAAACTCTTCCAAAGCAATTGGCTAACTCTATAAACATTGTTAGTGGTTTTGCCATTAATATGAGCTTCGGTGGATGACCACTAACATAAAACAATTCAGTACTGTAAATGTGTTGAATTTGAATACAAATGGGACCTTTGGGCTATTCAGTTGTAATAGAATTGTGAGTGACAGAAGTAGCAGTAGGATGAAGTGTTTGAAAGTCATAGGAATGTCATTCAAGTTGACAAAAAAAAAAATCCATTTTTTTGAATCATGAAAAAACTTACTAATCATTGTTTGACATGTCGGCTTGTTCTGCTTGTTTTCTGGTTTTCTCTCAAAGATGGCTCCTTCCATGCCTCTTTGGACAACACCTGGCTAGTACACACAGTCCCTATCTCTTTTATTGTATATATGATATGTTGTTATTTGATGAAATCAACATTATTTACACAAATATTATGTCATTTTCAAGAGAATTGAATAAAGCTCTGACGATACCAGGCAAGTCTCAAGAAAGGTCCAACAAAATCTCAGTGTCAAGTTTTTGAAGGGTCCAAGGAGACCATTCTTATTTTTAATTTTACTGTGCCCCTCTAGACAAGTCTCAAGGGAGGTCCGACGAAGTCCCAGTCTCGAGTAATCGAAGGGTCCAGAGAGATCATCATTTTACTCATTACCCCTCTAGACAAGTCTCAAGGGAGGTCTGACGAAGTCCTGGTCTTGAGTCATCGAAGGGTCCAGAGAGACCATCCCACATCCAAAGGGTGGAAGTTAATAGTGCACAGGCTGCACAATTACAACTCCCATGGCACAGATTGCCCCCTCTGGTGAATCATATTGGGGACTGGAGGAGGGTCATGCACAGACTGCACAACCACACCCTCTATGGCCCAGACAGCCATCCCCATCCAGTGACGTGAGAAAGGTGGAAGAAGATCATGCACAGACTGCACAATCACACCTTCCATGGCCCAGACAGCCACCCTTCTATGCTACATAGGTAGGGAAACAAAGAAAACTAATGAAACTACATGTTAGTACTGACCTCTGGTCAGGAAAAAGAGATCTGGAGTGTGGGGGAGCAAGGGAGGGGGAGTCAGCACCACACAACAAAAGGCATCAGACCACAAACTTACAGTCCAGTGGGTCTCCTCTAATTGGTCTCCCAGGATTTGGCTGTTCAACTTTGGGGTGTAGAGATCTGGGGTATGAGGGGGGATGAGGAGGAGGGGGGCACCATGACTCAACAGGAAACATCGTACCATGTTTTATCCTATTCCTACACTCCATTGGGTCCCCCCTAACTTATCCCCACAGGGTTTGGCTGTCCAACTTCAGGGGGTAGAGACCTGGTATTGAGACCAAGGAATGTGTGACTGACTGTGACAATTGCCTTTTTGTGATAAGTTTTCTAGCTTTATCTTTTCTTTTCATAGATCCTCCAAGCATTTCTGAGTTTCTGTCAAACACACTTCTGATTGTATCAAATATGCTATAGGTTTTCAATCCAGGCTTTGTAATATAGTCAGAGATATATGCTACAATGGCTTTGATTGCAGTACCAGAAAGAAGACTTGTAATATCAGAATTGCAGCGAAGTAGAAATGTCACAAGTGGTGTAAATGTATTGATCCAAGCTTCACCCTTTTTCATATTCAATGCACCAGTTTTTGGATCTACTTGTGTTGATTCAAACAAAGGTCTGGGAAATCTAGCTTTGCATTTACCATGTTTGTTCATGCAACTGGGTCTATCTTTTCTCAGGACTTTCTCATTATTTAAACTATTTCTGCCACAATTATGAACATTGGATCACAATATCAAATGATCAACTGTGTTATGAAATCTGTCCCACCATAAATCCACTTGTCTGCAATCATTGCAATTGTTGTTGCTCACATCATGCATAATTGTACAAATAGGTGGGGGGGCTTCAGATAGAGTCTGAGTGGGATCCTCATAGTCTTCTGGTTCAGATTTCTGGTTTACCTTTGCTTTGACTTCATCCATTGTTCCAGTCATGAATTCACCAGTGTGCACACTTTCCAAATACTGAACAAAAGCTTGTTGGAAATCTAAATTAGGATCCATTATTCTGTCTCTAATTTCCTGAGGTGACAGACATCCTTTGAGCCATAGTAACATGTGCATGTGAAGTGTGAGACGTCCTTGTTGCTCTACTGTGCCATAGTATGGCTTGGTGTTGCCATAAAAGCCAGAATGGTTTGATTCAACACCAAGAACATGTTTGATAAATAGTTCTACCATAAAGTGAAAGAATCTAGCACCAGCCACTGGATTTTCTGCAATCAGTCTGTACCACTCATCATATGCTCTAAGCTCTGGTGTAAAGGTTTTTTTGGAATCAGCAAAACATAAAGACAGTGGATGCATGTTATCAGCTGGTGAAAATGTGATAAACCATGAAGATGCTCCTACAAATGACATCAGAGACCACACTTCATTTCTCATGTATTTTTTGCTTGTGAGTGATCCTTTGACATGACTGCCTATATGATCAATATGTTTAATTAATTGGAAACATAGCTTCTCTTCATCTGTTTCTGGAGTGACATGTTCACCATCTTCCATTTTTCTAGCAATGTTATTCAACACTCAAAGATCAACATCCATCAATCTTTGTGAAATGTGTTCAAATTTTGCCTTTTCAGCTAATAAATAGCTAGCTGTTGTAGACTCCTTTATTTGCTCATGGTTGAAAGCAATCAAAGGAAAGTGTGGATCTTTCTGAAACCGCTTGTCATAGTACATTAACAAGTGTCTCTTGTGTTTGATTTCAGAAATCTTGCCTTGAATCAGTGGATTGCCAATTCCACCAAGTCCAAAGGGAAACAACCATAGCATCATTTGAGGAAAAAACTGAGGGTCATTATAGATGGATTGTGGATCACTCTCATGTCCAATTGCCAAAATCTTGTTATTCTCCATCAGATGTTTTAATGCAATAGCTTTGATAGCCTTGATACTTTTGGTTGAGTATTCTTCTCTAGTCAGACCATGAACTACAAATGGACACATGCCAGTCTCAGTTCCTTCTTCCTCTTCCATGTCATTAACAGCAGTAGCTTCTGGGTTTTTGTTAACAAATGATTGTCTGTACTCCACCACAACTGGTATATCATTCTCAGGATATTGCTGCAAGTTTTCTTCTGAAATCTCCAAGTCAAAATAGTCACAATGATTCAATTTCAACCAATTCAATGCAGTTGCAACTTTGTCTCTTCTAACAAGCAATGGTGTTCTCTTAAAATCAGACTTGGTAGGTTTGCATGGTCCAGTATAAATGAATGCAAGTTACAAGTTCTTCCATTTATGGAAGAATCGTTCTTATAAGTCCAGGATATACGGCAGTTCGTCAGTAATTAATTGATTAATGTTTGAAATCAACTATAGAGCCAAATTCTGCATTTCTCACTGTTTTTTGTTGAGAAAATTCAGGAATAAACTAGATTTTTAGAATTTCATTCTTAAATATTTTCATGAATATAGGATTTATCTTGAGGCTGTAGAAAATCAAAAACTGCTCCAAAGGAGCAGAAAAAGAATTTGTATGACGTGGAATTTGATCCCCAGATCATTAATGCATTGACTGCAAAACTTGAAATTGGTGGTCCAATGGCTTCAATGTATCTTCTTGGCAACCCTGACCATTTTACGAGTCACAAATTCATTCCTGTTTATTAGAAAAACTATGTAAAAAAAGTCCAGAAGGCTTGGAATCCAGATGACAATAATGACATGCAAGTTGACTCTGAAAAAGTTGTACTGCACAATCAAAAGGGAAAATTCATAGGACTATCTGCTGTGCATGACTATATTTACAGACCAGCTTATTATGAAGACATAAATTTATATGAATGGGTGCAGGGTGCAGAAAGAATCAAGAGAAACATTCAAAAACCTCATGATGAAATAAACAGTGATGATGAGTTAGATGTCTTGGAATCTGAGCCACCAACTGCAACTAGTGTTGCCACGGCCAAGCTAGCTGCGGGCCAGCCAAGTTAGCTTCAGCTAAGGCTAAGCTAATTTCTTTCTTAATTTTCCTTAGTCGGAGCCGCTAGTCATGCATAGCCGGCTATGGTCAGCTATAGCCAACCATAGCTGGGATATATAGAGTATACTACTACTAGTACTAGAGTACAATTTATAATATACTATTATTGCTTTACTATTACTAAGTAAATACTAGTAATATTTTTGAAGGGATTGAGGGGGGATTTTGAGCCCCTTATATAGGGATTCAAAGGGCGCACGGACCATGTGACTTTTTTGGTCACTTGGTCACACTTCAACAAACGCGGTAACGCGTCTCTGAACACGTCATGACTGACCAACAACACCAACAACACCGACGAGGAGGACGAGGAGGAGGACGATAATGACGGGCGGTGAGACCCTCCACGGACGACACGAGGACAAGGACAAGGACGGTGGATGAGGATGGCCACCACCACCACCACCACCACCGCCATGGCAACGACGAGGCCAGGGACAAGGACGACAAGGACGGGGACAAGGACAACGGGGACAATGGGGACAAGGACGACGAGGACGAGAACGAGGATGGGGACGACAAGGACAAGGACGACAAGGACGAGGACGATGACGGCGACGAGGACGAGGATGACGAGGATGACGAGGATGGCGAGGACAACGGCGAGGATGAGGACAATGGCGAAGACGAGGACAACGGCGAGGACGAGGACAATGGGACGAGGATAGTCAAGGCCGTGGCCACCACCATCCTGTTCCCCCCCCTCCCACTGTCCCCGCCCCCTCTCCCTCTCTCCCCCTCTCCCCCTCTCCCCCTCTCCCCCTCTCCCCCTCTCCCCCTCTCCCCCTCCCACTCCGCCTCCCCCCTCCCTCTCCTCCCCCCTCCCTCTCCTCCTCCCCCCCTCTCCCCTCCCCCCTTCTCCCACTCTCCTCCTCCACTCTCCCCTCCCTCCCCCTTCTCCCACTCTCCTCCCGCTCCCATCTCTCTCCCCCCTTTGACAGTAATTAGATTAATTAATTAAATTAATTAAATTAATTGAATTTTGTCTTATTACATATTAATATGTATGCATCTAAGTAAATGGCAAAAACAAAATACCTGAGTACTTGGGCACACTTACCTGTGGAAAGGTGTAATTAGCTGCAGCTTAGCTGCCAGCTACAGCTAAGGTTTTGAGGTAGCTGTAGCTGGTAGCTGGTCATTAGCCTTTAGCTTAGCTGGACCCCAGCTAAGCTAAATTCAGCTAAGCTAACAGCTACTAGCTGACCGTTAGCCTTAGCTGAGGCAACACTAACTGCAACTCACAAAAAACTTTGAAATCTAATGTATCTACCAGTAATGACTTGAGCATAGAATTTGATGATCTGAACATCAAAGATGATGACAATTTCATAGAATGTGATTCAGAGGACAATGAGTCTGATAGCACTGAGTTTGTCCAAGAGGATACCAATCTATTCCTAGAAGATCACCCATTATATGAAACACACTGTATGGAATTCAGTAAAAAGAAGAAGCATGTTGTTCCAAACTTTGTTGGTGGTTCATTGCCCAGACGTGATAGAGGAGATAGAGAATACTATTGCATCACAATGCTTACTCTGTTCAAACTATGGAGATCTGGTCATGACCTGAAAAGTGACCTGGAATCATGGGATGAAGCATTCACTGATCATGAATTCACTAATAAACAATTAAGTATCATGGACAACTTTAATCTGAGATATGAATGCCTTGATGCTAGAGATGACTATTCTGCTCAGCTTAGACAAGGAGCAGTGTTAGATGGTACTTGTCCTCAATTTATGACTTCAGACATGATTTCACACTTGGATGATGACAACATTCAAAATGGTGGTGACTTTGGAGATGATAATTATGAACAGGACAAAAATTCTGCAGATTATGGCCCTAACAAATATTCTGAACTTGGCCAACATGGTAGACTGATCAAAGCTCAAATGGATGCCACTGAAAACATTGTCAGAAATATTGGTTGGCTTGATCCATGTTCAGATGGTTCAATTACAGTCAATTCAGCTCCACTTGAAGTTGAAATGAATCAACCTGGTACTCAATGGAAACAACTTGTTCAAGAACAAAGACAAAAACTACTAGATGAGCGAAATCAATATATTCCTGCAAACTCAAAGTCTATTTCACACAAAACATACACTGATCCAAATAAAAATGATGTGATGATTGTGGACCAATCATACTTGATGCAAACTTTCAGAGCTGAAAATACACAGAGACAACAGCTAATTGATGCCACAGTTAGAAAATTCAGCTTGAACACTGAGCAGAAAAGAGCCTTTAGGATTATTGCAAATCATGCTTCATCTCCCAGCAGTGACCAGTTGAAAATGAATATTGCTGGAATGGCTGGCACTGGAAAATCACAGGTCATCAAAGCAGTTGTTGATTTCTTTGACATTGTACATGAGTCTCACAGATTTGTTGTTCTTGGTCCTACTGGTACATCTGCAGCGCTACAAAATGGCTCAACTTATCACTACTTCCTGGGCATCAATCCAAACATGTCAAACAGAAATGAAGCAATGGGCATTGCTCAGCTCAAAGGTAGACTAGAAGGAGTTGACTATATTTTCATTGATGAAGTCTCAATGTTGTCTTGTCATGATCTCTACAAAATCAGTGCTAGACTGGCTAAAGCTTTGAACATACATGACATGCCATTTGGTGGAATCAACATGATGTTTGCTGGAGACTTTGCTCAATTACCACCAGTTGGAGGTGCACCATTGTACAGTGGAACAGTTGGCACTCAGATCACATCAGCATTGACAACACACTCTCAGGAAACTGCAATTGGAAAAGCACTCTGGCATCAAGTAACCACAGTTGTGATTCTCAGAGAAAACATGAGACAGAGGACACAAACAACTGAAGATGCATTGTTCAGAACTGCCCTTGTCAACATGTGCTATGGCAAATGTACCGCACATGACATTCAATTTTTGAGATCCAGAATTGCAGGCAAGCGTCCAGACCAGCCCAATGTTGCCTCCAAAAATTTTAGAAATGTTCCTATCATATGTGGCATTCACTCACAGAAGGATCAGATTAATCTTCTTGGATGTGAAAGATTTGCTTCTGACACCAACCAGAACTTGACCAACTTCTATTCCATTGACAAGTGGGGAAAAGACAAGGATTCTGTTAGAAACAAGTCAAAGTCAAAATCCAAAGCTTTACATCAATCCAGTGAGATAGACTTTGACACACAAAGAGAGATATGGAAAGTGCAACATGCTGCAACTGATAACTTTGCTGGGAAACTCTCCTTATGTCTTGTATGCCTGTGATGCTTCACAATAATGATGCCACTGAACTCTGCATTACAAAAGGACAAGAAGGTTTTGTTGTTGGCTGGCAGTCAATGAAAGCAAGTCATGGAAAAAGAGTACTTGACACTTTGTTTGTTGAACTGGACAAACCTCCAAAGCTGGTGCAGATTCCAGGACTGCCTGACAATGTAGTGCCCATTGTAAAAAACACCAAGACAATTCAGTGTGTGTTTTCAAGTGACCGCAAGGAATCCATTGAGAGACAACAAGTCTGGGTGCTACCTAACTTTGCCATGACTGCTCATGCTGCTCAAGGAAAAACACGTCCATTCAATGTTGTGCATTTAAACAGTTGCTTCAACCACATGTCATATTATTCTTCATTGTCTAGAAGTGCTTCTGCTGCTGGAACTGTGATAATTCAAGGAATTCACTATGTTCCTGCTAAAACTGATAATGCTATTAAATGGTCATCAACTGATCCACTAATATTGGCTTGTACAATCCCTGATAGCCCATGGCAATTGGTTGAAAAAGGCAAAGGAAAACAGAAAGCAGCTGTAATTGAAACTTCATTTGTTCCAGCAAAAGGCTCAGTTGCTATTGGTTCAACCTAAAAACATTCACTGGACACAAACAATGAACCAGCAGCTAAAAAGCCCCAGATCACAAAAGTCCATGTTAACAAAGGATCAACAAGCAAGCAACAGGTCATCAACTCTCCAGCTGGACTGATCTGGGATAGAAATGACTACAGCTGTGCATATGACTCATTGTTGGTGATTATATTCCATCTGTGGAAAGACAATCATGTAGAGTGGTCCACAGTATACAGAAGCATGAATGATCATTTGAGCACATTGTCTCATGGTTTTTCCGAGGTGTGGCACAAAAATATAACATTTGAACAACTAAGAGATCATCTTAGGACTACACTGCATAACATGAACTTGAGCTAGAGGGCTGTTGCTTTGCATGGCACATCCGAGTTCTTTTCTTCCTGCCATCAATAACAATAAACATCTTCTACAACCTAAGCAAGAACATATATAGAGACACAAGCATGTTTTGACCTGCACACTGTTAAAACAACATCATCTAACATTTCATGATATTCCATGGATCTTCCAGTGACAATTCCATCATGAAACCAAACAAGTCCTTCTAAACTAATAACACGAGAAGTGAAATGATCACCTCCAAAGTATAACACCTCTGAGATGATACTGGCTTGGTTGTACCTGTCCCCCCACTGGCACTACCAGCTCATGGTTAACTCTTGTTGTATTAGCAGATACAGCAAAGGCAAGCAGTGGAGGAGAACTTACAAACATGAATTTTCTGAGTAGTAAATCATTGCATACTCCACATTTTGAAGCCACAGAATTCACAAAGAGATCAATTTCATCCTGAATGGATCCCGAAAGGACCACTCCAATATTTATATTGCAATTACTTACTAGTGTCTGATGCCTAGTCACAGGATGATGTTGAGGGCGAGAAAGACAAGATGAAAGAACAGGAATATTAGTTGCTAACAAAGAATGTAAGATAGCATCAACACTAGTCGACCTCCCTCATGAAAAGATATCAGGTTCAAGACGATGTAGGCGTCATCTTAAAAGATCTCGTACATCTTCCAAAGAGTAATCACCAACAGAATGTTTTGAAAAACCATCTGTTAAAACACACATTAGTGGATTACTTAGATTTCTAAAAGTATTAGATTGTGCAGATCTATCTACCTGCCACAGAGCATAAAATATGGATATAATCAAGTCATATACACAGCTACTATTGCTCCAGCATGTTCCTTGAGGATTACTTATAGAAGTTATTGGAGTGTTTTGAATGAAATGACTTGTCTTTAACTTCTTTTGTTGTGGTGCAACACAAGAACCACTAATTTTTATCTTAACAGAAGATGTTTGGCATAATTGTGCAGGAGATATCCCTTGTACAGGAATATAATGTGAGTTAGAATGCACAACTTTTGGAAGATTTTGCTTTTTTCTAAGGTTTTTCCGGGGAATATCACACAAATCTGATTCTACAACAAATAAATCTGATTTATTCCAACGAATAGCCTTGTGCACATTAGTAGGAACAAAATGCTCTCCTTTCCATGCTCTAAATGAACCAATAAGTGTATGCCTATGATCACCAAGAACAGATGTGGACAACTTACCTTCATATCTCAACTGAACAATTTCATCAAGAAGTTCCAGCTCATGAAATTCCTGACGAAGTGCACCAGAAGCACCTCCAGCAATTTTTTTTGCATCAAACCCTTGCAAAATGATGGTGCCAGATGCTGATGTGCTTCGTGACAAGGCAGTGTAATATGACTGATGAGAATGGCTGTTGTTAATGTCCACTACATTATAAGTTTAAGATTTTCCTTGTGATGAAAAGTCTGTCATGGAAAAATTTGGAAGTACCTCTACCTGACTTCGAGAAACAGTAATTGATGAATCATCAGGCAGGGCACAATCTACAGTAACACTTGTTCTTGTTATTGGAACAACATTCTCAGGAAGTCCTTTAAATTGAACTGTGTGAGGGGGGTTAAGTAGCTTCACAAACAAGGTATCTAGTACTCTTTGACCCTTTGAGCCAGTTGTTGACTGCCAACAATGCACCATACATTCCTGGCCTCGACTAATGCATAGCTCTGTGGCACTGTTATTATGAATCATAATTGGCATTCCAACACACAGAGAAAGTTTACCAGGTATACACTTAGAGTTTGAACTATGTGGTTGATTCCATAAAACCTCTTGAACATTACTATCAGATATAGTGTGCTTGTTATGAATTACAGGGAAAGAGGAATGCTTTTTCTTTTTCCGTCTTGTGAAAGAAGTGAGTCCTCAGAAAAAAAATCAACAAGTGGCTGACCACTCTCTTTGGAAAATCTCAATGATCCCAATCGATTAATTTCATCATTGTGAATATTCAAAGCTGTAATAATAGAGACTTGTCTGAATTCTTTATTATTAACTGATAAATGACCAGGTAAATTACTTGAGATACGTGAGCATAGAAATACGAGATCTTCAGGAGTACAAGCTTTATAATGCATATTTGTAAGTGCTTGTCACAATTGAGCATCTTCCTCTGTCTGGAGTTTTTGTCTCATGTTTTCTCATAGTATTACAACAGTTGTAACCTGGTGACACAGTGCCTTTCCAATTGCTGCTTCTTGATCAAGATGACTAGTTGACTTACCTCCTACAGTTTGACTATACAAAGATGCATGTTCATGTCCAATTGCAGGAGGTAATTGAGCAAAATCTCCTGCAAATATCATATTTAATCCACCAAAAGGTACTTCACTTTCATTGAAGATCTTAGCCATTCTTGCACTGATACAATACATATCTCAACATGATAACATTGACACCTCATCAAAGAAAATATAATCAACACCTTGCAGGTGAGATCTTAACTGTGAACGTTGTTTATTTGATATATGGGCATCGGTTTTTTCATTTAATCCAAACATATAATGATATGTGGAACCTGCCAATAAAGCAGCTGCATCAGGAAAATTACAAGCCCTTTTTTTGCACCCAAGAGGTCCACCTTTTCCAAGAGGTAACACCTTTTCCAAGAAAGTGACCCGGCTTAGAAAAGTTCAAACTCTTGGAAAAAGAGATCAAAAGGAGGAAAAAAAGGAAGGAAAAAAGAAGGGAAAAGAAGAGCTTTTGATTCTTTTCCCTTCTTTTTTCCTTCCTTTTCTTCCTCCTTTGACCTCTTTTTCCAAGAGTTTGAACTTTTCTAAGCCAGGTCACTTTCTTGGAAAAGGTGCTACCTCTTGGAACCTTTGGCCCCTTTTGTTCCTTGTAAAAGAAGGCCATTTTTTGGACCAGATAACACACATCCACAATTGTGGACAAATTCAAGGACAAACATAATAATAATAATCAATAGATTACAAAAATATTTAATTGATTTTAGAGTAACTTCATATTTACAAACAACAACTTACAAAGTATACGACAATGTCTGTAAACTAAATCAGTATATTAATAAAATGAAAGTGAGTAATACGCACGTAACGAGTAAATGCATGTGCACGACTTATATATGTTTGGAGGTCGCGCATGGACCATTTGGCGAAGTTTGGCAAAATGGAGCGCCAAACATCATCACTTTTGCCATTTTCGGTAAGTTTGGACTTGGCGACTAACCAGTACTGACCTTTGACCATAGGATGACGCCAATGCAATAATGATGACGAGCAAGGCCAGGAGTGACGTGGCCCCGATACGTGCGGTACTCCCTTACACCCACGTAGTTTTTTATTTCCTTTCATTTTATTTATTTTATTTTATTTTATTTTATTCGACCCTAACAATTACATTACAGGTCTACGGCAACCACCACCATGACAACGACAACGACAACGACAATGACGATTTCCACCACGACGGCCACAACCACGACATCGACAATCAACGCCACGTCGGACGCGCCAACAACAGGCCCCATGGCAAACCGGGACGTGCGCACATGCAAACAAACGGAGTGGGCCAGTCAACGAGACGGAATGAGCAGCAGGGGGTGGTGCATCCACCCCCGCTGCTTCATGGTATGTTTTTCATTAATTTTTTCCATCAATTTTATTCTTCTAACTGAAGAACGCGCCACCGTGCTGCCACCACCATTACCACCACCGGAACACACGCATCAAACGCATGTGTTTTGCCAGGACAGGCCATGGCACCATGGCACCCACCTCGTGAAGATGCCGGCCACGTCAATTGACGTGCGCGGCTCTCTCACGAGGTGGAAGTTGTCTGGTTCAACGCAGACACATCGGGACATCCAGACGAAGAGGCCCACGTATGGCTGAAGGCCGGTGCAAGGCCCCAGCACCCGAATTCCACCTCGCAGACAGGCTGGCCACACATGGTCCATATACTGAATTTATTGGGAGGGTATACTACATATTGTTATCATATTGTTGCACCAGTATTCAAAAAGCATTCAAAATCATAATGATCCAATATTTTGAAACAAAGTACATTACCAGTGTTGATTGACAATTTTACAGTACTTCTTCAATAACAAGACATTTACTGAAATTATTGAAGTTTCAAATGTATACTGTACACGATTTATTTTGAAACTGAAAGTATTCATTCAGAAGTATTTAAATAACCTGTAAAAAAGGCTAACAAACCACAAAAGATATGGAAAAGCTTTCAAGAGATTCTTCTTTTCCAAAGACAAAACAACTTTTTCAAGAAATGGACCCGGCTTAGAAAAGTTCTTTGTCTTGGGACAAGAGGTATCCTTTTTCAAAGTAATTCACTTTGAAAAAGATGGGAAAAGTAGAAAAAAAGAAGAAAAGGCATCAAAGGTGAAAAGTGATCCAAGGTCATAAGGTCAAAAGTGGTAAGACAAGTAAAATGATTAATTGTAAAGGACCAACAAGTAAGCAAAGTGCTAAAGGAGTCAAAGTAATCCAAGTTTGAAAAGGTGGGAAAAAGTTGAAAAGGGTGAAAAGGTGTGCAAGGGATATTATGTAGTAAATATTTCCAAGTGACTCAAAGTGCCATAAGGTAGCAGAAGTTGTTAAAAAAGATGAAAAAAACCTCAGAAAAAAGTTCAGGAGGTTTCAAAAAAGGTCAAGAGCCTCCAAGGTGCAAAAAAAGGGCTTGTAATTTTCCTGATGACTAGGTGCAACAATAACAAAATGATGTGTTTCTTGTTGCAATTTAAAAAACTGCACTAATGCCTTCAACACCTGGCTTTTACCTGTACCACCCATACCACCAATATACATTTTCAGTTGCTCATAATTTCCAGTGGATGCATGATTTGTAACAATATGAAAAGCTCGTTTTTGCTCTTTATTCAGATGGAACTCTTCTAAAATATTGTTTAACAATGTACTAGAATTACCAGAAGTGCAAGTTTTTTCAAGATATGATTTATCAACAATTTGAACATTATTAGAGCTCAGAGCAGAATAAGAAAAGAGATTATTCTTCTGAAGAGCAGACAAGTTTTCAGCTCAAAGATCAAGAAAACATTGTCTTTGTTTTTGTACTTCAGCTTTCCATTGACTTCCGGTTTGAATTATCTCAGGTGGTGATGGCTGAACAACACAAAAAGACTCTGCAGACACAGCCTCTGTCTAACTGGTTTGTGCCATCATGGACCTCATGATTGACATGTCATGTTGACATTTCTTCTCATGCTTTCCTATTTCATTAAAATCAGCATCAAACTCACCACATAAATTTATAGCTGCATCATCTTCTTGGAGGTCATTATTCATCTCATTTAAATCATCATGATTTGATGTAACATCGTAACCTTCAGTCCAACTTGGCAATATTACTGAACCTTTACGAAGCTGAGCATGAAAATCATCACGAGCATCAAGACATTCATATCATATATTGAAATTGTCCATAAGTTCATTATGTCGTGGACTAAATTTGTATGTTAAAAAAGACTCATCCCAAGATTGATACTCAGTTCTCAAATCACATCCAGAACCCCAGGGCTTAAACAGTGTTGCAGCTGATTTCATAAACATGCGGAAAAGTTAAAAAAAAATTTGAGGTGTAAAAATTTTGGACTTGGTGAAATTTCTCTTGTATCTCATGGAATACTGCATGGATTGAGATGGTTATAGAGGGAAAGTTGTACTATTTCTTAAGGGCTTTCTACTCCTGTGATTACATTTGGATAATATTTAGTGTATGGTGAGTTGTAGATGAAATAACAGGGAAACCAGCACTTTTTGAGACCCAAAATGATATTGTCAAATTATGCCATCAAATGAGCTCCTATGAACAAGATTGTAGGGAGAAAATTGTTCATTTTTTCAAGGGCTAGAAGTACATATACTGGGGACCGGCAATGCCACTACCAAAAGTGTCCAGCATGTGACCTCTGGATAGAAAAGCTTATAACTCTTCAGCAAGCTCAGATTTCGGTTTGAAGTAAGAGAAGAACTGGTAGATAAAAACAAGATGCAAAAATTGTTCGGAACAAATTTTTTTTTAGTGTCCTTAGTCTTGTGTATCTGGGGAAAGTGCCAAATACACAGTCTGCAACACAAAAACACATTATTGTAAAATCAATGTATTGCAAGCAATACACAGTCAAAATTTTCAAAAAAATTATGGATACAGTTTAAAGCATGTCTAGCCTCACATAAAATATTCTGGTATTTTTTACTCAACAAATCCACTTGAAAATGCAATTCTAATGAAAAAGTGGAGCCCTCACAAAATGCCTCATAGTGAAAAGTTGGGAGGATTTAAAAAAATTCAGTTCCGAACAATTTTCATACATCACTTATATCTACAAGTTCTCTTCACAATGCTAGCTGAAATTTGAACTGTACAAAGAGTTATTAGCTGTGGCGTTTTCATGGGTGATTTCACTGTACAGCCACTGGACACTTTTGGTAGTGGCATTGCCAGTCCCCACATATACCGTGTTTTCCTTTATTTTTGTGTTTTGAGCCAATATTTATAATTCTTGTGGTATTTCGATCCCAATGCAATCAAAAATAGTACAGATGTAATATTGGCTCAAAACACAAAAATAAAGGAAAACACGGTATATGTACTTCTAGCCCTTGAAAAAATGAACAATTTTCTCCCTACAATCTTGTTCATAGGAGCTCATTTGATGCCATAATTTGACAATATCATTTTGGGTCTCAAAAAGTGCTGGTTTCCCTGTTATTTCATCTACAACTCATCATACATTAAATATTATCCAAATGTAATCACAGGAGTAGAAAGCCCTTAAGAAATAGTACAACTTTCCCTCTATAACCATCTCAATCCATGTAGTATTCCATGAGATACAAGAGAAATTTCACCAAGTCCAAAATTTTTACACCTCAAATTTTTTTTAAACTTTTCCGCATGTTTATGAAATCAGCTGTAAGAGATCCAGTTTAAGGATCCACTTCAGTCTGGCTGAATACAGGACGAGGAAATCGTGCTTTACATTTTCCCCACTTGTTATCCATGCACCCCATATATTGATGTGATTTATTTTGGGAACCATCTTTATTTCTGTTGGTATGTTAGATTTGGCTAAAATGTCATCAACTACTGATTTAAACTTATCCTGCCACACATTTAAACTATTACACAAGATGCATTTACCACACATTTTAGAACAAAATTCAGGGGGAGCTTCAGGTAACATTTGTGTTAGATCCAGATAAGTTGCTAAATGTGAAGCCTCTTCAATATTTTTCAACACCTCATCTTGTGTCCCAGTAAGGAATTCACCAATATGTGTGCTTTCTAAATACTCAACAATATTCTTCTGAAAATCTGAAGAGGGATCTAATATTCTTTTTCTTATCTCTTGTGGTGTTAGGCACCCACGAATCCAAATTAACATATGAAGATGTAAAGTGAGATGTCCTTGTTGCTCAACAGTACCATAATATGCTGATGTATCACCATATATGCCAGGATGATCTGTGACTACACCTAAAATATGCTTAATGAAAAGTTTCACCATGAAATGAAAAAACCGTGCTCCAGCCACTGGGTTCTTGATAATCAGACGAATTCGCTCATCACTTGACCTAATAGATGGATCAAATCTTTCTTTGGTGTCAGCAAAGTATAAACAAATTGGATGCTTGACATCTGCTGGAGATAAAGTAATGTACCATGAGGGAGCACCACAATAAGAGATCAAGGACCAAATCTCATTCCTCATAAACTTTTTGCTTGTTGTAGATCCACTAACTTTGGCTCCTAAATGATCTAAGTCTCGAACTATCTGGTAACAACCCTTCTCTTCTTGGCTAGTTGGAGTCACAACCTCACCCTCTGACAACCTCTTCGCCAATGAAGACAAAACATTTTGATCAACATTCAACAGACGATTGGTTATTTCATTAAATTTGGCCTTATCTGCAAGTAAAAAACCACCAGTTGAGCTTGCCTTCACTTAAGCATGACTAAATGCAACAAATGGGAAGTAAATGTCTGTTTGAAATCACTTATCATGATACATTAAGAGATGACGCTTGTGTTCAGCATCAGACAAGGCTGTAGATCCTATTCCACCCTTCCCATATGGAAATAGCCAAGGGAACATTTGTGGATAAAGTTCTGGGTTCTTGTAAATAGACTCATACTGAGAGGAATGACCAATAGCCAACATCTTGCCACCATTATTAAGATGTCTTAGTGCAATTCCTTTGAGTGAGTTGATTGTGTTGGTGTCTAGGTGTTCACCAGTCAATCCATGGACAACAAATGGACAGTCACCGTGTTCAGTGCCTTCATCACATTCAGTATCAAATACACTTGTACCCTCTGCCACCTTGTTTGTTTCTCTATGACGATATTCAATGGAGACAGGTGGACTATCCTCAGGATATTGTGCAAGATTATCATAAGATATATCCATATCACTATAGTCAGAATGATTAATCTTCAGCCATTCAAGTGCTCTTGCAACATGGTTCCTGCGCACTAGCAGAGGTGTTCGCTCAAAATCCTTTTCAGTTGGCTTACATAGACCAGTGAATAAAATAGCCAGGACATCATCAAGATCATCAACAGGTGGTGGTAGTGCTTGGTATACCTTTGGAATGGGTGACTGGAATGCAACAACATGTGATGTCATTTTTCTCCTGATCCAACTTGCACAAAACAACAATTGTGGCGTATATGAGCCACAAGTAGCTTTTCAACAAACCACAGCTCTGCAAGTTCCTTCAGAACACAGCCAAGCCAAAGACCTTGTGCTAGAGCAAATTGAGGAATATTTCCTTTTCTTATGTAACCTCGACATTCACCACATATCTTATCACATTGGAAGTCCAAAACAGGGCCTTTGAATTCCCGCATCTTTTCTGTTGCATTTCTCCGTTCAATTCAAGTAACACCAGCTGCCTCCAGAACATTGAGCATACCCTTCACACTTTTCAAACTGCTTAAATTACTTAGTGGTACTAACTCACCACAAACAGCACAACCTGATTCTTCAAATTCACTAGGCCGTGAATCCCTACAAAAATTTGACACCACAGTATGTGAAAGTTCTGAAGAAAGGGGTGGAGGAGGAAAAGAACATTGGTCTTTTTTGTTGGCAACCTGTACAACAGGCTTGAGGTGGCACTGCCTTTTTTTCAATTTCTGACTGATCTCAATAGAAAAAATGCTAACATATTTATCACAATTAACACAGCTGTGATTTTCAAAGTACGAGGGTAAATGTTTTTTAATACATGAGATCCAACTGGAATGTTGTGAATGCGAGCAATTTTATACACCATCTTAACAGGAATATATAGAATTATCTCCGAGAGAGGTATGTTTGTGTGAACATAATTATGCTCGATGGGGTATGACACCTTACCAGAATTATCCACATGATCAACAAATTGAAAAACGTTGTCTGAATTTACATCTTTACTATCTTGCATGAATGGCAAAATAATATCAGCCGTAAATGGATGTGACCTGCCCCCACCAAGTCTTGGCTGACAATTCCACATGGTGGCTTGTTGATATGCATGTGAGGGAAATTGTGAATGAAAAGCAGAGGAATTCTTGTATTGCTGAGGGCATAATGCATGGAATAACTTAACATTTGGAACCAACAGCAACTGACAAAGGGACAGAAGATCATGTGCAACAAATAACCAGTGTAGATTTAGAACACCAGGAAGTTGAATGCCAGTCATGTGAAAAGCCGTCAAAGTTGAAACAGGGCTGCTTTTTGAGCCAACTTATGCAGCAAAGAAATTCTGCATGGCAATCTTGACACAGCAAGCAATGCACGAAAATCATGACTAGACATCAGGTGTCGATGCAACATGAGAGACAAAATGTGACATCTTCTAGCAACATTATGCTGAGGTATTGTATAAAACTGAAGTGACCACCTATATAAACATGCATAGATCCAGCGCATAAATGAAGTATTTGAGTTCTTGTGTACAATATTAGTTAAACATGAGCTGAAATCAATGTGAATGTGGAAAACATAATTTGACAGACAGTCATATGTACCTAATTCATTTAAGACCATTGATCCTTTGCTAAGAATTTTTTTATCTACACAGTACTGGTCATACAGGTGTTCTGTAAGTTACGAGTTCTTTTAATTTATTAAAAGACTCGTTCTTTATCAGACCTGGTTCAGTGAGGGTTCATAATTAATTAATAAAGTTGATCTCCTATAGACAAAATTTTTTTAGGCAACAGATATGATTCTACTTCTGATCCTGAAAAATCAGATACAGTTTGGGGCCATGTCTGGACAAGCTTACATAAGCATCCAAATATGGGTTACCTCAGACCAGACAAATTACTTTCTAATTATATTCAAAATATTCATACTGACTTCAATTCTTATCAGAATCAGCTGAAAATCGAACTGCTGACTAATATAACCATTTCAGGTGAGGTGTGACAGTCACATGTGACCACTCTGACCATATAAGATAATTTTTGATATTATATAGCAAATTTTTTACTGATCACACTGGTGATAGTCATATGTGATCAGTCTAACCGTATAAGGCAATTTTACACCATATATGCTAAATTTTGAGCTGATCACAGGAGTTATAGTCACATGTGACCACTGTTACTATATTTGGAAATATCAGCCTTATAAGCAGAAATGAGCTTAACTCAGATGATATACTGATATTTTTACTTAAAACATAAAATTCAATGTGATATTGCTATATACATATATTATCTTATATGTTAATTATCTATTTCAAGCAAAATCACTTGTCAATCTTCATAACAATCATACAAATAACACTCCAATGAAAAAAAAAAGACTTTGTTTATACCATATGCAACATTGGCCCACCCAATCACAGCTGTCTTTATGTTATCATCTGTTGTGTAGCATTCAAGATCATAGAGAAGTAGGGTTGTGTCACGACTAGCGGTCGAGTAATGGATCTGTGGGTCAAATAGTTGCACAATGTCGACGGTAGCGAGGGTTTACGTTCGAGGGTCTTTTTACAAGAGTGATTGTATGTTTGTAGAGGTAGGGTCTCAGGGATAAGGTTCGAGCGGTATGGAGGTTGTGAAGTTTGTTACATCTAGTACAACTGCTAGGAGAAATACAAGAGGTCAAAGTTAAGGTAGGCTACGTGTAACGCAATGTCTTTTATACCGTTCCCCCTCCTCCGCAGTACCAGTGACACGTTGTAGGGATGACTCGCTCTGCCGTGTTGGTGGGTCTACGTCTCCCCCAGCATCGAAGTGATTTGTGATCATGCCAGGCTGACACACGGATTCGTCACCAGATCCGTAAGCGCCTGGATACGCATCATCACAGCTGTCTAGTTCTTTGTGAGGGTATTCACTGCCATGTGACGTGTCGTTGCTACAGATCGTGGGGGGCCGGAACGCCTCAAACGTTGATAGGGGGATCTTGGGATCGGCGGTGATGGAGATTCGTTGTACTCCTCGGCATATCGTTACGAGGATAAATGCGTACACGATGATGATGGCAATGATAGCGGCGATAACTGACTGGGTCATGATTGGAGGGAGTTTGTGCATGGGTGATGGAAGTGGGGTGTCTTATTGTTCTGATGTGAATGATGGGAGTGGTCTGTGGTGTCCTGTGGGAGTCGGAGGTTTCAACCTCCGGTCATATGTCGCTCCCACGGGTTCGTTGATGAAGTGATAGAGGTTCCTTCCTGATCGGGAGGGGGTCCCTGTTCAGTATAAAGTGTGGTTGGATCCTTCGTCCCATCTCTTCATCAATGCGATGTTTCCCCACTTGTGCCATCATCTCGTATTCTTTAAATGTTCTGCCCTCTTTAACCCATCCCGTCCTGTCATGGTTAATTGTATTACGCACGACTTTGCCTGCTGTCTCTCCGACTCTGATCGGGACTTGTATTGGGCTATTGGTCATTGTTTCGCTTGTGGGAAGGCCAAACATTGTACGGAGTGTTGCCACCTTGTTGCGCGCAACAAGAGGCTTCTGTGCAAGCTTCTGGCCAACCTGTTCGGTAAGTTCTGTCCTTCTTGGGGTGTTTGAGTATTGTTCTGATGGTTTTTATGATAGCGTTAGATGATGTGTTCCTGCTCTCGGACTCCCTGTCCAAGGACTCGATGCCGTCACTCGTGATGAAGGTTTGCTGGGGGTCCAACTCCAATGAGGACTTCTGGCCCAGGGATGCCTATGTGGATACCGGGGCGCCCTTCGGGTTGCGTGAGTTCCAACCTCATCTTCCCTTCGGCATTGCTGACGTGTTTAGGCGTAATTGCCATGCAGCGATCGAACGGGCACTGGAAGACCAGGTTTGTCAGCTCGTTGAAGAGGCCGTCCTCGCAGAGGTGATTAAGGAGGAGTATCTCGTAGATGAGTAGATGCTTCTCAGTCATAATAGTCATACTCCCTTTCGGGGAGTTGTAGTTGTAGTCCGGTCCAGTCTTGCCTCTTCAAGGGGCTTGTAAATGTAAAAGCCTTCCCCCGCTCCGCAGGGTGTGTGAGTTATAAGGGTTTGTCTAGCGATCTGTCGAAGATCGTCATGAAAATAAGTGGTATCTGAGGAAAAATGTATGGGGGTGACGTATTTTCATGACAGGTTGAGAAAATGTAAGTCAATTGTTATCACACTGTTTGGGGGGCAGTTGTGTTTGACAGTTGACCTGTTGCTCTCTTTTATGACTGAGAATATTGCATGATGATGGAGCACAGAAGACATGACAGGAAGAGAGGAGGTTGATGAACACTTAAGACATACTATGTAGTTTGATTTTTTCTACTTTTTATGTTGCTAAGATGAAAGGTGGGCTTATCAATATACAACATATGCTATATGTCTTATACCATATGTAACATGCTTTATGCAATTTAATGTTATTGATTACTTCATCATGAAAGTGGGGAGGGGGAAAAAACAACTCGTTCATGCCATGCGCAACACTGGCCCACTAAACAAGTTTGGTAACTTAGAGAACTGACACCTGGATTCAAGATCTGAGTATATCAGCACAAGTGGACACACAGTAGACTCTATCTGAAAGTCAACTAATGTGTAAGACACAGGCTTGGCATCAACATCAACATTGTGTGACAATTTAAAGATAGTTGACATGCATGATGACAGACACCCACAAGGGGCAAAGGACATGTTCAAGACATCTGAAGACATTATGTACAGGGTAAAAGGACATGTGTGACAAGTGCGACATTTGCACAGTTGAAAGGCAGCCGCAGATGCTGGAAACTAGAAAACACATCAAAAAAGATGAATAGCTAAGAAGATATCACTCACAGCCAGGATAGGAGCCACTGGTAGCATAGTAGAATTTCAGCTGGAAACACAACAATCGTGCAGTGTGTGAGAAACCTGCCATTGCAAAATTGCCATCATTAAAGATGAATCAGTAAGCAAAGGATATCACTTACTACGGCCAGGATAGACTCTGATGACCAAGTAGCATTTCCACTATTGATCACCAGTCAGTACAACACATGACAAAGAGAGAGAAATGTGAACATGGGCCAAGCTTCTGCAACTTGAAAGTGACAGGGAGACAGCTGTTGACTGGACTGTGAAGAGGCCAGTAAGATTTTCAATGAGAAGCAGACACATATAGAAACCAGAATACACCAGAAACAACAGAATGCTTGCATGTTGCGATGAGCAGAAAGTGCTTGTTACAATTAGGGCAGAGGGTTAAACTGGTCACAGGTGTCATGACTTACCATTTGTCCCTTTAATGTTCAACGTTCAACCTATAATGTGCATATTGCAGGCATCGGCACATATTTGTATGTGAAAACTTTTTTGTTTCGTATCTTTGCATATTGATTATATATATTCTATCGTAGCTCATCCCAGCTTGTCACACGAAAGATCTGTGAGTACTCACTAACATTGGCACCAATGAAGAACAGCCTAATGACCAACGATCAATAATGACTAACCACCACCGGGCCAACACCACCCAACCCAATCAAGAGGGAAGGAGCAGCAGTGGAATGGTACGCCCATCCCTCGCTGCCAAAAAGTTTTGTAGATAATCAATATGAAGTTCAACAACTCAACGCAATGTTTAATCCACACATCACCACCTCACAGCATGCAACCGCTGCCATCCCCTCAATCAAGATCCACATCCTCGGCCTCAACCACAAGCGCCAAAAGATCGATCTGTGACTATCGGCACCAACAATGAACAGCCCAACACAATGACCAATGACCAATGACCAATAATGACTAATGGCCAATGGGCCAACACTGCCCAACCCAATCGAGAGGGAAGGAGCAGCGGTGGAATGGTACACCCATCCCTCGCTGCTGAAAAAAAGTTTTCCGGATAATCAATTTTCATTTTAACTACTCAATGCAATGTTTAATTCACCTATCACCACCCCACAGCATGCACCCACTGCCGTCCCCTCAATCAAAATCTGCAACCTTGGCCTCTACCACCAACAGCCAAAAGATGACGATAGCACAAAGAATGGCAAGGCCGCACCAGATAACCAAGCAATGTGGGAGTGGAATGTGAGAGGTACCGGAGAAGCAGGTAAAACGAGCGAACAGGAGCAGCAGGACTGGGATGCCCTATAGGTACATTTTTAATGTTTTAATATAATTTTTAAGTTCTACAGCTACAGTCCACAATGAGTGTCTCGCCCTCAGACCCCCCCCCAACAACCACCTCACCATCGCCTCTAATGACAAACATGGAAATGTGGACAAGGATGAACCATAAGGCAGAGTAGCATACCTATCTGTGTCTGTGGAAACTGACAGGGGTGGCATGCTGCTGCCTCCTGAAGCCGGGATTGACACTCGATCACAGAGTTGTGAATACAGATATCTCCGAAGTCAATCGGGCCAAAATTTAACGAGTGATGATGTGAGGTATACATAAAAATCAAAAGGCCGTGTGAGAGGGCATTGCAATAAAATCTTCAGTGCATGGCACATTTCATTGATGAAACATTCATGTTGGGGAGGTAGCACATCTTCACAACTAGATGCAGCAAAAGCATGTATTCACACTGTCCTTACATAACCACGAGGACAACAAATGATATAATGGGTTAACAGCGTGCAAGAAAATTAGACATCGGCAAGGAGAGGAGCACCAGTTTCACCAAGAAAGATGACAAATTGAATATTGGAAGAAAGGATTGACCACCTGGACCATTCACCAAAATAAGTACTTAGCGTGTATCCAACAGCAACCACTGCATTATGAGGAAGATCCTTGTTGCCTTCCCTGTACAGGGGAAAGCTTGAAAGGTTTTGAAAGTCGTGATCCGAGAAAGAGAATGGGTAGCCTGCCTTGGAACGGCCATCATATATTGGAACTGCAACAACAAAAGATTGGTCAGGAACATCAAAGGCAGTCAGAAATGGCATTATTTACTTCTCTCCTCAAATCCACGTGAAGCAGGATAAAATGTGCCACCAGCGGACCGACCCTGAGCTTAAGAACTGGTCACCAGAGAGTTTGAGACAGTAATAAATAGGCCACCGGATTTACTGGGAGATGGTGGAGCACTGGCAACTGCAAGCCAGATAGTCAGAAACATATTCAATGGCATAGAGAAGACCTTATGCTGTCTCTGGGTGAGAAAGGAGATACCAAAACTGGATACCGAACCAGATATGACATGAAAATTGAACAACTTGCCCCAAACAGAGGTATCACTGCGCATCTCTTGCGCAAACGGAACAATTGAAATTTTATGAAAAGGATATGGTGCAGCCTGAGAACCTCCAGTGCACTCCGTGACCAAAAAACATTCTGTTGCCATGCCCAGCATAATGCTGATGGCATTTGTGTTCTGACCTGCAAGCTTCATGCAACGTGATTCCACAGTGAGAAGCTTCGGATGAATTCGACTAGTGTTGACGAAACAGCCAGAACAGACAAAGACAAGACCTTTTAACACAGAACTACATGAAAGTGAGCAAATGTATCATGAAGAAAAAAACAGGCCAACATACCTGATAGTTGAGTTGGAGAGATCCTTGATAAGACTCGAGAAAGACACCCGAGGGGATTGGAAGTCGCCATTGACCATAAATGATTGGATATCACAGAAGCGGCTGACAACGGTAAATAATTTCAAAGACAAACAGACCAAAATGGAAATGGACTCAAGAGTGGAGGTTTTCATAGATCTTGTACAAGACAGGATCCTGGATATCCCTGCGCATCACTGCCAGGCTAGGGTCTTTGTTAGGCTCCTCTCCAACATCACTGACCAGTTCTGATAAATCCAAAACATTGCTGCCATCCCTGGGACAACAGCACACATAGTGAGCAACTGCAGTTCATAGTGACAAATTATACTCACAGTGGGGATCCATCCAAAGCAGTTGTACTAACAGAAAAGCCTGTATCAACACCCATGGCAGCGGCTTGGGTAGTGGGCCTGTACCAGCAATGATTAAATACTCATAATAAATGACATCTACTCATACAATTTCGGGTCTTCAACCTTTACGCCAGAGCTTAGCATTGAAACTGCGGGTGAAGATGGATCCCCTTTCTCAGTCCTACAGGGAAAACCAGTCAGTGATACAAAAGATACACGAAAGGACTTACAGGGGCAAAGCCGAGGGCAGAGCAACTTCATTGCCATCCAAAGCAGCACCTGGAGACTCAACAGGCAGTTTGTGAGCTCGAGAGGACATATGCAAGTGCCTGTAACAAATAGCATCAAAATTGCCCAAGATTGAATGGTGAGAACTCACTGCTCTTCTGAGAGGCGAGCTTTTTCGGACAAAACCTTCGGCCTGCTGCAGTAAATGAGACAGGGAGATAGCAAAACCACAAGATAAATTACCTAGAATGGGGCCTCACAGGGGATGGCGTAGTTTCACCACGCTCAACAACCGGGCTGAAAAATCTGGTCAGCATTCTGTAAAGTGAGATTGATGGGCATGTACACGAGAGGGACTGCCATGGTCTCAGCAGGTATATCGACTGGCAATGTGTGCCCATGCTTGCCAGGTGTGGATGTACCTTTCACACTCACAGCCTTGCCTTTCTTGGTGGGGGACCTGTAAATAGAATGGTGAGACACCGGATACCCCTAGAGACAAATAAAACCTCAATATCTCCTCGCTGGATAAGTTAGCATCGTTGTCACTGCCAAAATAGAAGGCGAGATTATTTCCAAGGAGTGCAGCATTGACCTTGGCCCTGTGTGGGTACAAGTAAGCTAATGAGCAAACAATATGCAATAAAAAATACTATACTAACGAAATAGACACTGCCGGAAGCTGATCGTAGTCTTTAGAACCTGGAGTGGGGCCATGAGAGGTCCGAATTTTTTTCATAGGAAGAGCCAGTGTCTCAACCACTTCACTTATAAAAGAACATAATGTTAGTCAGAATGTGAAGGAGACCGAGAATGGCAAACATATCGGTGTCTGAGAGAAGGGCAATCATCTCTGCCTTGCGCTTTCTGTTTTTATTTGGCCAGACCTAAGCAAGGTGAAAATAAGCATGGAGATGAGAGGTTGAAAACATACCAATCCACACTCAAGGTAGGAGATGGAGGGATGACCACTTTTTTTGCACGTTTGACAGAACTAGCATTACAAAACAACAAGGTCAGTATAATTTACGGTAACGTAAAAGGGCACATTCATCATTTTGAGGTGGAAGACAGAGTCGACATAAAGGGCAGTATGCAGTAAAGCTTTGTGGAATGGACAGAGTTGCGGTTGTGCGAAATGCACTAAATAAAATTGTCAGTGCCTTTATACACAGAATCACTGCGTAGAGCTGTGAAAACAAACCAGCACAAAGATAGAATCCAACGTGCCACAAATCTACCTCACCATGATCTGTCCCTGGCCCCACATCTCTGCATGCAACGGTCCTATGACTCCATGACATGCCATGAATGCTGCCAGATGTACGATGAATGCCACAGACACGGAGGTCGCTGAAAGCAAAGACAAGAAGACAAATAAAGCTGGTGATGGCCAAGGAAATGCCTGTTGTCCATGACTACGACCAAAAAAAAAAAAAGTACATTATAAAAAAAAGTATATTATACTATTTACACCTTCGCAATATAAACCTATATTATAGTCTTTCATGCATATGTATCACGCACAACTTCGGATGTGTAGGATAGATCATTCAAAATGAGGCGTGATACTGGACCATGAGTGGGACATGCTTGAGAGAATACTGGCACAGGACCACCTAATGAAGTGGCCAACACCACCGATGCAAGGCTTGAGCTGCTGAACCATTGCAATTGGGGGTGCGAGGCTTGTAGATGCTTTGCACGAGAGAAGCCTTGTATAGTCTTATTCTAGAGTATCCATTTAAAAACATTGAAACAAGTCATAGATTAGAATTTGTTTCAGAGACTGACACAAAGATATTAGAACTTAGAGGCATTGTATATCATGGTCAATATCATTTTACCTCATGTATTATTACTGCACAGAAACAAGTATGGTATCATGATGGAATCAATAGAGGCAACTCTTGTTCCAGAGACACTGTCCTTACACAACTTTCAGACCATGATAAGATAGGCCTCATTCATATACGACTATATGTGACATTTCATGACAAATCATGTGCCCTCAGCCATTTCGAAACAAATGTGACATTTTGATTGAAAATATAGCCTTTTTTGTAGGCATAGATCAAACTTGCTTTTGCATCTCCTCATTACACAGGTCAAAAATAAAAATTCTGCTTCCTGGGAGTTGTTTGGGATACAATTATGTGTGGTTCCCAGGAGCCATAAATTTTATTTTTGAAATGTGGATGGAGGAGATAGGCATTTGGTGAGTTAAACTGTGTTTTACCTGCCAAGTGTGACAATTTTCATCACATGACATTAGTTGTATTTGAATGAGGCCTATCTTATCAGACACTGTAAAAAGAGAAACCTAGTACTAGCTATTTATGCTCAGACTCTTTGAGCATCCTCCTTGAGGTCAAGCATGGCTGTCTTCATGTGTTCATCTGTTGTGCAACATTCAAGGTTGTGGAGAAGTAGGGTTGAGCAAATGTGAGTTAATTGTCACCACACTGTTTGGAGGGCAGTTGTGTTTGGCAGTTGACCTGTTGCTCCCTGAGCAATTGCTTCATGGCTGCGAGTGTTGCATGATAGTGCAACACAGGGGAGATGGCAGGTAGAGAGGAGGTTGATGAAGGCTTAAGACACTCTATGTAGATTTATTTTATGCTAATTTATATGTTGCAGAGGTCGGAGGTGGGCTTATTAGAGCAATATGCAATATGCAACACATGCTATGTATCTTATGCCATATGTAACATGCTTTATGCAATTTTCTTAATTCAGCAAAGAAGTGGGGAGGGGGAAAAAAGAACTCGTTCATACCATGTGCAGCACTGGCCCACTGGACAAGTTGTTGCAAGGTGTGGTCGTTGGGAGGGTTAGCCCAAGTCTTAGAGGCTGGGTTGGGGGCACGTACCTGGGCCGTTCAGTGGGCACACCACCCTCCTGGCCATTCTCCTTTTGTTGCATTGATGTTGTTGTCACGTTCTCGTTGTTGTCGCATTCTGGTGGTTCCTGCTAAAGTAATTAGTTGTCACATATGTGACAAGTATTGCCACATCCAGCGGTATCCATATCCGTGGGTCCACAGAGACAAATTTTCTGATCTGTACTCATACCCACATGGGTACGGATCGCCACGGATATGGATTTACCCATATCCATGCCATAGCCTAATCAGGATCTTCTTCAAGTTCTTCAGCGGGCACATTGCTGGTATCCACCTCTGTAACCCAAGGCTCATACACGATCAAGAACAGGGATCTGTCCTTGCTATTATGTCCTCCACATCCAGCTCACTATATTGTCTTGGTTTCATCGGAAGTGATGCCATATTGAATAATGATGTCGGCTCTGTTGAAGTCGATCCCCGATTCCATTCCAGAGCAGGTGTGTAATATGCAACAGGATTCACTTTGAAATGATTGACATGTGTGTTCTAAGTATTCTTGAGACATATGGCTGTGATAGTGCCAAATAAGACCTGTTCCTCGATGTGCAGGAGGGAGGAGCCCATCCAGATATAAAGCTGTGTTGCTACATTCCTTGATCACATCATGAAAAATGATTGACAATGGGATTTGGCTTGGAGATGTAAAAGACGACATGACAGGGATGAGAAGGTCGAGATTTCAAAAATTGGACAGAGAACCAACAATCAGGTGTGTTGCATATGTGATATTGGTAGTGTTGCCATGGCTAAGCTAGCTGCAGGCCGGCCAAGTTAGCTTTAGCTACGGCTAAGCTAATTTCTTAAATTTCCTTAGTTGAAGCTGGTAGTCGAGCATAGCCGGCTACAGTCAGCTACAGCCGACTATAGCCGGGATATATTATATAATATATAAGATACTATTATTATTTTAATATAACTAAGTAAATACTACGAAATAAAAATTTTTGAAGGGATCGACAGGGGATTTTGAGCCTCTTATATAGGGATTCGGGGGGCGCTGTGACGGCGAGTTCTGTTGTAGACCCGAATGGGAATCTACGAAAGGGTGATCAGCTAAGAAGTGATCAGAGGAGTTTAGTGTCTATGTAGTCTAGTCAATCCAACCCGAATCCAGGGTTCTGGATCAGAGGGGAAGTGAAGAGAGTGGAGTACGAAGACTAATATGGAGACGATACGAAGCGAGGACTAAGAAATAGAACTGAAGGGGAGCGATAACCTGTATTTTCTATATGATGGGATATGATATATGGTGGGATGTAATATTATGGTTGTAGTATAAGGGTACATCTTTTATACTACTGGGAGAGATCCTGTGCTGTAGTAACTATGTACTACAACCGAAGGCTGTAACTGATAGGAGTGGAGTGGAGCGGAGTATAGGAGGAATGATGCTATGTACTAGGAGACAGGAAACGTAGATACATGATATATGACTATAAACGTACTGATTCCGGGTCGTTAGAGACATTGCAGTGCATGTAGGAACGAATCTGGAGGCGGAATCCGGAGCGGAATCGATGGAAATGACCAGAAACGGGCGGAATCGACGATACATGAATGGGAATGGACGGGGATGATGTGGGATATGAAGAGGATTCGGGTCCAGACGGCCCGGAGCCTCTACAGTGCACGGACCATGTGACTTTTTGGTCACCTGGTCACACCTCAACAAACATGGTCACACATGTCTGGACACGTCACCACCAACAACACACCAACAACATCGATGAGGACGACAAGGACGATAACGACGGGCAGCGAGACCCTCTGCAGACAACACGATGGTGACAAGGACGAGGACGGTGGATGAGGACCACCACCACCACCACCACCACACCGCCATGGCAATGACAAGAACGAGGATGACGAGGACGGGGACGATGAGGATGGGGACATGGCCGACCAGGATGGGGACAAGGATGACAAGGATGATGGGGACAAGGACGACGAGAATGAGGACAGGGACGATGACAAGGACAAGGACAAGGACAGGGACAAGGACGAGAACAAGGACAAGGACAGGGACAATGACAATGAGGACGAAGACAACGATGGGGACGAAGACAACGACAGGGACAACAACAACAACAACAACAAGGATAGTCAAGGCCGTGGTCACCACCATCCTGTCCCCACCTCTCCCCTCCCTCTCCCACTGCCCCCTCCCACTCTCCCACTCCCACTCCCCCCCTCCTCCTTCCCCCTCCCTCTTCTCCTCCCCCTTCCCTCCCTCTCCTCCTCCCCCCCCCCTCTCTCCCCTCCTTATTTATTTAATTTAATTATTTAATTTAATTAATTGAATTGAATTTTGTCTTATTATATATTAATATATATACATCTAAGTAAATGGCAAAACCAAAATACCTGAGTACTTGGGCACACTTACCTGTGGAAAGCTGTAATTAGCTGCAGCTTAGCTGCCAGCTGCAGCTAAGATTTTGAGGTAGCTGTAGCTGGTAGCTGGTCATTAGCCTTTAGCTTAGCTGGACCCCAGCTAAGCTAAATTCAGCTAAGCTAACAGCTACTAGCTGACCGTTAGCCTTAGCTGTGGCAACACTAGATATTGGGCCTGTTGCTTGTGCGTTGAATGAAAAAATGGTCTGCCAATATTGAAATCTTCTTGGCGACTCATAGGATATGTGGAGGAAGTGTTGCTGAGAAACCCAAGACAGTTGTGGTTTTTGGAAACAAAAGCCTGATAACATCGAAATGTCCATATGCAGGTTGAAATGCAAGTTGTCTGTGTTTTGCAATTCCAGCAGTGTAAACGTTCTGGAGTTCATCAATCTCTATCCTCTTGATGCAATTGATAAATTTGCAGTCATGTTTGCAAAGAAGTTTGCCGAATTTTGTCATATGTCCATCATAAATGCCGAGTTGTTCCATGGTCATTATTATGTTTGGATACACGAAGTTGCCGATGTCCTGAGAAATCATATGTGTCAAAGTTTGGAGTATCTTCATTGATGATCACTGACTTGATACCATATGAGGTGAAGGCATCCAGTTGAGCATGTTGGAGTTGTTTGAGTGGTACAATCAAGACACAGAGCTCCATTGGATACAAGAGTAGTAGCATGATCATTACAAGAGTCTTCCCAGAGCCTGTGCCAGAAGAAACTATGTCATCACGACCCAAGAGAGCACCCAGAACATCCTCAAGTTGGAACTCTCACAGAACAACTTTGCCATGAGATAACAAAAAAACCAGTGTACAAGCTAGGAAGACAGTATGTTGCTCTTTGTTGCCTAGGGAGCCCAAGAAGTACTCAGATGGCCACCACTGGGAAGGGACAAGATCTTGGAACAGTTTGGACAATTTTCCAGGTGCCAAAGAGTGAATCAAAGGAACAGCTGATTCCAGATGGCCTTGAGGAATGAGACCAGCTTGCATCACAGTGTCCCCGTCCATCCCGTACCAAAAAGAACGATGGCGCCAGCACAGGAGGGCAATGTCGACACAAATTACTCCAATCTGTATAACTCAATTTGGCACCAGCATCTCAAGATATCTCGATTATTTTATTCTAAAAATCATGTGCATTCCAAATATGGACGGAATCTGCACGGTGGGCCAATTTAAACCCAGCTCTTCTAGCCCTTCTGTTGAAGAGCTTGCTCCAGAGAATGAAGGGGTAGTCACGAGCCTAAGTACTTTGCTGTAGATACAGTAAAAGTAGTGAAACAAATTATTGAAAAGGTAGAAGTCACATTTTCCTTCATACTTTCAGCTGAATTTGAGCACAAGTATTGTAGTTTATGTCTGAATACTGTTACAATACCATGTTGAATGTTATGGTAATGATATTTAGTATACTTGTCAAGTACTTTCAAGATACTGTGCACCCTTCTTTAGGCATGCCACTGTACACAGGGTGCACAGTAGCATACCATGTCACACAGTATCTTGAAAGTACTTGACAAGTATACTAAATATCATTACCAGAACTTTCAGCATGGTATTGTAACAGTATTCAGATATAAACTACAATACTTGTGCTCAAATTCATCTGAAAGTATGAAGGAAAATGAGACTTATACCTTTTCAATAACATCAAGCCTTTTGTTTCACTACTTTTACTGTATTTACAGCAAAGTGCTGTATAGTTTGGATAGAATACTTGCAGCCTAAGATGAATCAAAGTATTAAACCAGTAAGGAAGTTGGGGCACTTTTACTATTAGGATACCTTTTGAATCCTATCAAGATACAGGATGAAATAGTATAGTACTGTTGCCATGTTTTGGATTTAAGATACTTTGTCAATACTTTTAAGATACTGTTTCAATACATTTAAGATACTGTGTCAATACTTTTAAGATACTATTTCAATACTTTTTAAGGTACTCTTTCAACGCATCTAAGATACTGTTTCAATATCCTTAAAGAACTTTGAAAAATAGTATAGTACTGCTTCAATACTGTTCAGATACTTTGCAAAATGGTATTGGACAGTTATTTAATGCTAAAACCCAGGGAAATATGGGGCTGGGAATTAGGATTCTGAAGTTCTGGGAATTCTGAGAATTGGAATTGCAATACTGGGAATGCTAGTAATGGGCATTTCAAAGTGCAGGCTTTGGGATTCTGAGAATTGTAATTCCAAGAGTTTACGAAGTTTGGAAAGTAGAATTCTGAAATTGGGGGAGATTAGGGATTTGGAATTCAACAATTATAAGAATTGAAATCCTGGAAATGTGCATATTAATGAAAATTCCAAGAATGGGAATCCAAATGCAGGAAATTGGGAATCCAGATTCAGCAGATTGGGAATCCAGATGCGGGGAATTGGGAATCCATTCCAGACAATTCCATGCAATTCATCGGTCCTCGAGTGGCTGAGCAGTATTTGTGTTGAGTCGTGTGAGCTCAAAGGACAATTCCGTGCAAATTCCAACCAATTCCAAACAATTCCATGCAATTCCCCGGTCCACGAGTGGCTCAGCAGTATTTGTGTCGACTCCAGCAGGCTCAAAAGACAATTCCGTGCAAATTCCAACCAATTCCAAACAATTCCTTGCAATACCTCGGTCCACAAGTGGCTCAGCAGGATTTGTGATGTGTCCTGTGAGCTCAAAAGACAATTCCATCCAAATTCCATCCAATTCCAAACAATTCCGTACAATTCCTCGGTCCACGAGCGGCTCATCAGGATTTGTGATGTGTCCTGTGAGCTCAAAAGACAATTCCATGCAAATTCCAACCAATTCCAAACAATTCCGTACAATTCCTCGGTCCACGAGCGGCTCATCAGGATTTGTGATGTGTCCTGTGAGCTCAAAAGACAATTCCATGCAAATTCCAACCAATTCCAAACAATTCCGTACAATTCCTCGGTCCACGAGCGGCTCATCAGGATTTGTGATGTGTCCTGTGAGCTCAAAAGACAATTCCGTGCAAATTCCAACCAATTCCAAACAATTCCATGCAATTCCCCGGTCCACGAGTGGCTCAGCAGGATTTGTGCTGTGTCCTGTGAGCTCAAAAGACAATTCCGTGCAAATTCCAACGAATTCCAAACAATTCCATGCAATTCCCCGGTCCACGAGTGGCTCAGCAGGATTTGTGATGTGTCCTGTGAGCTCAAAAGACAATTCCATGCAAATTCCAACCAATTCCAAACAATTCCGTGCAATTCCTCGGTCCACGAGTGGCTCAGCAGGATTTGTGATGTGTCCTGTGAGCTCAAAAGACAATTCCATGCAAATTCCAACCAATTCCAAACAATTCCATGTAATTCCCCGGTCCACGAGTACTGCTGAGCCACTCGTGGACCGGGGAATTGTACGGAATTGTTTGGAATTGGTTGGAATTTGCATGGAATTGTCTTTTGAGCTCACAGGACACATCACAAATCCTGCTGAGCCACTCGTGGACCGAGGAATTGCACGGAATTGTTTGGAATTGGTTGGAATTTGCACGGAATTGTCTTTTGAGCCTGCTGGAGTCGACACAAATACTGCTGAGCCACTCGTGGACCGGGGAATTGCATGGAATTGTTTGGAATTCGTTGGAATTTGCACGGAATTGTCTTTTGAGTAGGGTTTACAGCTGTTTTCATAAAGATGTGGAAAAGTTGAAAAACGATTTGAGGTGTAAAATTTTTGGACTTGATGAAATTCCTCTTGTATCTCATGGAATACTGCATGGATTGAGATGGTTATAGAGGGAAAGTTGTACTATTTCTCAAGGGCTTTCTACTCTTGTAATTACATTTGGACAATATTTAGTGTATGGTGAGTTGTAGATGAAATCACAGGGAAACCAGCATTTTTTGAGACACAAAATGATATCGTCAAATTATGGCATCAAATGAGCTCCTATGAACAAGATTGTAGGGAGAAAATTGTTCATTTTTGCAAGGGCTAGAAATACCTATACCGTGTTTTTCTTCATTTTTGTGTTTTGAGCCCATAATTATGATTCTTATAGTGTTTCAAGCCTCATACAATGAAAAATAGTACAGATGTAATATTGGCTCAAAACACAAAAATAAAGAAAAACACGGTATAGGTACTTCTAGCCCTTGCAAAAATGAACAATTTTCTCCCTACAATCTTGTTCATAGGAGCTCATTTGATGCCATAATTTGACGATATCATTTTGTGTCTCAAAAAATGCTGGTTTCCCTGTGATTTCATCTACAACTCACCATACACTAAATATTGTCCAAATGTAATTACAAGAGTAGAAATCCCTTGAGAAATAGTACAACTTTCCCTCTATAACCATCTCAATCCATGCAGTATTCCATGAGATACAAGAGAAATTTCATCAAGTCCAAAAATTTTACACCTCAAATCGTTTTTCAACTTTTCCACATCTTTATGAAAACAGCTGTAACACGGGTACGGGTATACCCGCGGTTTTTCCATAACGGGCAGTCGTGGGTCCAGGTACGGTGGCCGGAACCAGGACCCGCCCTGTTACCGTCACCCTTATCCGCGGTTTCCGGGTTTCCCCGGGTGTCAAGGCTTCCATCGAGCTTCCACCTATGCCCAACCTTCGATAATGTTACAATCAAGACTTCTTCATTCAACTCTCATCGATCTCACCCCCCATCTCGACATCCGCTGCCCTGATGATCCTTCGGCTGCCATTTCTGGCCTCTTCACACCCTGTTTTGACACTTCGTTGTTCAGCATCTATGTACAATCTTGCTATCGAACCTCATCAGCCATTTCCCTGTCGTTCAGATCGCTTCCCTTAGCCAGCTTTCTGTCAATTCTTTTGCCGTGCAACCCGACGGGTTCCCAAGTTCCCTACCATGTCGGTGTCCGTCATCCAGCACAATTTAGGGTATATTGCAAAGTCATCGTACGTATATAATGTGTCTTTTCTTTCTCTTGTCGCTCACCCACCACTCCAGATTCTCATCATGGCAAAAAAGTCTCGCTCTGCTGCAAAAAAGTCTCGCACCTCCGCACCATCTCAGTCTACTCAGAGTTCTCAATCCCTTCGCAAAAGCGCATCCGCCCAGTCGCTCTCCTCGGCCACTACTCAGCCAACTGAAGACCCAATTGTGATCGATCGTGCTCACACGACCGCCAATGAGCAAAGCGCCTCTGACGACGACAAGGTTGTCAGTCCAGAAGAGAAGCTCGGTCAGTCCTTCGATGCCTACATCAATAATATAGTGCTGATTTTACCTTTATAGCCAAATTGAAAAGCACTTGGCATTCTCCAGTTTACACCTTCTTCAAGACCGACCAAGTTGCTATCCGATGTGACAATGGGAGACCTTATCATTGGTTCCCGTGTGGTGCTCGCGTCTGCAAGGTTGGCACTGGCAGCGTTCGGAGGTATCAGGATAAGTCCGACAAGGCATCTACAGGTAATTTGAGGCAACATGCTTGCCGTTGCTGGGGCGACGAAGCGGTGGAAAATGCCACGATTTCATCACGCAAGGAAATCCCAAGGGACGGTTCCATATTTGCTGCATTTGCTAGGCAGGGTCAACAACCTGTTAACGTCTCTCATCATACGCACTCTAACACCGAAGTTCGGTGAGTTCACACCCATTCGTTTTTACTTGTGACATTTACGGATGTGATTGCAGGGCCCACTTGGTAAAGTGGATCACCGAGAGCAACCGCCCCGCTAGCATCATCAATGACCGTGAGCTCCAAGAGCTCCTTACCACTGGTCATCCCAAGCTTCAGCTGCCGTCGCATACTACGCTCACTCGGGACCTCAAGGCTTTGTTCGAGAAGTGCAAAGTGCGGGTTGCTAGGCTTCTACAAGTATGTGCATCTGGGTCAAACACAATTTCACTGACGCAAAAGCATCAGGAACATCCAGGACGTCTTAATTTTGCTACAGATGCATGGACCTCACCCAACCATCGTGCCATCGTCGCTTGGACAGTCCATCTGGAACACAAAGGCAATATGCTCACTTTTTTGCTGGATGTTGTGGAAGTACCTGAGGTATGTGTTTCTTGTCTGGCCCCTTCTTCCAAAAAAACTGACCGTGCATCAAGTCTCATAGTGGCGCAACCTTGGCACGAGAATTTCACAACATGCTTCTCCGATTCGGGATACAGAACAAGGTTAGTGCTTCATTGTCTCCTTGTCAACGCATGTTCACGCATATTGCAATCAGATTCTGTCTTTCAATGCTGATGGTGCCTCCAACAACAACACGCAATCCACCGCGCTAGCCGCCAAGGAGAACTCATTTGAGGAGGAAAACCGTGTACACTGTTTCAATCACAGTATGCAACTGTCGGCCAAGACTTTGCTCACGCCGTTCAACGCTGGCTTGGGATCTACAGCTAGCATCGAGGAAGACGACAAAGATGCTGATGAAGGAGGGACTTTTGCAACCGTTGAAGAAGATGAGGAAGGGGACAACGAACCTGAAGAGATCGATGCTGAGGACGAGGACGACGGCATCAATGAGCTGGATGAGGTGGGCGAGGATGAGCGTAATAAGCTTCTAGAAGATACTGCCATTGTTCGCGAGACCGTTTCAAAGGTGAATCTCCCGATGCGTTTCGTGATTTCTTATTAACTTGTTTAGTGGGCCAGTGCTGCGCATGGCATGAACGAGTTCTTTTTTTCCCCTCCTCACTTTCATCATAGCAACCTCTCACTATAGCAACATAAAAAGTAGAAGAAAAAACCTGCATAGCATGTCTCAACTTCCTCTCCCACTGTCATGTCTTCTTTGCTTCATCATCATGCAATACTCTCAGCCAAAAAAGAGAGCAACACAATACATCAACTGTCAAATACAACTGTCTTTAAACAGTATGATAACAATTGACTTACATTTGCTAAACCCTACTTCTCCATAACCTTGCTGCACAACAGATGATAACATGAAGACAGCTGTGCTTGAGTGGGCCAATGTTGCATATGGCATGAACAAAGTCTTGTTTCTGTTATTGAATTTTTATTTGTATGATTATTACAAACATAAATAAGTGATTTTGCTTGAAATATATAATTAGTATATAATATATACAACGATATCACATTGAATTATATGTTTTAAGTAAAAATATCATTATATCATCTGAGTTACACTAATTTCTGCTTATATGGCTGATATTTCTATATATAGTAGTAGTGGTCACATGTGACTATAACTCCTGTGATCAGCTTAAAATTTAGCATATATGGTATAAAATTGCCTTATATGGTTAGACTGGTCACATGTGACTATCACCATTGCGATCAGCAAAAATTTGCTATACAATATCAGAAATTGCCTTATATGGTTAGACTGGTCACATGTGACCCGAAATGATAATATTAGGCAGTGTTAGAGGCGTGCAACTCCGGAAGGATCGGAGTTCTTCGGAGGAGCGGAGACGTCAACTCTTGAAGTAGGTTCACTACTTCCTTAAGTCGTATTGAGAAGACGTGGACGGAGCGGAGTTAGTCCGGAGTTCCGGACTAAGTATTAAGATAACTAATGAGCTTAAGGGAAAGCCTTAAGTTTGAGAGTGGGTAAGAAATAAGGAACTCAAGTTGATTTTCTGAACGGAGTTACAGAACATTGTAGTTCTAGTTATATACTTGGTAGACTAATTGTCATGTCCTTGGAGACGTGAAGACAATATGAACTCCGGAAAGAGGACCGGAGTTCGGAAGAAAATAAAAGGGATAAAAGGTTGCTATGTACGGTGACAAGTAAACAAAGGGGAGGAAGAGAAAAGGAGGTCGGAGTAAACGGAGATGGGGAAGAATAGTAATTAACAAGAGAAGAACAATAACGTACGCGAGAAGATAAGATAAGATAAGATAAGATAAGTCGGCGGAAAAGTCCGGAGCGGAGTTCGTCGGAATCCGGCGGAGCTGCATGGGATATGACAGTATCTCCCCCTTAGCGTCGAACCCTTGAGACGCCTGTGGAACAAAGGGAGAACCGCAGCGGAGTTCAAAGCGGAGGGCCTATGGTATAAAACAAACTCCTGGCCAGGAGACAATCCAAAAAATGTCGTCCTCACAATTATCGTCCTCGCAAGAGATAGCCGCGCGCATCAAGGAGATGGAGCGCGAATTCGCCGAAATGAGGGCGAAAGAGGAGGCAGAAGAACGGAGAAAAGCGGAGGACGAGAGGAAGAAGGCGGAAGAGGAGAGGAGACAGAAGATCCAGGCGGAGGCGATGAAAAGGGTGGAGGAGGAAATGAAGAAGAAAACGGCGGCGGAGGAGGAGAAAAAGAAAGTGGAGGCGGCGGAGGAGGGGCCCTCAAGTGCGGAGAAGGGGAAGAGAAAAAGAGACGGGTAAGCAAAGGCACATAAATGAAAGACCGGAGTTGACTACAGAAGCAGGGCCGTACAATGCAAGGCGTGCGCGGAACGCCGGGAAAACTGCGTGTGGCCCGCGTCCGGAAAGGCGCGGAGTTGCGATGCATGCAAGAAGAGAAAAGCGCGATGCGAGGTAGATGGTGAAGAGGGTGGAGTGAAGAAGAAAAAGAAAAAGGAGGAAAAGGAGGAATCCGGATCGGAGTACCGTGGAGTGGAGCCCGCGGTAAAGAAACCGCTGACGAGGACGGAGCAGCTTCTTCACAAGCTGCTCCGGGCGACAGAAGAAAACACGGCGATGTTGGGACGGGTCGCGGAGGCATGCGAGGGGGTATGGGACACCGTGGAGGATCTCCGCGAACATGCGGTTCAATGGGCCGACCATCTGAGGAACTTAGAGTTCCTCAGAGATAATTCATACGAGCTCCGGAAGTACACTCCGGAGTCCGAGGACATCGCGCCGGAGGAGACGGAAACGGAGTGGGAAGAGGGGGATTTTTTGGGGAAAGGAGGAAACCTTGAAATTAGTCCGCGAAAATCGTAAATAGACAGAATTAATAGGACGGGCCCGGTTTCAAAGGATAAGCGGAGTGAAAGTCCGAAACAAGCTCAGTAGCATGTCCAAGTTCGGAGGCCAAGATCCAAGAAGTTTCTTCGTCAGTGCCTTCGTAGCCCTCCCAACGTACAAGGTACAGTAGCTTGCAAGCACGACGGCGGTTGTCGATCTTGGAATCGAGTATTTCGGAGATCTCAAACTCCGGTTCTCCGTCGACAACGATCGGAGGAGGCAGAGGTTGGACACGGTTAGGAATGGTATTCGGAGTCGCCGGTTCGAGCTGAGAGACATGATAGACCGGGTGAACAGAGCGGAGAGCCTCCGGAAGACGGAGGGTATATGAGTGAGTACCGGCCTTAGCAATAACTTCAAAAGGCCCCAAGTTCTTCTCAGAAAGTTTCCTGGAGGGTCTAGTAGTCCGGAAATGCTCAGCTTTGACGTAGACGGAATCCGAAACCTTGAAGTTCGGAGGCGGAGCGCGCTTCAAGTCCGCGTAGTGTTGATAACGTTGTTGTGCCTCAGAGATGGTTTGTCGAAGTTGTTGATGTAACTCATCGAGGTCCACAGCGAATTTTCGTGCGTGGGCGGAGGAGAGGTCGCGCTCCGGGTGAACGGAAAGGTTAGGGTGGTAACCTTTATTGGCAAAGAAAGGAGAAACTCCGGTAGTGGTGTTTGGAGCGTTGTTGTAAGCAAATTCCGCAAGAGGAAGGAGGGACGACCAATTATCTTGCTGATAATTGCAATAAACGCGGAGATATTGCTCAAGGGTTTGATTGACGCGTTCCGTTTGGCCATCGCCTTCAGGATGATAACCGGAGGTAAAGTGGAGTTTCATGTCGAGGGCCTTTCCGAGAGACCGGAAAAAATGGGAAACAAATTCCGTGCCTCTATCGGAGGTGACGTGACTAGGAACTCCGTGCTTAGAAAAAACGTGAATAAGGAAAAGATGTGCGAGTTGGGGGGAAGTAATCGTATCGTAAGTTGGAATAAAGATCCCTTGCTTGGAAAGACGGTCAACCACAACTAGGATGGCCGTAAATCCTTCGGAGTCCGGAAGTTGTTCGATGAAATCCATGGAAATTGAATTCCATGGTTTCTCCGGAATAGGGAGCTGCTTAAGCAATCCGTAAGGACGATGCCGAGGGGTTTTGGATCTCGCGCAGGTTGTGCAAGACTTGCAGTAATCACGGACAAAAGTCCGGAGTCCGGGCCAGGTGTATTCCCGCCGGATGATTTCGAGAGTCTTATTTTGCCCGAAGTGTCCTGCAGTAGGATGATCATGTTTGGAACGCAAAATCCGGAGTCGTAGGTCATTGACATCGGGGACATAGATACGATTATCAAGGCGTAGAAAACCTAAATCGTCGATAGACCATCGAGGATCTGGGCCGGAGGTGGTACGGGAAACATGTCCGGAGGCAATAGGATCAACCTGTAGTCCGGAGATGATATCGGAGTGAAGGGAATCGACGTCTATGGTGAATCCGGCGCCAAGGACTACATCTTCGAGGGAAGTCGCTCGGAGGGACGAAGCCAATTGTTCCGGCCCAAAAACAGGGCGGAAATTGTGAGGATTGGCTTTGGCGTAGTCGCTATCTCCCCCTTTAGCGTAGACGTCCCAGCGTCGAGTAAGGGTATCGGGCTTAGTGCCAAGCTTGCCTGGGCGAAAGCGGATAACAAAGTTGAAGCGGGAAAGGAACTCCGACCAGCGGGCTTGACGGCGGGTAAGCAAGCGGACGGTGGAGAAGTACTCCAAATTTTTGTGATCGGTGATAACGTCGACCGGAGTAGCAGTACCTTCCAAATAATGCCGCCAGGCAGTGAAAGCGTCGAAGATGGCAAGGAGTTCCTTGTCATGGGTATCGTAGTTCAACTCCGAGTCCGAAAGGGTACGAGACCGGAAAGCAACCGGATGAATTTCACCGTCAGGATGGCGTACGGAGAGAATGGAAGCAACGGCGTAATCGGAAGCATCAGTCTCCACCAGAGTGTCAAACTCGGGTGACCAATGGGAAAGGATTGGGGCGGAAATGAAAGCGGATTTCAAGTCATTGAAGGCGGAACGACACTTATCATCGAAATTCCATTGTAACCCTTTACGAGTGAGCCGGGTAAGTGGAATAGTGATGGAGGAATAGTCCGGAATGAAACGCCGGTAAAAATTGGCGAATCCAAGGAAGGATTGAACATCTTTGATCTTCCGGGGTTCCGGCCAATCCTGGATAGTTTGGACCTTGGCAGGATCCATAGAAAGGCCTTGGGGGGAAAGAATGTAACCCAAGTATTCCACCGTGTCAACGCCAAAAGAGCACTTCTCGGCGTTGGCATAGAGGCCGTGTTTCCGGAGTCGTCGGAGGACCTCGCGGACATGGTCTACATGATCAGCGGGGTCATCGGAATAAATAAGGATGTCGTCAAGGTAAACAATGACAGAGACGTCAAGGAGGTCGGAAAAAATATCGTTGACGAAGTGTTGGAAGGCCGCCGGGGCGTTAGTAAGACCTTCCGGAATTACCAACCATTCAAACGAGCCATAGCGAGTGCGGAAAGCTGTTTTCCACTCATCACCTTCGGCAATCCGGACTAAATGGTAGGCGTGTTTAAGGTCGATTTTAGTGTAAATGCGCGCAGTCCGGGGAGCGTCGAGAAGGTCCGCCGTAAGAGGGATAGGATAGCGGTCCTTCCTCGTGATACGATTGAGTCCTCGGAAATCCACGCAAAGTCGAAGACTTCCATTCTTCTTCCGAGAGAAAAGAATGGGAGCTCCGCAGGGAGAACGGGAGGAGCGGACGAAACCCGCCCGGAGATTCTTGTCAAGGAATTCCCGAAGGGTCTCGAGCTCTAAGGGTGAAATAGAGTAAATCGGGCCAAAAGGAGGTTTTGCACCATCCTCCAAATTAATTTTGAGGTCGTAAGGACGGTGTTCAGGGAGGTTCCAAGCCTTCGTTTTGCTAAAGACGTCAGCGAATTCGTGATACTCTTCAGGGATATTGTGAAGGTCCACGGAGGGTTCGGAGGGCTCCGGAGGGCCGTAGCTTGCAGAGCGACCGGTAGCGTCAGGTAATCGGACTTCCATACGGAAGACCTGAGTGCCGGGTACTTTGCAACCACGCAAAAAGGCTTGAGCGCTGACAAAGGAGATGTCAGGCTTCGAGGCGGATGGTGAAGAAGGTCCAGGCGGAGTAGACGGAGAGGACGGAGGTCGTACTGGAGGGTCCGGAAGTGGTGCCTCGCTAGGCACCGGAGTCGACAACGGAGGCGCGGAATCAGAAGAACGGAATTTAACGCTATGCTCGACCCAGTCAATCAACGGATTGTATTTGGCGAGCCAGCTATATCCAAGAACTGCGGAAACAGACGGATCCAACGGAGTGACCAAAAATTCTAAGATTAGAATTTCACCAGTAGAAAAACGGACAGAGATAGATACACATTTGTCGATGATTCCACCGGAGGAACCATCAAACAAGCGGAGGCGTTTCGGAGCAGTAGGAAAAATAGGAAGATTGTGAAGGGAACAAAATTCCGGGTCAATGAAACAATGCGTCGATCCACAATCCACAAGGGTAACGATAAGCGTAGTAGAATGATAAAGAGAAATCGTCAAGGAATCGTTAGAAAGAGCGGACGCGTTGAGTTTTACTTCCGGTAGCGCACAGTCAGGTTCAACGCAGCCTACATCCTGTGCCGGAGTATGCAGACTGCTCTCTATTTTTCCGGCTCCTCTAGAGAATCGGAACTAGAGACCGGAGGTGCGGAGGAAGTGGAGGCGGCGCGGGCGGCAACGCGAGTGGACGAATATTTGGCCTTGGTGCAATCCTTGGCCATGTGTCCGGCTCCTCCGCATATAATGCAGAGTTTATTGTCGATGCGGCGTTGACGTTCCGCGGGCTTGAGTTTACCATCCTTGCCTAGCTTATCGGCGTAGACAGGAGGGGTTTTCGGAGTGGTGGAGGAGGTACTACCGGAGTTGGTAGTTTTGGCAGGGGACTTCTTCTCAGAAGCTTTTTCGGTTGAAGACTTGGCCTCGGAAGTAGAGGCTTTAGCAGAAGAGGATCCCGAAGCGCGGGAAATCTCCGATTTCCGTTCCCAATACCGGGCGTCAAGGAGTTGAGCCTTATCCTTCAGCTCGTAGAGGTTCTTTGGTTTCTCGGATTGGGCAAGTTGATCTTTGAGGCGATCCGGAAGTCCTCGGTAAAAAGAATGCCGTAAGGCACCGATGTCCCAGCCAGTCTGCGTAGCGAGACGATTGAAGTTGACGATATACTTCGCAATTCGTTGGTTATCCTTCATTATAAGGTTTTCCAACTCGCTCTCGGCGCTACCTTTAGGGTCCAGAGGTCCGAAATTATTCTGCAACTCCGTGCAGAAATCTCCGTAATCGGACATGAAGTCCGGCGGATAGGTATCGATATCTGGGTTCTCCAAAAGGTAAGGCTCGAACCACGCAAGTGCGATCCCTTTGAGGTAGGAGAGGGCGAAGTTGACTTTGGCGCCGTCCGTTTGGAAAGCGGTTGGTCGATCATTGAAGTTCAGTTGACACTGAACCAGGAAAGGGCGGAGTTTTGTCGGATCGGAGGCGTCAAACGTGTCCGGTTCTCGGACTTTGGTGCGTTGCTTGTCGTCTCCTTTGTTTCGGAGAGTAGTGGCTAGAAGAGCGATGGCCTCAGCAAGGTTGGTATCATCGCGATTAGGATTGCCCGGTCCGAGAGGATTGTTCTCTTCGAAGACTGGGCGCGGAAACGGTTCGTGTCTCGGAGTGTGAGTTTCTTCTAACGGAGAGACCGGGGTTATCGTTGGGCGTTGGGATGAGGTGTTTGCCGGTCGTGTAAGTCGATAACGTGTGGGGGTTCTTCGTTGGGAGAAGCCTTGGAAAGACATGATCAAATGTAAAGGGAATACGACTCAAGAGTCGTTCAGAAAATACTGTTAGAGGCGTGCAACTCCGGAAGGATCGGAGTTCTTCGGAGGAGCGGAGACGTCAACTCTTGAAGTAGGTTCACTACTTCCTTAAGTCGTATTGAGAAGACGTGGACGGAGCGGAGTTAGTCCGGAGTTCCGGACTAAGTATTAAGATAACTAATGAGCTTAAGGGAAAGCCTTAAGTTTGAGAGTGGGTAAGAAATAAGGAACTCAAGTTGATTTTCTGAACGGAGTTACAGAACATTGTAGTTCTAGTTATATACTTGGTAGACTAATTGTCATGTCCTTGGAGACGTGAAGACAATATGAACTCCGGAAAGAGGACCGGAGTTCGGAAGAAAATAAAAGGGATAAAAGGTTGCTATGTACGGTGACAAGTAAACAAAGGGGAGGAAGAGAAAAGGAGGTCGGAGTAAACGGAGATGGGGAAGAATAGTAATTAACAAGAGAAGAACAATAACGTACGCGAGAAGATAAGATAAGATAAGATAAGATAAGTCGGCGGAAAAGTCCGGAGCGGAGTTCGTCGGAATCCGGCGGAGCTGCATGGGATATGACAGGCAGCAGTTCAATTTTCAGCTGAATCTGATAAGAATTAAGGCCAGGATAAATATTTTGAATATAATTGTATTTGTATAATGAATATGATGAGCAGTATGTGATTTAGCATATATTATGCAAAATTACCATATATGGTTAGACTGGTCACATGTGACTGTTACCATTGCGATCAGCAAAAAATTTGGTATATAATATCAAAAAGTACCTTATATGGTTAGACTGGTCACATGTGACTGTCACACCTTGCCCGAAATGTTTATATTAGTCAGCAGTTCAATTTTCAGCTAATTCCGATGAGAACTGAAGGGTGTATGAATATTTTGAATATAATTGGGAGGTAATTTGTCTTGTGTAAGACATTCCATATTTGGATGCTTATGTAAGCCACTCCAAACATGGCCCAGATTTTATGTTACATTCCAACATAAGAAGTAGAATCATATCTCTTGCCCAAAAAAAATTTCTCTATAGGCGATGCAAAAACATTAATGAATTAATTACGAACCTTCACTGAACCAGGTCTGATAAAGAACGAGTCTTTTAATAAATTAAAAGAACTCGTAACACACGATCAGATCAGGAATCTTTCCTTTGCCATTATCCATTCAACAACTCTGGCCCTCCCAGCATGGCGGCGTCTGTGTGCCGAAAACAAGCTCCCTGCCAACCTCATCCCCCGCGATGTCGTTACACGATGGAATTCCACGTATGACATGATGAAGTTCGCTCTAAAATATCGCAAGCCAATTGATGCCATAACGGCTGAGAAGGAGTTCAAGCTGCGCAAGCACGAACTTTACGATGAGGACTGGAAGATTGTTGGCAACCTAGTTGCCATTTTGGAGGTATGTTTCCAAGGTCCTTCCGTCTGCACGATACTAACATATCTCAGCAATATAAAAAGGCCACACTTTTTTTCTCAAGTAATACGGCAACAGTTGCTGCGGTCATACCTGCAATGGATCGACTAGACAATCATCTCAATCTACATATGAAAGAAGCCCTTCACCCGTCGATCCTTGTTGCCATGAAGTTGGCACGCAAGAAACTCAACCGCTACTACTCGCTCACTGATCTCTCGGAGATCTACCGGACTGCGATGAGTGAGTTTAACACCACGCTGTTTAATGGCATTCACTGACAATCATAAAAGTACTCCACCCCGGACTTAAACTCGAATACTTCCGACAACAAGAATGGGAGGAAGAATGGATTGAGGCTGCTAAGGCTCTCGTTGAGAAGCAGTATTTGGATAAATATGAGAAGCCAGGGGGAAGAGCATCCGCCGCTTCCACGGAACAGGTTAGTTTCTCAATCCATGTGCCGTTGTCATGCTGTGTACCATGACTTCTAGGATGAATCGGGTGGCAATGACTTCGGCGACTTCTCTGTCAAGACAAAGGCTGTGCATACGAGTGAACTCGATGAGTATCTGCATCATCCAGTCGAGTCTGTCAAAGATCCGCTAGCTTGGTGGTATAACAACCGATTCATCTATCCTAATTTATCCCGCATGGCCCTTGATTATCTTAGCGTCCCTCCTACATCCACCGCCGTCGAGCGTGTTTTCTCCCAAGGCCGCGGACTGCTTCAGTACACGAGGAATTGCCTCTCGCTAGCCTCAATTCGTGCTTACCTTTGCCTCGGTGACTGGTGCCGCAACGGGTTGATCTCTATTGACGAGTTGGTTGCTGTTGTGAATGATAAGAAGAGGAAACGCGCTGCTTCTGAGGTTGTTGATGCTGAGGTTGTTGATGTTGAGGAGGATATGCCCGCGCTGGAAAAAGTTGGTGTCTAGTATTGATAGATAGCTGTGTGACCCCCTCCCCCTTGCAATGAACCTGCGGGTGGTTGACCACCCGCGGTTACCACCATCAGTGGCGGTTACCGCAGGCAACCGCAAATGAAGGGTACGGTTTGGGTAAGGACTCATTTCGGGTACGGTATTCAACGGGTCCGGGTACGGTGTCTTGAAAAAACACCCGCGGGTTACCCGTGTTAAACCCTACTTTTGAGCTTGCTGCAGTTGACACAAATACTGCTGAGCCACTCGTGGACCGAGGAATTGCACGGAATTGTTTGGAATTGGTTGGAATTTGCACGGAATTGTCTTTTGAGCCTGCTGGAGTCGACACAAATACTGCTGAGCCACTCGTGGACCGGGGAATTGCATGGAATTGTTTGGAATTCGTTGGAATTTGCATGGAATTGTCTTTTGAGCTTGCTGCAGTTGACACAAATACTGCTGAGCCACTCGTGGACCGGGGAATTGCATGGAATTGTTTGGAATTGGTTGGAATTTGCATGGAATTGTCTTTTGAGCTCACAGGACACATCACAAATCCTGCTGAGCCACTCGTGGACCAAGGAATTGCACGGAATTGTTTGGAATTGGTTACGAGTTCTTTTAATTTATTAAAAGACTTGTTCTTTATCAGACCTGGTTCAGTGAAGGTTCGTAATTAATTCATTAATGTTTTTGCATCGCCTATAGAGAAATTTTTTTTGGGCAAGAGATATGATTCTACTTCTTATGCTGGAATGTAACATAAAATCTGGGCCATGTTTGGAGTGGCTTACATAAGCATCCAAATATGGGATGTCTCACACAAGACAAATTACCTTCCAATTATATTCAAAATATTCATACTACCTTCAGTTCTCATTGGAATTAGCTGAAAATCGAACTGCTGACTAATATAAACATTTCAGGCAAGGTGTGACAGTCACATGTGACCAGTCTAACCATATAAGGTAATTTTTGATATTGTATACCAAATTTTTTGCTGATCGCAATGGTAACAGTCACATGTGACCAGTCTAACCATATAAGGCAATTTTACACCATATATGCTAAATTTTGAGGTGATCACAGGAGTCATAGTCACATGTGACCACCATTACTATATATAGATATATCAGCCATATAAGCCGAAATTAGTATAACTCAGATGATATAATGATATTTTTACTTGAAACATATAATTCAATGTGATATCGCTGTATGTATTATATGCTAATTATAGATTTCAAGCAAAATCACTTATCGATGTTTGTAATAATCATACAAATAAAAATCCAGTGACAGAAACGAGACTTTGTTCATGCCATATGCAACATTAGCCCACTCAAGCATAGCTGTCTTCATATTATCATCTGTTGTGCAGCAAGGTTATAGAGGAGTATGGTTAAGCAAATGTAAGTCAATTGTTATTATGCTGTTTAGAGGCAGTTGTATTTGACAGTTGACCTGTTGCTCTCTCTTTTGGCTAAGAATATTGCATAATGATGAAGCAAAGAAGACATGACAGTAGGAGAGAAGGTCAATGAACACTCAAGACACACCATGTAGTTTTATTTTTTCTACTTTTTATGTTGCTATGGTGAGAGGTGGGCTTATCAATATACAACATATACTATATGTCTTATACCACATGTAACATGCTTTATGCAATTTAATGTTATTGTTTAACTCATCATGAAAGTGAGGAGGGGAAAAAAAGAACTCGTTCATGCCATGCGCAGCACTGGCCCACTAAACAAGTTGGAATTTGCACGGAATTGTCTTTTGAGCTTGCTGCAGTCGACACAAATACTGCTGAGCCACTCGTGGACCGGGGAATTGTACGGAATTGTTTGGAATTGGTTGGAATTTGCACGGAATTGTCTCTTGAGCTCACAGGACTAGTGTTGCCTCAAACCGGTCAACCAGGAAAAGCTGATCCCGGTCCTGAACTTTTGATGCACAACCAGGGGTTTCCTAGGCTTGTATTTTGTAGCCATGAACCATGGCTACAAAATACAAGCCTAGGAAACCCCTGGTTGTGCATCAAAAGTTCAGGACCGGGATCAGCTTTTCCTGGTCAACCAGTTTGAGGCAACACTACACAGGACACATCACAAATACTGCTGAGCCACTCATGGACCGAGGAATTGCATGGAATTGTATGGAATGGATTCCCAATTCCCCGCATCTGGATTCCCAATCTCCTGAATCTGGATTCCCAATTTCCTGAATTTGGATTCCCATTCTTGGAATTTTCATTAATATGCACATTTCCAGGATTTCAATTCTTATAATTGTTGAATTCCAAATCCCTAATCTCCCCCAATTTCAGAATTCTACTTTCCAAACTTCGTAAACTCTTGGAATTACAATTCTCAGAATCCCAAAGCCTGCACTTTGAAATGCCCATTACTAGCATTCCCAGTATTGCAATTCCAATTCTCAGAATTCCCAGAACTTCAGAATCCTAATTCCCAGCCCCATATTTCCCTGGGTTTTAGCATTAAATAACTGTCCAATACCATTTTGCAAAGTATCTGAACAGTATTGAAGCAGTACTATACTATTTTTCAAAGTTCTTTAAGGATATTGAAACAGTATCTTAGATGCGTTGAAAGAGTACCTTAAAAAGTATTGAAATAGTATCTTAAAAGTATTGACACAGTATCTTAAATGTATTGAAACAGTATCTTAAAAGTATTGACAAAGTATCTTAAATCCAAAATATGGCAACAGTACTATACTATTTCATCCTGTATCTTGATAGGATTCAAAAGGTATCCTAATAGTAAAAGTGCCCCAACTTCCTTACTGGTTTAATACTTTGATTCATCTTAGGCTGCAAGTATTCTATCCAAACTATACAGCACTTTGCTGTAAATACAGTAAAAGTAGTGAAACAAAAGGCTTGATGTTATTGAAAAGGTATAAGTCTCATTTTCCTTCATACTTTCAGATGAATTTGAGCACAAGTATTGTAGTTTATATCTGAATACTGTTACAATACCATGCTGAAAGTTCTGGTAATGATATTTAGTATACTTGTCAAGTACTTTCAAGATACTGTGTGACATGGTATGCTACTGTGCACCCTGTGACGTAGGCCCAAGTTGGAAGGCCCGGCCCGGTTCGGGGTTCTGCCGCACCTAGCTGTAATGACCGACTCTCAACGCAAAGAAGTCGCCGCATTCTTCTCCTTTTTCTCCACCTTTAACTTGACCAGCCCTGTCACAACCGTTTCCGATCTCAGTGATGGCTCTGCTCTAGTCGAGGTCTTGTCTCTCGTGTACGTGTTCTCCTTACCTTATAATTAATTATTCTGACCAGGTAGTGGGACTCAGAGACACTGAATACTTCCGCCTGTCAACACGTCCGCCAGCGCAGCCCTCGGACAACTGGGTCCTACGATTCAGTTCTCTGAAACGGTTGTACAGGCTCATGGCCCAGTATTTCGCAGACGTGTTACAACGTCCTACAGGCAACCTTGATGTACCTGACTTACAAGCGATTGCGAAGGACCATAATGTGACTGCCACATTGACTTTGTGTCGCATGACAATTGCCATTGGCGTTCAGTGCGAGAGGAACAAAGAATTTATAGATAAGATACAAGGTTTGAGTGAAACCGAGCAGCATTATCTTATGAAAGCTATTGAGCAGGTGGGCCCAATATATGTCAGGAATTCGAAAGCATAGTTGCTGATTCTTGTCCAAATAGGTCATGTCGAAGATCAAAGCACCGACTTATGCACACGACATTGGCGAGGTCAGCATGACCGAGTGGGTATTTTTGCATGTTTACAGAGCGGCCTCACTGAAACATTTCTTGTTCAGGGATGATCATTATTACAGGATCCAGTCCGAGAAAAGTCAAATCCTCTCCGAGAAGGAGACACTAGAGAAAGCGTATCAAGCTCTACTTGAGGAACACCGCACCCTGCAGGCGAAATTTGATGATGTCCTGTCGGAGAAGGAGGACACCATCGGACGACTCAGGGAGGTCCGAAGAGAGGCTGAATCTAAGCGAAACGAAAAGACAGATACTATGATGCGAGGTGAAATCGATAGATTGAGAACCGAACTGTGAGTGCTCACCAGCCCGTTTCTCGTGTTGCTATACTGAAGTGAGGAGGAGGTCAGCCAGAAGAGCGAAGATAATCTTGCGATGGCGGAATCTGAGCTTGAGAAACACACGACGTTAGTCACAGACCTGACACGGAAACTGGACGAACTTCAAGTGCAAGCCGATCAAGCGGCTAGACTAAAAGATCAGCTTGATGAGTTAGTGGTGTTCTTACTTGTTTTACGGCAGGAATAAGCTTACCTGCTGTCCAAGGTATCGGCATGCGGCAGACAAACTACAAAAGACGGAGAACGTGATGGAGAAATACAAGAAGAAACTGCAGGAGAGTGCAGATATGCGGCAGCATGTTAAGGTTTGTTTCAATACGTAGTGTTCCTCCTACCCCAGAACTGAACAGAGTTGCAGGCGTTGGAGAGACAAAATGCTGACCTCGTCGATAAGAACTCATCACTCGAGGAAGAGTATCGTAAGGTCGTTGCCTTCAAACCGTTGATGGAATCCTACAAGAGCCAAATCGCCGAGCTTGAGATCAAAGCATCATCACGAACACAAGAAATTGACACCCTCAAGTTTGATTTGGAGCAATCCCGGACGAAGCTCAGACTTGCGGTGGAGGAACGCGCAAGAGATGCGGAAACACTGGAACTCTACCAGGAGCGCGTGCGAGAACTCGAATTGACGTCACATCCACCTGTAGCTACTTCAAAAGTTGCTCATGATGATAATGGGGGAGGTGGCATGGATGAATCCTCTGAAGCGGGGTTGTTCGGTGGGGATAGAGATGGAGATGACGATGCTGGTCAAGGTTTGGGTGGAGAGCTAGACGACGCCATCGCAGGGACAACCATGACGGATCTCAAACTTCAGATTCGGAAATTGAAACGAGAATTGGAGGCGGAAAGTAAACACGAGGCGGACGCGAGCAAGCTTTTAGTCTTGGAAAATCTGCTGGAGGATGCAAATCGAATGAAGGCACGGTATGAGGCCGATTATTTGGCGGCGCATCGGGAGAAGTTGACACTGCTGAGAGATTTGGAAGAAATTCAGAGTGGGAAGTCCATGGGTGATGGGTGAGCACAGCGTTATTCTCGTGAGATAAACACCTTTTCACCCGATCCGGGTGTTAGTGCTGAAGCTGCTATCGCGCTGCGTCAGCGACTGAATGAGACGGTGGATCAGCTAGATGCCTTTCGGAAAAGCCATACTGAACTTGAGGTCAAATTTGAGAGCCAAAGCAAGGAGCTCACTATCGCCCAATCTGATTGTGAGCGTGTCCTGGCTTGCTAAATTCGTCCATTTATTACTCATCCATACGTCAGTGAATCTTGTCAACAGGGACCAACTGGACATTCTTGCAACGCTGCGCGAAGCACTCAACGAAGACAAAAGGGGTCTTGAGGCGGACATCGTGCGTTTGAAGAACCAATTAAAAGACCTAGGTGATAAAAACCGGATGCAACTCGAACAAGTCAATACATTGCTGTTGGAGAAGGTCAATATGCAGAGTGACGGCATCGGGCAGAGAGAGAAGATGTTGCAACGCGAACGTGATTTTGGGCGAGCAAAAAACTTCATATATATTTCGCCAACTGACCTTGGAAATTGTAGTGATTTACGCATGTCTTTATCGGGGAAAGGTGTTCCTGACGATATCAAGTCGCGTCTTTTGGCTCTCCATGAAGATAACGTCAATTTGAAAGAACAATGCAAGTCCGCTCAGGAGAAGTTGCTGAAAGCCAGAGCGGTACTTTTGCACACAGTTCCTTCTTTCCCCGCCCTCATGTCGTCTGCAGTTTATCAAATCACAAGATAAGCTGTTCAAGGAAGAACAGGCGGCCAAAGTTGGCACGACACCAGTCAGTTCATGACGTCCGTGAATGATAGTGCTTTCATCAACTTGTCTCAGCAGCATACCTTTGAAGAAGCGGAGGCAAGCTTCCGTTCTCAGATCAAGATGCTAGAAGAAGAACTCGGCCGAGAAAAGGTGGTCCCTTTCATGTTCCATTCTCACGAGCTCATCTACACATTGTTTTGCAGCGTCTGATGATGGAGTTGACGAACCGATATCTGAAAGAACAACGGCTGATGTTAAGCGCTTACCATAATCTCGGCATGCGAGTGGCCCGCGATCATCTCGGCGCCCCCCAGCAGGGTCGCTCAGCACCAAGTAGTTGGCTTGCGCAACAACGCAAAAATGTTGGTTTTTAGCCCTCCGGTGTGATGTCGATGTTGACTTATGTTGTGTTTAGCTTGGCCAAACTCTTCGACGATGACACTGTTTTTCTTGAGATTTTCACGTGTGGCGCGCACCTTATTTGGGTTTATGTAATAAATAGAAGGGTTGTCTTCTCACAAACACGAAGAATGAGTGTGAATTAGAATTACAGCCGTTTGCATAAAGCATGACAGTTGCCACATTTTTTTGTTTATAAGAAAAACAAAGACTTAGTGAAATTTCAAGTGTGAAATAGTGTATCTCATGAAATACTGAATGGATTGAGATCATTGTAGAGGCAAATTTTATCTATTCTTCAAGGCCTTTTGAGCTGTGTTATTACATTTGAGCTGTGTCTAGTGTATGCTGAGTTATAAGCATAATAAAATAGAGTAGCAGCTGAACATTGAATGATAAATAGCTCTGTCAATACCTCATGGATTGAGATACTTGTATGGGGTAAAATGTTCATTTTTTCAATGTGAATCTGCTCAAATACCGGGATTTCCAATACTTACAGATTCTAAATCCATAGTCTTGATCTCATTCAAATTTAGCAATATTTCTAACTTGCACTCAGAAAATGCTCAACATTGAAAATCCCGGTATTTGAGCAGATTCACATTGAAAAAATGAACATTTTACCCCATACAAGTATCTCAATCCATGAGGTATTGACAGAGCTATTTATCATTCAATGTTCAGCTGCTACTCTATTTTATTATGCTTATAACTCAGCATACACTAGACACAGCTCAAATGTAATAACACAGCTCAAAAGGCCTTGAAGAATAGATAAAATTTGCCTCTACAATGATCTCAATCCATTCAGTATTTCATGAGATACACTATTTCACACTTGAAATTTCACTAAGTCTTTGTTTTTCTTATAAACAAAAAAATGTGGCAACTGTCATGCTTTATGCAAACGGCTGTAAGTCTATGTATGAATCTGGCAAGTCACCCACACCAATGCACATACACCAACAACACGACAACTCGACTCACGACCACTCGGAACCCTCTCCCCCCCCGCGGCCTTATCCCCTCGTGCATGTCTGCCCCAGCAGCCGAGCACTTATCTGGTCCAGACCAACCGTACCCAAACCCACCAACAGCACCCAGGAGGCCCCCTCGCAGGCAAGGTGACTAAAACAGCATAGGATATGCTGGGGCCCCGGGGGACTTACTCCGTCGTGGCTGCATTCACAAGCCGATGCCAATATATAGTCAAACGCTTTCACGATTCACTTCATAACTACACGTAGCCTTACATGTAATGTCTGACATAGGGTCTAGCCCTGCGGGACAATAAAATAGACTTAGAAAAAAAAAAAAAAAAAAAAACTGGCAAGTTGTGGCACATTTGCCTCTCAGCTTGTGCCACTACCACTTCAAAAGATCTTCCCTGCTCAATAGAGCAGATTATCTCTTTCATTTCACTCTGAAATCATACACCAACTCCTTTGATGCCTCAACTCCTCTTTGACCCTGCGCAACTCCAGTGCCCTGACTACGCATCTGCCTTTTATGCCCAAACTCAAGCACCCTTTGTCAATGCCACAACAACAGAGGTGCAAGTGGTACAACTGCTCACCAATGTCTGGACAGCTGGTAACAACCTAGAGAAGCAATTATGGCAAGATCAGCTACACAACGATGCCGCAGAACACGCAGAACAGTTTTTACAGATGCAAGTGGCCACAGAACAACACGCTCTCCTAGCTGCCCAAGAACGAGAGGATCTGTGAAAGGAAGAGATGAAGAAGAACAAGGCCAAGTACATCCCCATCCTGAATCGGCCGATGCCCTCCATCACCCCCATCTTCGCGTCCAACTACACCACCAAGAAGATGGATAGAGGGCAATACATCGAACTCTGGTACTACACTAATGAGGGCCTAGACAAGGCAATGCAAGCACATGCCACAGTTGACAACAATGCCATGGTGATGGCCTGGAAGCCTGACAGCTCGACATCCTGGGTACCAGCTGCCACTGCCAGAGACTCCAACAAGGCCCTTGATGACAGGGATGTCAAATGGGAAGATTTCTGTCAAGCTGTCCCCCAGATGATCCTCGCCATGGAGGAGGCTGACTGGCCAGCTGATCGCGTGGCCATGCTCACCTCCTTCTGAGGCAAGCTTCAGATCCACGAGATGCGGTCCTTCTGTGACCACCTCGACCAGAAAGCCCTGCTCTTATACCAGGCTAGACAACAATGGCTATGGCACCTTGCCATCCCCTTGCCCCGCAGTGCCTACAACATCTCTATAATAGATGAATCTGTCTTGCACAAAACCAAAGAAGAGATATATTGGGAAGATCGGAAGCACAAGGACAACATCAGGGACTTCTGCATGACTCAGCATGAGTCCTCCCTCCCTCCCTCTAATGATGGATCACTTGCTGACTGTCACCCCCCCCATTTCCCTCTGCTGTTACCTACCAAAAACAATAACCTTCACCCTCCTCTTTGCATCATGCATGCTTCCTCTTTGCTCCATGCATGCCACACCCTTGCTCCATGCATGCCACACCCTTGCTCTATGCATGCTCCTCTGCTCCCGTGCCCTATGCACCCATGTGCTCAGACTGACCAGGACATTGGTTCCACCCACAGCACCCTTTACAACATCTCCCCCTCCAGATGGAGCCAACAGCACAAGCAGTTAACCAACACTCACAGAAGGTCTGGGTCTCTACCCCAGCCTCACAACAGCCAAGGATGTCCAGAAAAGAAGTCGGATTTTCGGGCAGGTGCAGGCAGTATGGCTCAGTCGCCACCCACACAGAATTGTGGAATGCGCTGCAACGCATACCTGGGATGGACTCCACCTTGCACTCGCACAGTGCATCAACAAGTCCCTCATGCGCCGCGATGGCCGCCCCATCTGTGTCGACTTCCAACACATTGCCGGCTGCACCAGCACCCGCCACGACAATCATCACCTCTGCTCCAGATGTGGTCATACCACTCATGGCACACAAGCCTGTCCTCAAGCGCAGAAGGCATCAAGCCATCACTCCCTATAAACCAGATGCTTGGGAAGCACTACTCCATTCAACTAACATCTGGCCTTACTATGATCACCTCCCTTGAAGTATGCAATACGGTTTCAATCTTGAGATACCCACCATTTCATGCACCCAAGCGCCACCCAACAAAGACTCCATCATTGAACATAGTTCTGAATTCCAAAAAATTGTATCCAAAGAGCTGTCCAAAGGCCGATACCTGGGCCCCTTCTCACAGTCAACTCTTGAGATGCTCATTGGCCCCTTCCAGATGGCTCCCTTGGGCATCATACCCAAACCAGGCTGACTGAATCACTTCCACAATGTACAAAACTATTTGTTTCCTCATAAGACCTCAGCAAAATTCCCAAGCCCCTCTATCAACTCCCATATCGACTCAGACCGCTTCCCCAGCACCTGGGGGACTTTCTCAATTGTGTCCTTACTCATCTCACACCTTCCCCCCGGCTCTCAGGCAGCCACAAGAGATGTGGCAGAGGCATACTGGACCATCCCCCTGCACCCCTCCCAATGGCCAGGTGCCATTGTCTGACTTGTTTAGTGGGCCAGTGCTGCGCATGGCATGAACAAGTTCTTTTTTTCCCCTCTCTACTTCCATGACAAAGTAAACAATTGCATAAAGCATAGACATATAGCATATGTTGTATACTGCCAATTGTTCTAATAAGCCCACCTCTCATCTCAGCAAGATGAAAAGTAGAAAAAATAAAACTATATAGAGTGTCTTGAGTGTTCATCAACCTCCTCTCTTACTGTCATGTTTTCTATGCTGCATCATTATGTAATATTCTCAGCCACAAAAGAATTGTTTAGGAAGCAATAGGTCAACTGTCAAACACAACTGCCCCCTAAACAGTATGATAACAATTGACTTACAATTGTTCAACCCTACTTCTCCATGACCTTATATGCTGACAACAGATGACAGCATGAAGACAGCTGTGATTGGGCTAATGTTACATATGGCATGAACAAAGTCTTTTTTCTTTTATTGGATTTTTATTTGTATGATTATTGCGAACATCAATAAGTGATTTTACTATATAAGATAATGTATATATATGGCGATATCACATTGAATTTTATGTTTTAAGTAAAAATATCAGTATATCATCTTGTCATATTTGTGCAACTCCGATGTACTCTGATGTACTCTGATGTACTCTGATGTACTGCGATGTACTGCGATAAACTCTGGCCATCTCCACTCTATACTTTTCCATTTCATTTCTATCTTATCTTATCTTCTTTTGCACTCCTATCTGTCTCCCCCCTTTTGTTTACTTGTCACTGTATGTAGCAACCTTTGTCTCTTTGATCTTTCTCCCAACTCCAGTACTCCTGCTGGAGTTCCTATTTTCTTTTCATCACCAAGGACATAACAATTAGTTTACTAGTATATAAGCTAGAACTACTATGGCCTGTATCTTTGTTCTGAAAATCAACTAGAGTACACTCTGTCTTCTTCACTCTCAAACTTAAGGCTTTGCCTTAAGCTCACTATGCTTAGTCTGGACCTCTGGACTAACTCCACTCCGCTTTGTGTCTACTCAGTACGGCTTAAGGAAGTAGTTAACCTACTTTAATAAATTGTACCTCCGATCCTCCAATGATGTAGAGACTCCGGATTGTGTGGATCTGTCTCTCCTTCATATCCCACTCCGTTCTTGACCATTCCTATTCCTATATCATTGATTCTGTTCGATTCTGCTTGATCCCATTGATTCTGCTCCAGATTCCACCTCCGGAATCGTTTCTACTCACAATGCAATGTCCCTAACGACCCGGAATCAGTACGTATATAGTTGTATATCATATATCTTCATTTCCTGTCTCCTAGTACATAGCACCATTCCTCCTATCCTCCACTCCACTCACCCCTATCACTTACAGCCTTCGCTTGTAGTACATAGTTACTACAGCACAGGATCCCTCATTGTAGTATAAAAGTAGCACATTTACACTACAATATAAATATAGAAATACAGATACCCAGACACGCATATAGAAACCTCTTATTGTCTCATCTCATTTATACTTGCCCTTGTCCTTTCCCCCACACTCTCACTCTGATTCCGGAACACCTGGATTCGGGTTGGATTGACTAGACCTCTCTAAAGAAACTGATTCCTTAGATCACTTCTTAGCTGATCACCCCTTTCCATAGATTTCCATCTGGATCTATAACAGAACTTGCCGTCACAACGAACTCTGCTCCATCTGGAGTTGTCTGCACAACTCTAACACATCTGAGTTAAGCTCATTTCTACTTATATGGCTGATATTTTCATATATAGTAATGGTAGTCACATGTGACTATGACTCCTGTGATCAGCTCAAAATTTAGCATATATAGTGTAAAATTGCCTTATATGGTTAGACTGGTCACATGTGACTGTCACTATTGCAATCAGCAAAAAATTTGCTATATAATATTAAAAATTACCTTATATGGTTAGATTGTTCATATGTGACTGTCACACCTTTCCAGAAATGGTTATATTAGTCAGCAGTTCAAATTTCAGCTCATCCTGATAAGAATTGAGGCCGATACGAATATTTTGAATATATTTTGATGGTAATTTGTCTTTTCTGAGGCAACCCATATTTAGATGCTTATATAAGCTTGTCCACACATGGCCCCAACTGTATCTGATTTTCCAATATCAGAAGTAGAATCATACCTCTTGCCCAAAAGAAATTTCTCTATAGACGATGCATGAACATTAATTAATTAATTAATTATGAACCCTCACTGAACCAGGTCTCACAAAGAACGAGTCTTTTAATAAATTAAAAGAACTCATAACCATGAACTACAAATGGACACATGCCAGTCTCAGTGCCTTCTTCCTCTTCCATGTCATTAACTGTTACGGATTGCTTCTACAGCAGGCTCCAGCAACAATCAACTTAACTAGGGATCAGATTCCAGAGGAGAGGACAGCAGTTTTCATTGTTGCTTACAGCTAAGACAACACTGCTAAGAGGGGGGGGTCAAGGTCTAATGTCATGGGGGTTACCCAAAACAAGATGAGTCTGCCCCAAGAACCAGACTAAACATAAGGAAAAGAAAGAAGAAAAAGTCCGAACCAACAACAAGAACAGTATATATAGTGACTGGTCTTGAGGGGAGGTAAATAGAAATGCAACCATGAAGCTACAACATGTCCAACTATACCATGTGTTCACCATGAGACAGACATGAGGCGTACTCATGTTGATGTTCTCACGATCCAACTGGAGGCCCGGGTGTCATTGAGGATAGAAGAGGTCCGGATGACATGGATGATTTGTCATTAGATCATGTGACATGCAGAATTGCCAATTCGGGGTCTATACTTGCTGTAACAAGCAAGTGCGCAGTCTGGCAAGTGCAATGCACCGTTGGGTCGAAGAGGGGTATTGTCCAGTGTGGGATTGGTGAAGGGAGTGTCTTGAGGTAGTGTGGATATAGCGACAAAGTTGGTATGAAACAAAACAAAGGAATGTATGGAGGAAAAACCAACTAGGACAGTGGGCTAGTTGAGGTCAGACATGTGAACAGTATAAGCTGTACTGGATGACGATGTCTGTGTTGATGACGTATCGAGGGGTGATGTCTTGTCCTGTCTGTGGAACAATGCGGTTCACCTGATGTCAGTATTTGTCCAGGAAAGAGTATTGTTGTAAACTAGTGTTGCCGAAGTTCAGTTCGGTCCGGTTCCGACCCTTTTTGGCGGAACCGCGAACCGAACTTCGGGTCCGGTTTGGCCCTGCGCCAAACCGGAACCCAGACGGCATCGAACCATCTCTCCGCGTTCGGTCTGGGTTCAGACGCGGTCTGAACCCCGGACCGAGGTGGGCTCACCCCATGAGCTCTGTTCTCCTCGCAAATGGCAGGCACGTATCAATTGATACGGCGCTGCACTTCGCGAGGTAGTTGGGCTGCGGGGGAGCCGTCCGGCGCTGCTGCTGCCGTTGCCGTTGCCACTGTCGCTGTTGCTGCCGGCGCTGCTGCCGCTGCCGTGGCCGTTGCTGCTGCAACTGCTGCTGCTGCTGCTGCCGCCGCTGCCGTTGCTGCCGCTGCTGTCGTGGCCGTTGCTGCATTGCCGTTGCCGCTGCTGCTGCTGTTGCCGCCGTTGCCGCTGCTGCTGCTGTTGCCGCCGTTGCCGCTGCTGCTGCTGTTGCCGCCGTTGCCGCTGCTGCTGCTGTTGCCGCCGTTGCTGCTGCTGCTGCTGCCGGCGCTGCTGCTGGCCGTTGCCGTTGCCGTTGCCGCCGCTGGTGGTGGTGGTGGTGGTGGTGGTGGTGGTGATGTTGCGGCTGTCCCGTGGGTGGTGTTGCTGCCACGGCTGCTGCTGCTGGCGTTGCTGCTGCTGCCGGCATTGCTGCTGTTGCTGGCGTTGCTGCTGCTGGCCGTTGCCGTTGCCGTTGCCGCCGCTGGTGGTGGTGGTGGTGATGTTGCGGTTGCTGGCGTTGCTGCTGTTGCCGGCGCTGCTGCTGCTGCTGGCCGTTGCCGTCGTCGTTGTTGCCGTTGCCGTTGCCATCGTCGTTGTTGCCGTTGACGTTGCCGTTGCCGTTGCCACCGCTGGTGGTGGTGGTGGTGATGTTGCGGCGTCCCGCGTTCGTTGGCATTGCGTTGGCGTTGGGATCCATTTTGTGCCGCGGTGGTGTGCTCGCGATGTGGTCGCGGTCGAGTTTCCTGTAACAGATAATATTAGTAAAGTTAAGATAGTTGATGAAACTTACCTGTGTCCATGAACGCGACATTGTGTCGCGTTCATTGGCCTTGCGTTGTTGTTGTTGGTGAAGAAACCTACGTGTAATGGTCACATGATACCGTTTAACATGAAAAAGTAAGTAAAGAAATACAAAAAACAAATGAAATAAATACCTTAAAAATATCCGCGTTCGCGGTTTGGACGCGGTTTGGAGCCGTTCAGGAAATCCGGCCGGCCTCGAAACCCTGAACCGAACCCACGGTCCGGTTCAGCATTTGGCTGAACTTAGACTGAACCCCGGGTTCGGTTCGGGGTTTGAACCGGGTTCGGCTAGGTTCGGAACCGAACTACGGCAACACTATTGTAAACGAGTGTGGGAGGTATCGAGGTTATGGATGGAAAAGGATAGATGAACATGGGTCCAGGTTTCGAGTCACGGCACGAGTGACAAGCTGTGGGAATAAGATGTTGGTTGCTGCATTGAAGCGATGTTGTGTGAACAATACACAATGGGGGTCAGTTCACTGTATTGGGAAGTCGTATGGTCTGTGGTTGAAGTCTGAAGGTATGTGCTTCAGCGATGGTCGGATTGGAGGGAACAGTGATATGTTGTGTGATCGAGGATTGTTCAGAGTGCACAAGCAGGTGAGGAATGTCGTCAGATTGTCAGGGAGGATAATGGTAGGCACGGAATACAAAAGTGGAAACCAAATATCCAGGTATGGCAATTGTCAATTACATGGTGAGATATTGTCAAGGTGGAAGTCAGAAGTATCAATGGCAGAAGGGTTTCGGTGCCGACGCCAAAGATAGATCATAACAAGGTAAAAACCGATAAGGAAAGTGATGGCAATGCTGCCAATGATGATTACGGTAATTAGCTGTGTTGGGAGTACAGCCATTGTGTATCAGTTTGTCGTGGGATGAAGTAAACAATATGTCAGGGTGAGGGAAAAGACAATAGTGATGATGTCCATCAGCAAGGAGACTATTCGGGTACAGCAAGGTCATGTGGGATATGTCGATAGTTGGTCTGGATTGTTCTAGAAGAAAGGATAAAAAGGGAACAAGAACAAGAATAAACAACAATGTCCAAAAGAAGACAAAAGGCAAAGGGGAACAAAAAAGGAAGGTGTGGTAAAGTGGAATTGTCATGGTGGGCAACGGAGTCGGAATCAGAGTTGCGGAGTTGTAAAATGTAATATTAACAGCAGTGACTTCTGGGTTTTTGTTGACAAAGGATTGTCTGTACTCTACCACAACTGGTATGTCACTCTCAGGATATTGCTGCAAGTTTTCTTCTGAAATCTCCAAGTCAAAATAGTCACAATGATTCAGTTTTAACCAGTTCAAAGCAGTGGCAACTTTGTTTCTCCTAACGAGCAATGGTGTTCTCTCAAAATCAGACTTGGTAGGCTTACATGGTCCTGTATAGATGAATGCAAGTACTTCATCCAACTCATCAAGAGGTGGGGGTAAAATGTCATAAATCTTTGGAGTTGGATTGGCAAATGTAATAGCATTGGCTCTAATCTTATGCATTCTTAAAGAAACTCTCACAATGCATCTATTGTGTCTCACTCTAGCAATTAACAGTTGCTCTGCATAAGACAAGTTACTCAATTCATTAGGAATTTGTCCAAGCCATAAACCATTTGCCAGAGACATAGCTGGGCATTTTCCTTTGATCAAAGACTTGCAACACCTCTTGCAAATTCCATGGAGATCTTTGATTACTATAGGGCTATCTGAAGATTCAATTGGATCATTTATTGAGAAGTGCTCTGTTTGAGTTATTACGAGTCCCTATAAGGGAATCGTTCTATACGGCGGATTTTTCAACTCAGGGTCACACTCTAATTTGCCAAGCTGTGGGAACAAAATTTCCAAACTGTGGGAACAATTTTGAAGCCCTGGGAATAACTATGAAACCGTGTGACTGGGCGGAGTTGAGTGTGAGAATTTGTTGTCCCAATCAGCAAGTACAATAAGGCAGCCGGATCACAGCTGCCTAGATCACAGATGCCAATTTCGGAATAGATACTGTTATAGCATGGTTGCATTGCAGTTGCAAGCCGCAAATGTTTGACAACTTTGTACAACTATTGAATGCATTGGTAGTGCAATGGAATGGTTAAATGCAAACAGTGCACACTTGTTGAACATGCTGAGCAGTGTTCGACAACTGTTCGACAAGTGTCCCAGCTTTAGTCTGGGGCATTGCTCATGCACAAACACTTGTATGAACAATATATGGCACGTATCTACAATATACTAGCTAAGAAGTACTGGGTTTGTTGGAATTGTTAATAATGTGAACAGTACACACTTGTCGAACTGGCCGAACAGTGTTCGAAAACTGTTCGACAAGTGTCCCAGCTTTAGTCTGAGGCATTGCTCATGCACAAACACTTTTACGAACAATATATTGCATGTATCTTGGATGTGGGTACATGTACTGAGTTTATTAGAATTGTTAATAATGTGAATAGTGCACCCTTGTCGAACAGGCCGAACAGTGTTCGACAACTGTTTGACAAGTGTCCCAGCTTTAGTCTAAGTGGTTGCGATTGCACAAACAACTGTGTCAAATGTTGCGGTAATATAGATACATGTGCTATGTGCAGTAGAAGTATTTATAAGGTAAATATTGAATACTTGTCGAACAGGCCGAACAGTGTGTGACAAGCTGTTCTACAACTGTCTCAAGCTTCATTGCAATCATTGAAAATGATTTGGCTAAGTTTACAATGTGCATTGTATTAATAATAATGTGCTTGTAGAACACTTGTCGAACAGGCCGAACAGTGTTCGACAAGCCACTGTACAAGTGTCTCAAGCTTCGTTTCAATCATTGAAAATATAACAAAAGCCGAATTTCCATTATATGGCATTTAGCTAAGTTTGCAATGCGCATTGTATTATTAATGATGGGCTTGTCAAACACTTGTCAAACAGGCCGAACAGTGTTCGACAAGCCATTCTACAACTGTCTCAAGCTTCATTTCAATCATTGAAATTGATTAATTGAAGTTTTTTGAAATGTACCGAACACATGTCCATGGATGTTACGCCAGACCATTGAATGAGAAATACCATATCAGTTTGAATAGTTATATTCATAGGAAAGTGATGAGGACCTTTTACGATTAAATAATACTCAGATGTCCCGTCACTTTATGAAACTATTTGTGTTGTTATTTCACTTGTGAATGTATTGCAGAACATAATATTATATAAAATTGATGTTCGTATGTGACCGTACAATGTAATTATAATAGATCTTAATCGGCTTCATTCATCCTGAGGTTGGTCAAACGTCTACGGGTTTCTATGACATCTTCACCATCATCAGCCAACTGGACATAACCCACATTACGTTTGATATTAATCCTCGTCATTGTATTGCAAGAAGGTTGAGATGCTTTGTTTCGACTTATCGTTGCATTCTGGATGTATATTAGTTATTATTCATTGTATTATTAGATATGTCTGTTACCTCAGTAAACTCGCTGTCGACCAGCGCTAATGAGCGCAGATTCAGAATCATCTTGAATTTGTCGTTCTTAACTGGAACCGCCGATACCGTTATCTGGACTTCTACAATGTCACCAATCCTGAAGCAGGTCGGACTGGCAGGTACAAAGCTATGATCTATGTCATTATTAATAGCCAAGCTATTGTTGTGCTGAGCACTCACCAATGCCATCCTCCTTCTGACGTCAACTTGAAATAAAGGACCTCATTGTCTGTCCCATGGAAGTATCGAGTATTGCTCATTGATGACAGTATGCCTTTGGGATCGACATTGTGTTCGAATGGAATATTGTATGAAACTTTGTCATGTCGGCGGTCAGTGAAATATCGGGTGCCAATAGATAATGCAGTGTATTCCATATAGGTGGTTGATGTGAAGTCCAGCATTGCACGTTCTGGGAAGTGACGACCAAGTTTCTGGTGTAAGATTCGGAGGTTGTCAATATATGATTCGAATAATGGTATGTTGAGGCCTGTGATAAGGATGCTTTGACGGAGAAATGGTGTTTGACGTTCGGGCGGTCTGAAAAACATATGTAAATTAATTGTTTATGATTCTAGATGATGATATAATCTACCTGCTGATGATCGGTGGTAGGTCTTTGGCCACCAATATCGCCTGTAAGCTTAAGACAAGCTCTTCATGCTCAGTGGTATCGGTGCTCGGCCGTGTAAGTTTCCAGCAATCCGGTGAGTCATTACGCACTACATTGATATTCGAAATCTGCAAATGTAATGAAACACAGTGTACATCATAAGAATTGAACATACATTTGTAGAATTGGCAAGTTGGCTGTCATCATTGTCCATCCGTGTAGATATGAGATTGCTTAAATGTTCAGCTGTACAGTAGAGTTGAATATATGAATTCCTTCAGTAGAATATGTACTGACATGCTGTTTTGAAATCGTAATAGGTGTCCATTTGCGAAGTGGGAACAGGGGGGTATAATTCACGCACCATTTCTGACTGTTTTATCATGAATTGTTTTCGATCGTTATTGATATTACGACAGTGCATCATGTTCATTCTCCACGAACTTGTGATGTTTGTATGGTGTTTGCATTTTTATTTTGCAGATCTTCTCAATAGATTCCTATTGTTTTCTTCCATTTTAATAGGACAGGATATACATCCACACCTATCGGCAATTCTTGACCTCCTTATTGTACAGCATTGAAAGGAAACCCCTATCCATTCAGAATGTTTGTTCCGATGCAAGTGTCAGTATAGTTGATCCGATGTTTATATTTGTTTGGAAATGAGTATATATGTCACATAAATTTCCATGTTCAATTTGGCGGTGTTATGATCTTATGATCAGCTCCATGTGGTGACAGCTGTTCTACATTCCCAAACCCTAATTAGATTTAGTGTTTGATTATTCTGCATACCAGTAATCCATATCCATGTTGTTGGATGACGCTGAGCGTAACAGCTGGTCAATCATCGGTTCTACATCATGGGGAATGTCCCTGATTTTTTGCATTTTTATGGCGCTATGGTCTGAATAGTTCTCCTTCAAACCATCAGCAGATGTGGTTTTCGTACCTGTCGGTGTGATATCTATAAACGGCTTTTTTATTGTTTTTGATCTGTCTCAGTATACTTAAATAGCGATGAGAGCCCAATGGTATCGTCCACATCTGACCCCTCATTCATCTATAATATCTCACACAGATTCGTTGCACACCTTAAAGCTCTTATCTTTGCAATGGCCCCTAAGAAGTCTGCGAACATGAAGACTCAGTCCAAAGCTCGATCAAGTGCCGTTTCGTATGTATATTTATTTTCATGTATTGCTGTTCGTTCTGAACAAAGGTCATACTGTTGTTTCTAGGAAGGGTAAGAAGGTCACAACCACCAAGCTTGTCGATGAAGAAGTGTACATGTCTATTCCAATATTCTGATTCATCCACCACGACTAAACCGCCAGTAGTATTGCCAACTCCGAAGAAGACGTTATTAGTGTGAATAGCGTCGCTAGCATTGTCAAACCTGTCTCGTCTATGAGGTGTGTCTCATGAATTGTATTTTCAGATACTATTGATTTACTTCAGTAATATAGGCGGTCCAGGAAGACCACCAATAGAGCAAGGTTTGCAAGTTCAATTTATACTGTTCATGCCATCTAATATTCTTTATATTTAGCGGGAAAAGGCGGCATGCTTCAGAGGAAGATGAAGACAGGTCAGTAGCTCTAAATAATGTCTTTTATATTTGTGTATTATTTACAGCCGTTTTCATAAATGATGGCAGTAAATGCACATTTTTTCAATTGATTGAGAAATATGGACTTAGAATAAATTTCAATGCCATTTCTTGTATCTCATGAAATACTGCATGGATTAACATGGTTATAGAGGGAAAGTTGTACTATTTTTGAAGGGCTATCAGGTTGTGGAATTACATTTGGACAACATTCAGTGTGTAGTGAGTTGTGGATGAAATAAAAGGTAAACTAGTACTTTTTGACACTCAAAATGATATTGTTGAATTATGGGATCAAATGAGCTCCTACAAAGAAGATTGTGAGAAGAAAGTTGTTCATTTTTTCAAGGGCTAGAAGTACATATACCGTGTTTTCCTTTATTTTGCTCCATTGAGTCAATATTACATCTGTACTGTGTTTGTCTGCATTAGGCCTAAAATATGACAAGAATTATAAATATTGGCTCAAAGGAGAAAAATAAAGAAAAACACGGTATATGTACTTCTAGCCCTTGAAAAAATGAACAACTTTCTTCTCACAATCTTCTTTGTAGGAGCTCATTTGATCCCATAATTCAACAATATCATTTTGAGTGTCAAAAAGTACTAGTTTACCTTTTATTTCATCCACAACTCACTACACACTGAATGTTGTCCAAATGTAATTCCACAACCTGATAGCCCTTCAAAAATAGTACAACTTTCCCTCTATAACCATGTTAATCCATGCAGTATTTCATGAGATACAAGAAATGGCATTGAAATTTATTCTAAGTCCATATTTCTCAATCAATTGAAAAAATGTGCATTTACTGCCATCATTTATGAAAACGGCTGTAATCATTTTATATAGTAAATTCTCTTCTCCATTGAAGAAGTCAAAGTCAAAGCAGCATCAATTACATGATGAGGATGACGACAGCGACGAAACATTCATGTGAGTTGGAAATTGATTAATTGGTCATATGTTAGACATGTCGTAGGCCTATCGCAAAACTCGAATTTGGTTCTAAGAAATCAAATGCAGATAATGGTCTTCGGTATGATACTTCATATGATTCTTGTCCTTCATATATTAATAAATGATCAGCAACTCTGATACATCTGTCAAAACCATGAAGGCGATTTCCTCCAAAGTCACAAAGACTACTCGTCTTCGTGATATCAGTGACGACAATGTTTCCAGTAGCGATGATGGAGCTGTGACATATGCACAACACCAAATCACCAGGTACAATACATCTCTCTATTATTTTTTTAATTGATGCCCTTGCTTTAGTATACGGTCTCCAAACACGGATGAGTCCGACATTGGTACAAGAGACCCTCAGTTGGTCGATACATATAAGGACTGTGTCAACATTAAGTAACTATTCAGTTTTATCTTTTGAATCAATGTTAAATATTGAATAGGGCAGCAGCCATGGTATCTTGGTCTAGTGCCATAGGGAATGGAAATCCTCAATATAGCGATGTCATCAGCAACATTCGCAAGGTCAACCAAAAGTAAGCTGTCAACTAGGACTTGATGGTTAAAGACAATTCACATTGCATAACAGTTTGTTGTTCTCCGCAGTGACCTTTGTTCGATCTGGCAAGTACTCGAATCTTTCTCGTGATGATCCCGCCAATATCTCTACTGGAGCATTTGGGCATAGTTTCTTCCACTCTGTTGCTGGTGCCATCCCAACGATCTTCACTTCTGTCATTCTAGTCGATTCATGCTTCCTTGATGAGCCAAAAGTTGGTGGGAACACAAAACCGATCAAAGTTATCCAAGGGGCGTTATTTTCAGGAGAATGGGAGCGGTATGTTGGCGCCATTGGAATGGTTACTGGTGAGGCGGAATTTCGTGCACAACTATATAAGGACTTTCTGTCCTTCTCGATGACAGCGGCAAGTGGGATGGATGCATCTCCTAGCAGTGAGTATACCACTCAATGCTCTCTTGTCAATCCTTACTCATATTCAATAGAAGCTTCCTCTTCGAAATTCGTGCAGTCTAGTCCTTTTACTCGATGTCCCGCTCCATCTTACCAAAAGACTGCGCTGTCATTCCATGACATTGGTTAGTTTTATTCTCTCTCACACTTGTTTAGTGGGCCAGTGCTGCGCATGGCATGAACGAGTTCTTTTTTTCTCCTCCTCACTTTCATTATAGCAACCTCTCACCATAGCAACATAAAAAGTAGAAAAAATAAAACTGCATAGCGTGTTATTTGCTTCATCATTATGTACTATTCTCAGCTAAAAAAGAGAGCAACACGTCAACTGTCAAATACAACTGTCTTTAAATAGTATAATAACAATTGACTTACATTTGCTCCACCTTACATCTCCATAACCTTGCTGCACAACCAATGATAATATGAAGATAGCTAGCTGTGCTTGAGTGGGCTAAAGTTGCGTATGGCATGAACAAAGTCTTGTTTCTGTCATTAGATTTTTATTCGTATGATTATTATGAACATCGATAAGTGATTTTGCTTGAAATATATAATTGGCATATAATATATACAGCAATATCACATTGAATTATATGTTTTAAGTAAAAATAACATTATATCATCTGAGTTACACTGATTTCCGCTTATATAGCTGATATTTCCATATATAGTAACAGCGGTCACATGTGACTATGACTCCTGTGATCACCTCAAAATTTAGCATATATGGTGTAAAATTGCCTTATATGGTTAGACTGGTCACATGTGACTGTGTTGTCAGGGTTGAGCAGAATGCAGTGGGGGGATATGGCAACAGCGTTGTGTCACCATTATGATCAGCAAAAAATTTGCTATATAATATCAAAAATTGCCTTATATGGTTAGATTGGTCACATGTCACTGTCACACCCAACCTGAAATGATAATATTAGTCAGCAGTTCAATTTTCAGCTGATTCTGATAAGAATTGAGACCAGTATGAATATTTTGAATATAATTGGAAGATAATTTGTCTTTTTTGCAGCAACCTATATTTGGATGCTTATATAAGCTTGTCCACACATGGCCCCAACTGTATCTGATTTTCCAGTATCAGAAGTAGAATCATATCTCTTGCCCAAAAAAATTTTCCCTATAGGCGATGCACGAACATTAATTAATTAATCAATCAATCAATTAATTAATTAATTAATCAATTAATTAATTAATTAATTAATCAATCAATTAATTAATTAATTAATGAGACCTGGTTCAGTGAGGGTTCGTAATTAATTAATTAATTAATTAATTACGAACCCTCACTGAACCAGGTCTCATAAAGAACGAGTCTTTTAATAAATTAAAAGAACTCGTAACAAGGTCCTTGGTTTCGTTTTTGATGCTTGTATTCATAATCCCAATTTATGATGCCTGGAAAGTTAAAACCGACTTTACCGACACCCTCAAAATACTTCAGCACCTCCCCCACTTTCCAGGCGATGTTCCTGCAGAATCCTGCGTTGTGGTCGGCCACACGATCAATACCTTCAAATGCTCTGATGATTTGTTGAAGAGTATTTCCCTAAATGTGCAGTGGGTGATGGTTTCGGCGTCTCTCATTAACTTGTCGTTTTTCTCGTCATGAAACTAGTGTGCCATGCAGCGTGGCCTATTGCCCATTTCCATTATGTTGCCTTGAATTTGTAATGTACCTACCTTTGAAATCAAAGCGTTTCGTGCCTCTCTGACCTGAAATACGATTTGTGACATTTAAAGTTGACTAATGTACAAGTGAAGTTCAAAAATAGGAGTATGCATTTGTAATGTCTACAAGCCATTTATAAAATACCGCTGAAAATGTGTCCGCAAAAGATCCGATTGGTGCCCGAGCTGGTTTCGCGCCTTGCTTCATGTTGGACCACAAGCTGCAGGTGTGATACCGTTCAATCTCGTTCACGAAGTAATTGACATTGTTGGTGTTTGAATCAACAATGAGCGAAATGTCCATGCGACAAAATACACTCATTGAAGGTTTCCCACCAATCAACGTTGACTCTATGGCATACAGCCCCTCGTAGGTGTCTCGTACGAAGCTGAAGAATTGCTGTCTTGCTTGATCTCGAATTGCAATGGAGCCGTGATCCGGATTGCAAACATCGGTCTTCATGAGCATTCCCTGTGCTTGGAACGATCTTGGAAAATGCCAAAGACTCGTGAACATGTAATGCGAGATGGGGGGCATCTGCCTACCTCAATTCCTCTAAAGTATAGAAGGTTGTCACAATATCCCACCTCCACGATTTGCTCTCTTTGTTGTAATGCGTATGGACTGTGTAAATGTCCCTTCCACCTAACAAAAATACTCGCCATTCTCCGATCTTGGCCAGCGGCTCAACATAGGTTTGACCAAACCAACGTGAACCGGGGACCTCGCAGTTCAGGCGCATATAGTCCCAATTCCGCCTTGGATCGCCCGGGAACAACACATGGTGACCGGTGTCACTATGCGTTCGCTTCAAAACAATGTTCGGTGGAAACGGTTCACCGTCCTTCAGCAGCCTCGATTGTGGTCGCATCGTGTGTGTCGTTGACAATGCAACATGGAGCAGGTTTTGCATCTGCGTCCATTTCGAATGCACGGTGTTCATTTGTTTTGGTGGTGGCCACACCTGGACTGTTCGACACAGCTCGTCAATTCCGGCCAAGAATGTCGACACATTTTCGACCGTTATACCATATTGATTACCACTATAGATGATATTCGAATTAACTGAATTAAAAAAAAGGAAAATTGACAAAAATGTTTGACATGCTCACATATAGGACATTCCCATGTCCACACCACCAAATACGCAATCGGTGGCTTTGAACTTGTTCCATGTTATATTTGAGTGCGGTGATTTGAGCATGGCATGGGCGAACTCCGGCCAAAACATGTATTCAACATTGAAGTGGCGTATTGCACTGTTGGGTTCGTCACACCGCCAGTGGTTCATTCGCATAGCAACATAAACCTGGAATTGGAAAGTATTCTTTAGCGATAATTCTCCATACATTTTTAAAATATACGAACCCATTCCTGCATGCAAACAAAATATCACGTCTTGTGCGCCTTGATATTGTGAATATAACCATCGAGGTGCGAGACGGTTTCGTATTCGTCTTGTGAAATCGTAACGTTGACGAATGCAAGATCATTGGTTGCGGCGGCTTTACTCGTAATACGGGTGGTGGGATCAAGAACAAAGATTATGTTGAAAACGGGATCGGTCCTGACGGACTGTGTAATCGTGCTCATGGCTGCATCCTCCATCTCTACATCGGAAGTGGGATCTGGTGTATTGGACGCCGTCGATGGCAACAACGTGAGTTCCTCTTCGGTAGCATTTCGAACACCCATGGAATTTTCTGTGCCCTTCCGTCCAATACAGCTGGATAGAGGACAGGTACCGGATGCGATGCAATTTGGATGCTTGCTGGCGGATCCACAATGGTGCTGACAGGAACTTCCTTCCTTTTTCCAAAGGAGAGTTTGCGTCTGGATCGAGAGGCAGTTTCATCCTGGACAGATGTGGAAGCACACTTCGTAGCCAACTTCCTTGCGTGATTTGGGCATATTGAAAGTCTAACAGATCAGATTATGTTAGTTTGTAAATTCAACGGGGTCCAAAATGGTACTGTGATATACCAGTATGTGTTCTATAACTCGGGATGTGTGGTGAGATGCTGAGTGTGAAGGAGAAGAAGAGTTAATCAAGTTTGGATAATCCTTTTGACTATCAATGATATCGGATTCATGTCAGGTGACATCGGCAACAATGATGCTCCCCCGGTTTGATCGGCAAGGTTTTCGTTGTGCACCCATATTTGTCTTTAGAATGAATAACAATATAACGACCTGCCGAACACGTGTCGAACAGGCCGAACACTGTTCGGCAAGTGTTTGGTTAGTCATATGCATCTTGATGCGTTAATCAATGTCCGTATGGCTTGTTGAACACTTGTTGAACAGTGTTCGGCCTGTTCGACAAGTGTTCGACAAGTCATTGCTTTGTTAATAAATTAAGTGTAATATATATTAACGTAGCAATGGCTTGTCGAACACTTGTCGAACAGGCCGAACACTGTTCGACAAGTGTTCGACAAGTCAATGCTATGTCAGTGAATTAAGTGTAATGTATATTAACGTAGCAATGGCTTGTCGAACACTTGTCGAACAGGCCGAACACTGTTCGACAAGTGTTCGACAAGCCATTGCTTTGTTAATAAATTAAGTGTAATATACATTAACGTAGCAATGGCTTGTCGAACACTTGTCGAACAGGCCGAACACTGTTCGACAAGTGTTCGACAAGCCATTGCTTTGTTAATAAATTAAGTGTAATATACATTAACGTAGCAATGGCTTGTCGAACACTTGTCGAACAGTGTTCGGCCTGTTCAACAAGTGTTCGACAAGCCATTGCTACGTTAATATACATTACACTTAATTCACTGACATAGCATTGACTTGTCGAACACTTGTCGAACAGTGTTCGGCCTGTTCGACAAGTGTTCGACAATTCATATCTATGTTAATCATCATACCATTATATATATTAGCATCAAGCTTGTTCGGCCTCTTCGCCGTGTCATAAGTTAAGAATATATATTTGTATAGCTACATGACAAATAGCGCTTATCGACATTTTAAGGATGTATTACGGCAAAACTTGAGAATCAAGTACACCATGTTTGGTTGTATGTTATTTGTACACCGCGTGTCCGATCAATGTATGCAATGCCGAACATGTATTGTTGACAGGTCATCTGACTTGGCCAGTTCCCTCATAGGCCAGGGCATCGACCCTGACATCCAATGTTTTCCGTTCCCCTCATTTCTACCCTCAGACGCCCACCAAAAAGGTTCCACTACATCTACCATGTCCTTGCCCGTCGTCAAAACCTCGACTCCTGCTGTCAATCCCGCGGCTTTCAAATACTGGCCTGATGCGCCACCCAAAAAGCTGCAGGAGCTGCATCGCATTTTCCAAATCCAGTACATGGTCCCGCCCAAGATTCCGGCACCCAACAAGGATTCCGGCACCGTCCCCGTCTTTTCTCGTAACCTATATGTACTGAAGACTCACCCCCACGATGCCACCACCCAAGGCGAGTTATGGCGCGAAATGCCTGAACGATACGAGGAACCGCTCCGTCGCTTAATTTATCAAATGGATATGTACATCTACGCGACAGCGGCCATCGCATACAACAAGGCACCCAACTACTCGCCAGACTACGTCAAAAACGATAAGGAAGGGACCGATTCACTCCGGGATTACCTCAAGTATACCGACACCGTCATGGACGAAATTTGGGCAGAGGTTTTGGTCGCAAAACGGGCCAACGAGGTCACCCGTGACTGGTGAAGCAAGATCTTCGACGATTGGCTCCTCAAAGAGTTTTATGTCAGCAAGCACTCTCCATCCACTTTGATTCAACATAGCGCCGTGAACACCGAGATCAAGCCCGAGGACCTAGGTGAGTAGATATATGCATTTCTGGCCAAATGAAATCTCACGTCTGGCATCATAGATTGGGCAAAATACGACGAATCCGTGCCAGCATGGCACAGCGGAACCTCTGCAAATTGGTCATTTGGTGGGCTGCCAGACGCCACAAAGCTCAAAATCATCGGTCAGGTTATTGCATGGTGTAAAGGACATAGCTTCCTCATCGATGCCAATGTGGCGGAGGACGATGAAGGTGTGATCTAGAATTACATGTGTGAATGTGCTAATAATATCATACATTTGCAGAAGAGCCAGTTCCCCAGGGCAAGGGCAAGGGCAAAGTGAAGTCAAAATCGGCCGGAACACAGAAGGTATCTTCCGCTGGTTTGTAAACATTTTCACCCATATCAGTGGATAGATGTATTGAATATTCAGGTGACGCAGGTGGCACAGACAATTCGTCTGAGAAGGATAAAAAGAAGCCCAAGCCCAAGCCCAAGCCCAAGCCCAAGCCCAGTAAGTAGTGTCATTGTCTGTGATCATCACACACGGTAACTCCTCATCATCACAGAACGCACCGTGAAGTCCAAACCCGATGACGACGCTGAGGGTGAGTTATTAAATTCTAAATATCAAGATTATAATGCAAATTATTCATTCATGCATAGACGATATCAAGATGAAGGAGGACGTAGCCCCGGTAAAGAAGAAATGATCCAAGGCTCAAATGCGTACGTTACTCACTTTGCTCTGAATAATGCACTGACATCTCGCAGTCGCTGTCGAAATTGGGCCGTCGCGCGGATCCAAGAAATCGGAATCCAAAAAATTGATGGTGGAAGTTAAACCACCCATCTCCTCCGAGGCGGATGATGTGCCACTGGAATCTGCAAAGTTGGACTTGCCGGAATGGGGTGGGTTGATGATTTCTGATGACGATATAATCATGCACGACAACGATGGACCTCCCGAACCCATACAGGAGTCTCTCAGCGGCGATCATGAGGACGGCAAGACAGCAAAGAGGAGGAAGCTGGATCTGGCATCGGAGCAAGCGGGCATTATTGCAGAAACGCTCCAGCAAGTGAAGCCTCCGAAGAAGTCTCCGACTCCGGGTATGTACATCACACTTTATATAGATTTCACATCTGATCATGTCAATATCCTAGGATTCCGTCCCAATACGCGTGCCATCAGTCGTCGACCCCTGTGGAGCCAGGCGGTTCATTAATGGATGTAGATTGGAGCAATATCGTTCCTCCCGATATCCTAGTCTCCATTCCTCCCAGCCAAACGAGGTCTTCATCTCCCAAGGCATCGACATCCAAACTGGACCCAGGGCCTTAATTTCGGGTGCTGTAAGTCCTCTTTTTGTGGAGTATTAATTATATTTGACTAAAGACACTTTTATCTCAGTCGTTGAGTTCTGGTAATGATAATCTGTGCCCTCAACGTCCTCCTCTACCGCCATTCTTTACATTTGTACAATATCTGTACAATTCTTTTTTTGCTCTATTGAAAATGGCTTGTGTTACTTTCCTATGACCATAACAATTGAGCACGATAATAAGCAGACACAGATATCACATAAGACATCGATCTTGGTGACTGAAAATCTGTTTGTCTAAATTAAATGTATTAATTTCAGTTCACGTTTGTCATAGTACAGCCACCACAGGTAACATGAGAAGGACAACCTTGGATTATTATGACTCGAGCTAATGAACATTCAAATTGAATATATGTAATAAACCAAAACTGCCAACTTTATGGACCAATTAAATGGGGATACACATAGGAGACGGATGAGGAATTTTTGCCATCAAATAATATTGAAACATCCACTCAAATATTGAAATTATTTTGTTGCTATCATAAGTCCGAAAATGTTGAAAACATATCGTTATCCACTTTTTACAACGTTTTCGGACTTGTGATAACAACAAAAATAATTTTAATATTTGAGTGGATATCTCAATATTATTTGATGGTAAAAATTCCTCATCCATCCCCTGTGACAACTGTAACAAATCCCCCTCGTATGGTGGCAAGCATAACCATCACTCTAAGGAAAGCTATGACTATTCAGTACCGGAATATTAGGTATGTTACGAAAACATTCAATTGAATAAAAACATTATAAAGCTTCAGGCACACCTTATGATGTTTTTGGAAGAGCTTACAAATAAGATAATGTCATATGATCAATCCAATTGTGTTAATTGTTGTTCATGATCTGAACCACTTAACTAGTTAAATAGATACATGGACGGTGCTTCCTCTTACTATCACCAATCCACATGAATCTCCACGATATCATACATGTCTGCATTGCAGTTTTGACTTATCTACATCTCCTTGCAAATGCAACCATATTTCCACAACTATGCCAAGACCAACTTATGTATAGATCTCTTGAACCAATTTCCGCTCCTTTGATATCGACCTTGGCCCAAAAATTGGGTGTTTTTCAAAGAAAACTCATAGAACATGAGTTTGCCCCAGATCAGGGCAATGCAACAATACTGATGCAAATAAATGCAACACAATGTGTAAAATTCAATAAAATAACAAAGAATACTTTGACACTCAATGCATTATTCGCTTGGACTACATTTGAAGATGGCGCGTTCAATATGCAATTACGTTCTATTCAATATGCCAGAACATATTTCTTACCTTGTAAATATCTCTTTGCTTTGTATTGTCTTCTCAAACCTATCACTGTCCAATGTCGTTGTAAAATGATCAATGCATTGCTCATGCGATCGCTATTGAAACAACATGATTTCAGATCATATTTATTTCAATGCATTACTAGTTCTCTATCACATGCAACGTTGCTGTGGACCACACTATGTTTCATAATACGGCATAGCCGTTCAAACATAATTGTGTTCAATTTGAATTTATTCAGAAACTTGTTTAAATCTTTATATATAAATTCCGTTCATAGATATGACTACATTGGTGGTGGTAAACGAATACCAACATTCAAGTTTAGCTTTCTTCAATCTTTCATGCTACTGTCTAATAATATCAACCATGATTCTGACATATTATTCGAATATGTGGGGCATATTGATCAACAAACAGCCAACACTTTATATGGAGATAGAAAAAAATATGTATGTGTTAAAATGCCTTTACATGAACTTCTGCCAAAGTTGACGGTGAATGATATTGGTGAAATAACAACAATACATGGTATATATTTGTCAAAGACATTACGAAGATTACATGGACAAGATCTATCTGTGGCATTAATGAGGCATAATTGTTCAGCTTGTGATACTCATGTTTCTATTTTTCATGTGCATGATATTAAATCAAATAAAGATAAGTGTAAAGAGTGGTACAAAAGACAACAAAAGACAGAAACATATGAGTGTGGAACAGAAGAAACTCAGACTAAAATGAAAGAAGAATTGGACAAGTCAGATGAGCAATCATTTCCTCCTCCTCCACCATCTATTGAATTGAAGGAAACCATAATCAGCAACTGGTGCAGAGATACATCACCTGAATGTTTTCAAGAAAGTGGGTGTGCCGTGTGCGGTCAATTGGTTGCATTGAAGAACATGTCTTTATTGTCAAAGACAAAGGTTAATCTGAAAATATTAACTAGAGACAATATGGGAATCACAAGATGTGAACGATATCATTGTTCTGATCCAATAGAGGATATCAAAGGTCCAGTGCTAGATAACACATGTAAATGGATATGCAAACCATGTGTGCTCAGTCTGAATAAAGGCCAAACTCCCAAATATGCTTTGGCAAATGGACTTTGGATGGGAAGCATTCCTGCACAACTTCAAAATCTAACATTTGCTGAACAACTTTTGATTGCCCGTGTTCGTCACAACAAATATATTGTTTGTGTCTCATCTGGGATGCATAAAATGAAAGCAAATGCCATCATGTTTCAAAATCCAACACCAAAGATATATCAACGGTTGCCTCCAACAATTAAAGAACTTGATGAAGTGCTAGCCTTCATTTTCACGGGTCCTGCCAGACCAACTCCAGAAGACATGGAGCGAACACCTTTATTGGTTCGCCGAATGCGAGTTTCTGCAGCTTTAGAATGGCTGAGATTGAATCACATGGATTACTATGATTTAGATATCTCCTATGAAAATCTAGCACAATATCCAGATCATGGAATTCCTGTTGTGGTTGCATATCGACCAGCAGACACAAATAAGGAACCGGAAGCCACTAGTGCATTTGACAATGAAGAGGAAGATGGTGTGGAAGATGGGCCTTGTCCCTTTGTTGTTAGTGGGGTAACTGGCGAAAATCTAGATATTACAAGTCCAAAGGCATTAATAGCTAGAGCAACCAAGCACTTGATAGATGACCATGGTGGTGTTCTTGCCATAAGCCATGCTAGAAATCCAGAATCGTTCTTTAATAATCCTCAGTTATATCCTATGATGTTCCCCTGCCTATTTCCATATGGCTTGGGTGGTATTAGCAGCATTGACAAGGATGTTTTAAGCATCAGTGATATGATGCACAAAAGGCATCTTCTGATGTACCATGACAAAAGATTTCAAACTGATCCCTATTTTCCATTGATTGCATTCAATCAAGAACAAATCAAGGACAGTACAACCGGAGGATATTTGTTGACTAATAAACATAATTTCAACGATATTGCAGATCGCCTGATGAATATCAATACAGCTGTTTTGGATGACCTCTCTAAAAGATTATCTAGAGGTGATAGAGTCAAACCGGATACATCAGAAGAGAAAGCATGCTATAAACTCATTTCTGATCTGGATCACGTAGCTGGTCAGGTCAAAGGTTCAATTACTAACAAGAAATACATGCGAAATGAGATTTGGTCTCTGATATCCTATATTGGTGCTCCGACTTGGTTTATCACTTTTGCACCTGCAGACATCAATCACCCACTATGCTTATATTATGCTGACAACAAAGAAAAGTTTTATCCTAAACTACGTCTACCCCAGGATTGTTACAAACTAATTGCAAACAATCCAGTTGCTGGAGCCCGCTTCTTTCACTTTACTACTGAAATGTTCATCAAACATATATTAGGAATAAATGAATCTCATCCTGGCCTGTATGGAAACACATCAGGTTATTATGCAACAGTAGAGGAACAAGGACGTCTTACCTTGCATCTTCATATGCTGTTGTGGATAAAGGGATGTCTTACACCTCAGGAAATACGTGACAAAATTATGGGTGAAAATTCCGACTTTCAGAAAAGATTAGTGGAATACTTGGAAAGTTTGTGTGTAGGACAATTCATGACAGGTTCTAAAGATGAGGTATCACAGAAAATGGAACAGACAATGTCGAAACCTGAATATCAACCACCAACATGTGTCATGCCAGATCCACCATCATATAATTGTTCCATGAATTGTCAATATCACGACAAAAGATCAACATGGTGGCAAAGGTTTCAAGATGTTGTAGATGATCTTTTATTGCGATTAAATGTACATAACAGGCATGATGGCAAAAAAAAGCCATACTGTCTTAATTCGAAAGGTGAATGTAAACGACGATTTCCCCGTGATATCTTTCAACAAACCTTTGTAGAACCTAACACTGGTGCTCTCAACCTCAAGCATGGTGAACCTTGGATGAACACGGTGACACCTGAAGTTACATATATGCTACGATGCAATTCTGATGTGACCAGCTTATTATCAGGTACTGCTATAAAGGCCATAGTTGCATACATAACAGATTATATTACAAAATTCTCCTTGAAGACCTATAGCATTTTTGAAGTGATAAAAAGTATTTTTGATAAGAATTCTGAAATGATTGGTGGCGACCTGAAAAGAAAAGACAAAGTCAGAAAACTGTTTACACAAATAGTCAATTCACTCACCTTCAAAATGGAAATTGGTGCTCCAATGGCTTCATTATATGTCCTTGGAAATCCTGATCACTACACCAGTCATAAATTCGTGCCATTCTTTTGGAGATCTTATGTTAAAGAGGTTATCAGTGCATGGTCTGATGAAGAAATTGCTAATATATGTGAAGACCAAAACAATGCACAAAAGGTTGTTATTGGTAAGAATAATGGCGCATACATTGGACTTTCCAAAGTAAATAATTATATGTTCAGACCCGCCTTGTATGATAATGTATCACTGTATGACCGGATACGTCTCGCCACTATGGAACCAAATAAAAGACACACCAAAACAAAAACCAAAAGGGCCAGAAAAGAACCCATGCAAAACCATATTTTGGACAATCTAGGCTGTCATGATTTGTCTGACTCTTGCACTGAACCTACTAATGTTGACTATTCCAGTGATGACAACTTGTCTGATGTCATTGATAATGATATACTCATGGAGATAGATGAAATTCCAAAGCCTGATGGTTTGAATAAAAATGCAGGTTCAGAAATAGCTGATAAAACAAATGAAGTTGATCTTAATAAATTGACAAAAATTGAAAATGATTATACTTTACATTCCAATCATCCACAATATCTTACCCACCATGCCAAAATGAAAGGGAATGATCCTTTCATAGTTCCTAATTTTATTCCAAACACTTTGCCAAGGGCTGACCGTGGTGATCGAGAATATTATTGTTGTACAATGTTAACGTTTTTCAAGCCATGGAGAAGTGGCAAAGAACTCAAATGTAAATTACAAACATGAGATAATGCTTTTATAGATCATGAGTTTTCTAAAAGAGAGCTGGAGATCATGAAATACTTTGGTCTGCGGTATGAGTGTTTGGATGCAAGAGATGATTTCTCTGCTAAACGTCAGAAGAATAATACTGCAGATATAAGGTATTCATGGGCAACCTCAAATGGTCTTGATGAACTGGATGACATGCACAATGCTGAATTTGCATTTAATGGCGACGACTTCAACAACAATATTGATGAAGACAATAATGACACAGAAATACTCCTGAAACTTAGTCAAAAAGGACAAAAGAGGAAAGATCAAATGCTGATAGCTGAAAGAACTTTGAAAAGGTCAGGGTGGCTCGATGATTGTATTGATGGTACCCCAGATATAGGACCATTGATACCTATAGAACCACCTGTAGTACAATCAGCAAAATTGTGGAGAACTGCAGTCCTTGCAAAGAAAAAGGAAATCATCGATGACAGAAATAAAAATTTACCAACAAACACAGCAACTATAAATAAATTGGGAAATTTTCAATATAATGATGTCAAGATAGTGGATGCAGCATACATCAACCATTTGTTTATTCCTGCAAACAGAGCTGATCGTCATCTTATTGATGTAACTATCAAGGATTACAAGTTGAACACTGACCAAAAGAGAGCATTTCATATCATTGCCAATCACTCTACCTTGATTAACAGTTCTGATAAGCTACACATGTATCTTGGTGGGATGGCAGGCACAGGGAAATCACAAGTCATCAAAGCATTGACTAGTTTCTTTGGTAAACACAACGAAAATCATCGGTTTGTGGTTCTTGCACCAACTGGTGGTGCTGCTGCCCTTGTCAATGGATCTACATATCACTCAATTCTGGGAATTAATCATGGGGGTTCATCTCGTTCCCTTGCACAAGTCCGTGCCAATCTTGATGGTGTGGATTACATTTTCATTGATGAGGTGTCAATGTTCTCTTGCAGAGATATGTACAAAATCAGTGCTCAGTGTGCAAAAGCACGTGGTGTTTATGATGAACCCTTTGGTGGCATTAATATGATATTTGCAGGAGATTTTGGCCAACTTCCACCAGCTATGAGTGGTGCTCCTTTGTACTCCAGAACCATTGGTGTCCAAATCAATTCCAGTCAAACTATAGCAAATCAGGAAGCTGCTATAGGCAAAGCTCTTTGGCATCAGATTACAACAGTTGTTATATTACGTGAAAATATGAGACAAACCAATCAGTCAAAAGAAGATGTCCAACTGAGACAGGCGTTGGAAAACATGAGATACAAAGCATGTACTCCCAATGATATTGCATTTCTTCGTACTCGTGTTGCAGGAAAAGGTCCAAATGATCCAAAATTAGCCCAAAAGAAATTCAGGAATGTATCAGTTGTAACTGCATTAAATGCACAAAAAGACAAAATCAATGAACTTGGTATTCAACGTTTTGCTGCTGAAAATAGAAAGACCATTAACATCATTCTATTCTATAGACAGATGGAATGATCCTACTAGTTCCAATAGCAAAAGAAAATCTCATCACATGTCAACAATTTTGGATCCTATTCGACACACAAAGATATTGGAACCTTCACTCCAAAAGCTACTTTGGAGCCAACCACATGCATCATCCTCTGAGCATATACCAGGAAGATTGGACTTATGTGTAGGCATGCCAGTGATGCTGAGAAACAATGATGCAATGGAGTGCTGCATTACCAAAGGAGCAGAGGGCATGGTTGTGGGTTGGCAGAGTGCAATAGGTCCAGAACAACAAACTGTACTGGACACTTTATTTGTCAGATTATTGAATCCTCCAAAAAAAATTAACATAGAAGGACTTCCTGAAAATGTTGTGCCGATTACAAAACATGTCACTTCCACCATGTGCTCATTACCCAATGATGATGTGATATCTTTGTCAAGAGAACAAGTGTTGGTACTACCTAATTTTGCAATGACTGATTATGCATGTCAAGGACGTACTCGTCCTAACAATGTGGTCGACCTGAGTAGTTGTAGAAACCACCAATCCTACTATACTTGCTTATCAAGAAGTGCATCTGCAGCAGGAACTATCATCATGCAAGGCTTTGATCCTAAAGTAATTACAGGTGGTGCTTCTGGATATCTCAGGCAAGAATTCAGGGAATTAGAACTGCTTGATGAGATTACCAAACTGAAATATCAAGGACTCTTACCAGACCATGTCAAGGGAGATCAGCGAAATTGTATCATTGATCAATTTAGAAAATGGAAAGGAAAGTCATATATTCCAAAAAACATTCATCATGCTATTGCATGGAAAGCCACGGAGCAACTAAATCAATACACAACACAGCCCTCTCCATGGCAATTAATTAAACATATGAACAAAAATCAAAAGGCAGATTACAGAAACCTCAACTTTGTTCCTGCAAAAGGAACTGTTCCAATCACTGTCACTCATAAAAATTCCACAGTCAATATATTGCAAAATAAAAAACGAAAATTACAACAAGTTGTAAGTTCATCTTCCATTGTGAAAAAAAGACGAAAAACAAGTACTATTGAATTAAATGAACCAAAAGGGTTTATATGGGATGTGCAAGATTGGAGCTGTGCTTACGATTCACTCTTTACAATACTACTAGCAATATGGAATGAAGATCCATCAAGTTGGAAAAAAAGATTCAATAGCATCAATGAAATATTAAAGATTTTGAGCTTAGGATTCAAACGATCCAAGAATCACACAACAGATTTAGAAACAGTTAGAAATACAATCAGACATTTATTGCATCAAGATAAACCTGAAATATTTCCTTATGGTCAAGTTGGCATTGCCATAAGTGATTTGGCCCATTATATAATGAAAGCAAATGAACCAATGACTTCAACTTGTCTTAAATGTATGAATTGTGAAAACATAACCATTCTGGAAAATGATAGATGTGATGCCATCTTTCATTGTTCATATTCATTTTCTGGAACAATCTCAGCATGTCTTGCTCAAATCATAGTTAATAGACAACGGCACAAATGTCAATTGTGTTGGGGAGAGATTACTAAATTTATTGCATTTAACAAAATTCCACCTCTAATCATGTTTACAGTTGACTCTATGGAGAATTTAATAGTTAGTCAAGTTATAAACTTGTCAATTGATGACATATCCACTGCTTTCACATTGAGAGGAATTGTGTACTATGGTGATGCACATTTTACTGCCCACATATTCATCAACAGTATGGTATGGTTTCATGATGGTATATCAACCAGATCAATTTGTATTAATGAAGGTGATATAGATGACTTTTCAAATATTAAGTTATTGTCATGTAATGGTAATAATGCTGTACTGTTTATATATGCTCAATCTTAACATTTGTTCTCTTGCTAAAAAGAGGGACGAGTAACATGCCATGCAAAGCAATGGCCCACACCCCACTAGTACCAGATTGTTTCAAACAACTTAAATTCAACTCTGTATAGCTTTGCAATTGAGAGACTGAAGTCAATCTTCCACAGACGGCACAACCAGATTCAATAAATTTGTTGGGAGAGGTATCACCACAAAATCCTGAAATAATGGTGTGTTGCCCTCTCTCCCCGGCTGCACGACACTACTCCCCTCCCCACTCCATCTTCGACCTACCACTGAACCCCCCTCCACGCAACCAACCCCCCCCCCCTCCTCCTCCTCCAGGCACCAGTCCAGACCCACCCGACAAACCACTATCAATTTCGAGAAGCAACCACCACCACATCACACCACCTCCATCCCACCCTCTCGAGCATGGGGAGACGAACCACTCGTCACCCCCGTCGACCCACCCCCCCACATTCCCACACAGAACGACAACCGAGCAGGCAGTACTTCCCACCTAGTCCCCTCAACTAATGCCTGAACACCCACACCCCCAGCCGACACAGCTAAACGTCTGGCAAATAAACCTCAACAAATCCGCCAAAGCTCACTGGGATCTCATTAATTCGCTAATCCACACTAAATGCGACATTCTGCTAATACAGGAACCGTACTTCGACTACTACGGTAATACGAAAGCCACACACAACTGGAGAGTCATATACCCACCCGACCGACTCACCTCCGAAGCACCCACCCGATCAGTAATCTTCGTTAACACCAAACTCAACACCAACTACTGGGAACAGATAAAAATCCATGGCTCCAACGACCTCACGGCGATCCGAATCAAAAGCCCAACAGGCAACTTCTCCATCTTCAACATTTATAATGATTGCCATCACTCCGACACGCTCAACACCCTCCACACCTTCGCCCAAACCCATGAAGCGACCCTCCACCAACAAGACACGGACCATATGCTATGGTGCGGCGACTTCAATAGACACCACCCTCTATGGGACGAAGAGCGAAACCATCACCTATTCACCACCAACGCCCTAGCCCAAGCAAGACTACTCATCGAAGCCACGGCCGACTGCGACATGATAATGACGCTACCCAAAAACCTCCCCACCCTCGAATCCATGGCAACGAAGAATTGGACCAGAACAGACAACGTCTTCTGCACCGCCAAAACAAGCAATCTTATACTTTCCTGTAATACCAGACCAGAACTATGCCCAACCGGCACCGACCACATACCGATATCCACCTCCATCGTTCTCCACCCACAACTAAGACCTGACAAACCATCACGAAACTTTCGCAACACAAACTGGGACACCTTTCGCACCCACCTCGACACTCAACTACGACAACACCCCCCTACAGCCCCCATTACCTCCCAACAACAACTAGACGACGCCATATCCACACTGACCAACGTACTACAGTCAACTATCAAAGCCATAGTCCCCATTTCCACACCATGCCCACACTCAAAACGATGGTGGACTCCGCAACTAAACCAGCTCAAATGAGATAAAAACAGGCTAAGTCGACTATCCTATAAGCACCGAATAGACGCCGCTCACCCCAGCCACGATGAACACAGGGCTGCATGCAACCTATACGGTAATGAAATCCTCAAAGCCAAAGAAAAGCACTGGTCAGCCTTCCTTGACGAAGCCAGCGACGACGACCTCTGGACGATTAACAAGTGTGTATCCAATCCCATCAGCGACAACCCCAGAGGAGACGGCAGCAAGTGTTCCATCCCCACCTTGGAAATAATCCACCCGGACGGCCCCATAACTTACGCAACGTCGAACGAAGACAAGAGCCGGGCCATCGCTTGTTAGGTTGTGATGAGTCACTCTACCACAAGAGAGTATGGACTTAGTAGATTTCGAAGATTGTGGCTGATTGTTTGTACCTATTTGTCCCAAAGCGGTCAAACCTGGTGGGGAGCTCACTGTGTATCCTCAGTATTCACAGTGACCTCCTACCAGGTAAGTAGTGTAGTTTTGTATCACACAATATATCAGTATTCACAGTGACCTCCTACCAGTTTATTTCAATAGGTTATGAGCCCTGCGCTCTAGCTTAACGAATAACCGCCCCCCCTTCGCCCAAACCGTTTGTTACTACGCCGAATCGATTGGGAACAACTATCGTACGCTAAAACCTCGCCGTTCCCGAGATCGACCCCTGTTTTCGACAACTACTCATCGGACCGACTCGAATCGTTGTCAGCACTCGCTTCGGCACGTATACTTTGCCCTAGCAACAGTACAATGTCCTCGTCTTAGCGCTTCGTCGTCCGGAGTCGATCTACTTTGCCAGTGTTAGTAACTTCAGAACAGTTTATTGCTGTTTCTGAGTCTATTTGGGTTTTGGGCTACTGTGGTTGTGTGAGGTCATTGTAGGCCGCTTTTTGGGCTTGGGTTAGGCTTGATTTCATCTCAAATAGGTGTGTGGGGTGTGCATCCATCTTGTCTGACAGTTTTACCTGTTGGGAGTGGTTATTGGTCTGTTGAGAAAGGACTAGAACAAGGCCAAGTCATAGTGAAGTGCTACTTCCCTGGGCCTCCTCTGGAGTGTTACCCCAGTTGCTACTGCACCTCTCATTGTGATACAGCACGTAGGGAGATTGGGCTGGCAGGTATTCAGTTGCCTCCCCTTCAGATTTTGGTCTGAAGACTCTCCATTTTCAACTACTGCTGTCCTGAGCCAATTTCGTCTGATTGAGAACAGACTGGTAATCTCTCTGCTTTAAGGAGACTGTTTCCAGCTTCACTTCCTACCACGCCCCCCACATCTAACTAGAGTCGTATATTGAGCACCATCATGTCTTCTGACACTAAACGTACATTCCCCGCTCTCTCCAGCTCCAATTGGGGTCAGTGGTCTGACAACATGGAGGCTTATTTAGCCACCAAGGAGCTTTGGGAATACATTGATGGTTCTACACCCCAGCCTGTGCCAGCTGATGCTGCACATCCTACTGCTGCTGAGAAGAAAGAGCTTGCTGAATGGAAGAGGAAAGCTGCAAAAGCTAGTGGGGAGATTTGGCTTGCACTGGAGGACAACCAGAAAGTGCATGTAAAAGCCTCAAAGGGGAATCCTGTTGCGATGTGGAAGGCCTTTGAGGCAGTCCACCTCCAAAAACGGCCAGGCGCTCGTTTCAACGCCTACAAAATCCTGTTCAGCACTCGCAAGGACGACAATGAGACGCTCACTGAGCTCATGGCTCGTGCTGACAAGGCCATGCAGGACATTCAAGCCCTGCGTCCACCTGGATTCACCCTTGACGACCTCGACAAAGAACTCCTTTCCATGAGTCTCATCCTCGCTCTCCCCTCCGAATTCGATAACTTTGCCTCATCGCTACTCCTCCTCGACACTCTTGACCTCGACAAACTCAAATCCGCATTCCAAAACGAAGAAAGCCAATGTCTTGCGCGCACCCTTGGTTCATCATCCCACCTTGCCTCATTCGCTTCAAAAGTCACCTGCTATTTCTGTGGAAAAGAAGGCCATGTTGAGAGGGACTGCTCATTGAAGCAGAAAGCCTCAGCTGAGGCCAAAAAGCAGGGTGGCAACAAGCAGGGTCAGGGAAACCAATGGGCTTGGAAGCGCAGACAAAATGCAAAGGAGGCCTCCCAAGACATTCCTGAGAGCGCTCCTGTGCAAGCCAGCAATATTGCTGTTGTTGAGTTTGCGGGCAATGCAAGTTATCTTCCTCCTTCTCACCGCAGCAATTGGCTGCAATCTCGAGCATGCACTCAATGGAACCCTTGAAGAAGAAGTCTACATGCGCCAGCCAGAGGGATTTGTTGAGAAGGGCAATGATTGGGTCTGGCATTTGCAGAAGTCACTCTATGGGCTCAAACAGGCTGGACGATGCTGGCACAAGAAGCTTAATGCTGTCTTGGAGTCTTTGGGCTTCAGGAGGATTGTTTGTGAACACAGCATCTGGATTTATGGCAAGGAGGACATGCGCATTATCATCCCAGTCTTTATTGATGACATGACCATTGCCTGCAAGTCCAAGGAAAAAATCAATCAGGTCATTGCAGAACTCAAGTTGCACTTCAAGCTCAGAGAACTGGGACCCACGTCATGGCTGTTGGGTGTTGAAATCATCAGAGACAGATCCAAGCACACTCTATCACTTTCTCAGCGCCAGTACATTCTCACACTGCTGGAACGCTTTGGACTCTCTGATTACAACTCACTCAGCACTCCCATGGATCCTGGCTTGAAACTCAGCAATGACATGTCTCCTACATCCTCCAAAGACATTGAGGAGATGCGTGCTGTTCCATACCTCCAAGCAGTTGGTGCATTGATGTATCTTGCCACTGCTACTTGTCCTGACATTGCCTATGCTGTTGGTGTACTTGCCCGGTTCAACAAGAATCCTGGAATGACCCACTGGAAAGCAGTGAAACATCTCTTCCGCTACCTCAAAGGCACTCTTGACCTCAAGCTTACCTATGCACCTGATCCCACATCCACTCAATTGTTTACCACTTACACCGATGCAGACCATGGTGGCAATCCTGACAATGGACGATCCACAAGTGGTTATGTGATGAAGATGGGCACTGGTGCAATCAGCTGGTCAAGCAAGCTTCAAGGGATTGTTGCGCTGTCAACCACAGAAGCAGAGTATGTTGCATCAACCTCTGCTGGCCAGGAAATCCTTTGGTTGCGGAATCTGTTCACTGAACTGGGATACACCATCACCACCTCCTCACCACTTCTCATTGATAACCAATCTGCAATATCTGTTGCCAAGAATCCTGAGCATCATGGACGCATGAAACACTTAGATCTGCGGTTCTACTGGTTGTGTGATGAAGTGGAGAAGGGCAACATTAATGTGATGCATGTCAGGACAGATGATATGCCTGCAGACATCTTGACTAAAGCTCTTGGCCGGCCTAAGGTGATTGCTATGGTGGAAATGCTGGGATTGAGAAACTTGTAGAGTTGCCTGATCAAGAGGGAGTGTTAGGTTGTGATGAGTCACTCTACCACAAGAGAGTATGGACTTAGTAGATTTCGAAGATTGTGGCTGATTGTTTGTACCTATTTGTCCCAAAGCGGTCAAACCTGGTGGGGAGCTCACTGTGTATCCTCAGTATTCACAGTGACCTCCTACCAGGTAAGTAGTGTAGTTTTGTATCACACAATATATCAGTATTCACAGTGACCTCCTACCAGTTTATTTCAATATCGCTAACTCCTTCTTTCCCCCCCCACCTGAACACTCCTCGGTCCCAATAGACTACTTATACCCAGATCAAGTCCCCTACACGACACACATCTCCAAAGACCTTATCTTCAAACACCTCGCCAAAATTCTCCCCTTCAAAGCCCCGGGCCCAGACGGTATCCCCAACATTGTACTCAAAGAATGCACAGCACTCATTTCGGACCACATCCACAACATCTTCAACGCCATTCTCACACTCAACATATATTACACCCCATGGAAGGACTCCATCACCAGCGCGCTACGCAAACCGGATAAACCAAGATATGACATCCCCAAAGCCTATCACCCCATCGTATTACTCAATACCCTCCCAAAACTACTGACATCTATCATCGCAGAAACCATAACGACCATGGTCGAAGAACACCAACTCCTACCCTCCCACCACTTCGGCGGGCGACCCGGACAAACCACTACCGACTCCATGCACATCCTAGTTCATCGCATCAAACATGCTTGGCGGAACAAAAGAGTAGCCGCAATCCTATTTTTGGATATCGAAGGGGCATTTCCGAACGCGGTCACGGAGCGGCTGCTCCACAACATGAGAAAAAGACACATCCCCGAACCCATTATCCAACTTATCAACAACATCCTAACGGACCGCACAACCCACCTTGCCTTCGATGACTATATCTCTGGCCCGATCCTCCTCAAGGCGACCCGATATCCATGATAATATATTTATTCTATAACGCTGACTTACTCGACATCCCCATAGGCAAACACGAACTCGCTGTGGCATTCGTAGACGATGCCGCCATATACGTAGAGGGCAAAAACTTCACGACAACCAACAGACTCATCAAAAACATCATGACAAAGCAAGACGGAGCCTGCACCTGGTCCAAGGACCACAATTCTAAATTTGAAACCAGCAAATTCGCGCTGATAGACTTCTCACAGCGCACCAACATTTCGAGGCCCCCACTCGCGCTCAATGACACCCTCATTAAACCCGTCAAGACAAATCGTTTCCTTGGCATCATCATGGACCAGCACCTCCGATGGCACGAACAGCGAGAACACGCTATCGCCAAGACCACCAAATGGATCCATCTCTTTCGCAGAATAGCACGGCCCAAATCAGGCGTCCCCAGAAAGCTAATGCGACGGTTATATACGGCCGTGGCTATCCCAAAAATGACTTATGCAGCCGACGTTTGGTACACCCCGGTCCACAAGACGACAAACGGCACCCATAGAAAAGGCTCAGTCAGAGCGATGCGCGAGCTCACAAAAACCCAATGCCTGGCATCTATACCCATCACTGGAGCGCTCAGAACTACTCCAAACGACCTACTTGATCTCCACGCTGGCATTCTGCCCGTCGACTTACTAATGCACAAAGTTTGTCACAGATCAGTCATCAGAATGGCATCCCTCCCCGCCTCACACCCACTACACGCTCTTATACGGCGTTGTGCGAAACACCTCGTCACCAGACACAGATCCCCTCTCCACACACTCACCCACCTCTTCCATATCGACCCACACGACATAGAACCCATACGCCCAACGCACTCACATACCCCCCCCCCCCCCCTTTCCACACCTCCATACCCGACTCCAGAGACAAATCCATAGAACAACACGACAACGACAATGCAGACATAAAAATATACACGGACGGCTCCACACTTGAAGGAGGCGTGGGCGCAGCAGCGGTCCTATATCGCAATGGACGTACACAAGCCAGAACACTCCACTACCACCTAGGACCCAGTGACTCTCACCACAACGTCGAGGCAGAAAACATAGCTGGCACCCTCGCCTTACACTTACTAAGCCGTGAAATACTCCTACGTGACGTCTCCATTTACATTGATTGCCAACCGACAATACATGCACTAACCTCCACCAGAACAAGCCCTAAATCCGGTCAACACACACTAGACATCTTCCACAAAGCGGTCCGACGTCTCACCGACACCAACCACCTCCTCGTTATTACTATCAAATGGATATCAAGCCACAGTGACGTCCCCGGGAACGAACAAGCCGACACAGAGGCCAAAGCAGCAGCGAGAGGAACTACCAGCCCGCGACACTCCCTACCCCACGCCCTTCGACTCAAACCCCTGCCCTCCAACGCCTCGGCCCTCAAACAATCAAACAATAAGCAATTAATATTACAATGGAAGGACGCCTGGCAACGATCGCCACGATACACACAATTCACCCGTATCGACCCTGACTTCCCCTGTAACAATTTCCTTAAAACTACACTTGACTTAACTCGCCCCCAGACTAGTCTACTCACACAAATACGCACGGGACATCTCCCACTCAACGCCTATCTACACAAAATCAAGAAATCCGATACCGAAACCTGCCCCAAATGCGCCCAAGCGAAGGAAACCGTATACCATTTCCTCTTCGACTGTCCACTCTACCGTAACGCACGTCACTCACTGACTAACTCACTTAGAACACAAGCCCGATCCCTCACCTACCTCCTCAATAACAAGAAAGGCATATCAGAGCTACTAAAATTCGTACGCCGCACAGGCAGACTCAAGGACTCCTTCGGTGACATTCGCAACCCGATCCACACTTGACTGACTTTACCCATCAACAGCGCTATTTCCGTCACTGATAACTCCCCACCGCCACCGCCACCCCCACACACGCTCGCTCACATCAAGATCTACGCCGCCCCCGCTCGCCCGACCTCAACGTCGTTCACACCATACAAACAGCATCAACAGACGATCACCCTTTCATCACACCTTCTCCACCCTGCGGCCCCATCTTCCTCGTGCATGCCCGCCTCGGCGGCCGAGCACTTATACGGTCTAGACCCCCCCACAACGCAACTTCCACTAGCACCATCGGGCACCCTCACAGCCAGGCCAGACGTCTAAAACAGCATTGGATATGCTGGGGTCACGGGGGACTTACTCCATCGTGTCTACATTCGTAAACCAGAGGCGCAGGAATTGGGACGGATCCCAATTTTCATATATTTTTTCTACTTCACTAGTATACTCTTCGCCCACATGTAACGTCCGACATAGGGTACAACCCTGCGGGACAATAAATCTGACAAAAAAAAAAAAAAAAAAAAAAAATGGTGTGTTGCAATTTTGCTGAAGGTGGTTCTAGAGGGAATTGAATATTGTCTCTGTATGTCAGAACAGAGGTCTGATTTGTTTGTGCATGCTGCTCAGGATGATTCATGGTATGTCTTCAAACTGCATTTAATGTGTGTTGCAGATGCTTGTCATAATGATCAACTTTGAATTTTATAACAGCTGCAAGGTTTTGTGTTGCGTGCTTCTCAGGATGTTCTAGGTGAAATTTTTGTACAGCTGCAAGGTTTTGTATTGCATGTTTCTCAGGATGTTCCAGATGAAATTTCTGGATAGCTGCCAGATTTTGTTTGCCATGTTTCTCTAGATTTTCACTCTGATATTTCTGCACACCTGCTAGATGTTGTTTGGCATGCTTATCAGGGTGTTCATTGTGAAATTTCTGCACAGCTGCTAGATTTCGTTGTGTATATTTGTCAGGATGTTGTACTTTAAATTTATTGACTGCTCTGGTGTTTGAGGTTTTCTTGTGAATAGCAATTACTTCTTCATCAATAAATTCAAAGATTGATACAAATTCAGCACAGTTGGAGCACACATGATTCTGTATTGCAGTTTCAATTGATGCCTGATTCATTTTTGAGTGGACAAGAATGCTATGAGTAGCTGCAATCACTTTCAAGTTTGCAATGGTCAACTTTGGAAGTAACAGTTCAAATGGGTGATTTACAATTACATGTGACTTTTCAGATGATGATTCCAATGAGAGTGTGTGATTTTTAGGCATATAAGAGTGGAATTTATATTTAGCTGCATCCATACTAGCATTGTTATTGGTTGAAGCAGGCATTAGTTCATGAAATGAGAATATATTTGCTTTGCCTCCACCAATGCATTCAATATCAATGTTAGAATTAAGAGGTATATTTTCAGACTTGAAAATGTCAAATAATTTCGAAGTTTTATTGCAAATATATTGAGCAGAAACTTGACAAGCTAGGTAATGATACAGAACCAAGATGAACAACAGAATGGCTCCATTTGCTAATATAGGTTGTTTTGTAACATATTTCAAGTAAGCTCTGAAGTCATGTTTTCTGAACAGATTCTGTTGAAGTTTCAACTTAATATACATGCACTTATTAGTAATGCTGGTTGCACAATAATACTCAGAAAGTAAAACAAACATGTTCAAGAAGATTCTGGCATATAGTTCAAATAGAAAAGAGCAATGAGCTGATTTACAACTAGAAAGAACAAATTCAGTGCTGTTGTGGATATTTGTGATTTTTTCAGCGTTTGGTGATGTGGAGAAAGAAGTTGACTGGAGATCAGTACAATGAAATTGGATTAAACTTGGTAAATAAGTGGGATTTTCATACTTTGGCAAATTGTCTTTATAAAAATTGACAGTAATTGGACACAGCATGACAATTGATATAACAGAGACATGTTGGTGTGACATGAACATTTTGTATGACATTTGCAGGAGGCACAAGGCCAATCCCAATGACAGCAAGACATTGCAATGATAAAAATCCTAAGACATTGTGACATGGATGACATTTTTAACATTTTTGTGAACAATTTTATAGTTTTTATGATAGTAGAAGCTGGATAATGATATTTGTATGTCAAATATATCTGGAGAAGATAAATAAACAACACACCAATACAAATTCAACAACACATTACAGTACAAATGCAAAAATTCCAAGAAATTCCACATTTTAAGGCCATATATGAATATAATATGTAAACATTTGATCATAGATGGTAATAGATTCATACCTGAGCCAGAAAAGATCCACTGTAAACCTGTAGGTTAAGAAGTGAGCTTATACAATCTAAAAAGGTGAAAAAATGCGAAATTTCCACATACTTTGAATGTTGACAGGAAGATTGGCTAGCAAATGATAGATTATGTCAACCAATAACAATTTACACCAATAAAAGACATTACCAGTGGTCCAAGATACAAAACAGAGCCAGAGAAAAGAAAAAGCATAAAAATCTCAAGAATTGTCGACTTTTTTGTCTATAAAATGAAAAATTACATCAGCATTGGACCCTGGATGGTGTAGGGAGATCACCTGATACAGATTGCTTTGTTTCGGAGTCTGAATATGGAAAACTGAGCTTAAACAAGTAAAAAAGGTGAAAAAACATGAAATTTGTACAAACTTTGAAAATTGACAGGGAGATGGGCTGTAAAATGATATATTATGTTAACAAACAACAATATATACAGATTGAAGACATTACCAGTGGTCCAGGAAAGAAAACAGAGGAACAGGAAATAAAAAGCATGAAAATCCGAAGAATTTTCAACTTTTATGTCTAAAAAAGGAAAGATTATGTCAGCATTGAACCCTGAATGGTCCACACAGGGTGCATGGTAGCATACTGTGTAATGAAGTATGTTGAATTTATTGGACAAGTATACTGAATATTGATATCATATCATTGCACACAGTATTCAAAGAGTATTCAAAATGATGATTCAATATTTTGAGACAAAGTAAATTACTAGTATTGAATGACACTTTTAGAATACTGCTTGAATAACAAGACATTTACTGAAATTATTGAAGTAGTATTGTAAAATTGCCATTCAATACTGGTAATGTACTTTGTTTCAAAATATTGAATCATCATTTTGAATGCTTTTTGAATACTGTGTGCAACAATATGATAACAATATTTAGTATACTTGTCCAATAAATTCAACATACTGCATTATACAGTATGCTACCATGCACCCTGTGCCAGGCACATCACCTGATCCAGAAAACATTTTTTCAGAGTCTAAATATGAAAAACTGAGCTTAAACGAGCCAAAACAGTCAAAAAATGTGGACTTAACACACCAAATAGGGAAGGTGGTGGTTCAGGTTCAAGAGCCAAAAGTGCAATAAGGTTCAAATTCTTGGTTACTAATGATTACATAATCATGATTACATAAGAAAATTGACCAAAACCAAAATTAAAATACAAAGTAATCTAACCATATTAGGTTTGTTTACTTGTATTTGTTTGTCATATGGCCAAGTTGAAACATCACTCACAAATGTCCAGTGATAATATTCATAGAAGAGCACATTATGTGTTCTTGTTTAGATCTATTTGTATTTGTTTACTAAAGCTCAAATAACTCTATATAAACCCAAACATATGATGAAATATATGTTATTACAATATAATTAGATTTATTATATGCGATGAAGTTTATGATGATCAATGGACCTATATCCGCAGCATAAATAATAAAACATATCATAAATTTGACCCTTTTGGACTCTTAAAAAAAAAATGTCTGGTTTAATGTGGCTTCTCAGACCGTAGGACAAATACTACTAATAGTAATACAATAATAACACATTATTATTCATCATGGACGACATCGCCGCCCTTCTCATTGCTGAAGAGGATGAGGATGAAAGTGACCATTACCATCACCAACAGCTCCTGGCCTGTGTGACCCTCCTTGGGTTAGGCATCCTCAAATCGTGTCGTCTCAGAACCAAACGCCGGCGCATCACGCAACACTACTTGTGTCGACCTGACCTTTTACCAAACCCTCGCGGGGGCACTCCCTGGCAGCAGCTGTATGCTAGCAGCTGCAACAAGGCGTTCATCACTGTCATGGACCTTGACATCAAAACCTTTCATTACGTCCTGGATGCTGGTTTTGCAGTGGCCTGGGTTAGTGGCACAATACCACGGCCTGATACAAACTCAAGAAGTGTTCTGCGCCTTTACCGCCGCTCCCTAGATGCAGCTGGAGCATTAGCACTGGTTCTTCATCACCTCACTACCACTGTGCCTTCTCATTCCCTCTCACTCATCTTCGCATTGGTTCCTGCAACTATACATCGTTATCTTCAATTTTCACTCTCAATTTTATTATCAACCCTTCAATCTATTCCTGAAGCTCGCATTGTTTGGCCCCAGGGTGACAATTTGGACGTCTGAATGAGTTTTCATAAGTGGTATTTATGTGTCAGGTATGATGATCCTGATCGTGATCCACAGCCGCCGACTCTTCATGCTGACCCCCCTTATTACCCATGCCCACAGCAGATTCTCCCTGGGCCTCCTGTTCCTGCACCTCCCGTTTCTGCATTACCTGACACTTTGTCCACCCCCCTTTTGGATGCCACTATTGGTGAAAATGTCCCGGTCTCTCTTCGAAGGAAAAGCACGCAACCTGTCGCCACAGTCGCAGGTGCTCAGCATGTCATTGCTGGTGGGAAAGGCAAAGCGAAGCAAGTCCCCAATGCACCAATTAAGACCCATGGCCTCAAGCGGCAGGCTGGTGTGGCAAACCTCGCAGCCTCCCCCCCTGTGAAGAAAGCCCATGGCGGTCATGACAGTCATAGTCGTGGTTCCTCCAACTACTTGAACGAGGATATCGAAACATTGATGGATATCTTGGAGGAAGAATTACCGACTGGGGCGATGACTTGGAATGCTGTTGCCGTGCAGTACGAGGAATGGGCACGATCGAATAACTGGCTGGAGCGAAATGCAGACTCCCTTGAGCGCAAATTCAAGGAGATTGTTCGCAGGCTGAAGCCCACAGGACGTGCCGACTGCCCTGCATATGTAGATTGTGCACATGCGATATACGATCTCATGGATGAAAAGTTCTGTACATGGGGCCCCGACAACAACAATGAGGGGGAGTATATTGAGGTCTCTGATGACAGCGACGATGCATCCACATACGATAAAGTTTTCAACAAAAAGGTTGCGAAGCAAGCACCTGTTGTTAAGCAGGAGCCTGATGTCACAGTGTCTCATCGTTCACAAACCGCTATGCTTGCTGTAGATGCGGGTTCGGGGTGGCTTTGGAACAATAATGATAAAGATCCTAACCAGAGGGGTGTCAGTGTAGAAGTGACTGTGGATAATCAGTGTCGGGGATAATAGTAAAGGAAGGGAATGTAAGTAAAAGTACAGACGCCGCGTAAAACTGGACTAATAATAACACACCCGGCGATGAACGGACTGAAAACGGATAAATAACGACAAACCCGACGATGCCGACGATGTCGGGTATGGCGGGTCAGGTCGGGTCAGGTCGGGTCGGGTCGGGTCGGAAACAATGAACAAATAATGAGAACAATGATAAAGACGATGAAATGAACTATAATAATCTAAGGGTCTACGAGGACGAGCATTTGAAGTGATTAAAATGATTCTGACTATGAGGGAAATGGACTAATGGTATCTCTTTTTTTTGTACGGTCGTCGGGGACTGTTTTTATAGTACAGGAGTAAGTAATCTACTTTCAGACATGTCTATTTCGGCTGATAGATACTACAAAGAAAAGATGGAATGGGGATGTTGAAAGGGGGGTTGCAAAGCAACATAGACAGTAAAATGGAGGGGAAAAAGAATAACCAAGGAAAAGATCTAAAATGTGCTACATATCTCCAAAAGGACGAGGGGATGCATAAATATGGCAAGTCCGAAGTTGGGGATCGAGTCCGATGAGATCTGTCTCCTATTATTAGAACTCTGGGGCTTCTGAGGCTGCCAGATTTGGTCCAAAAGTGGCCGTCACAAAGCAGCATGTGTCAGGTCACATCGGTCACATCGGGTCATGTCACGTCAGGTTACGTCGGGTTAGAATGGGAATCGTTTGGAGGTGTTGGGTTCATCCGGATTCGTGATATATCGACAGTACGGACTCAGAGGGATGTCGAGTCTCTACATTGCACACCCTGGAAAAAATGCAGGGAATGCATTCCTGTGAACGATCTCTACGGCTTTAGATCCCCAGGCCCAGGCTGCGATAACTGAAGAGAGGAGCACCCATTCTATGCAAACCACACAGATTCTTAGTCTCATGAGCCAGGTATGTGATGCCCAGTCCACCATTGAGGTCCTCCGCATGCGTATTTCTGATCTCGAGCATGAACGCAAAGAAACTGTGCGAAAGCTTGACAAGGCCGAAATAATGGCTTACATCAATGATTCCCATGCGACCAAACCAGTTCATCCTGCCACTGAGCGCGCACTCCGCTGCCAAGAAATTCAATACAAGGATGGTGACCGTGCCACGATATGGGTTGGGAGCAATGAGTCAGATCATGCAGGTGATTCACTGGGCACCATGTGATTCACATGAGAGTCTAGTGCAGAGGTGAAGGAGAAAATAGCCTTGGAGTAAATGTGCATGTGAATCTAGAGATGTCTAGAGATATACCCAGAAGAAATGGACTCCCCGCTCTCTCCTTACTTTGTGTACATAGGTTTTCATTTAATAACCTTGGACTTTTGAGCAGTAATAAAAATTTTTGCTAAAAAAAACTACGAAGATGAGGCAACTGCCTTGTAACGAGTTACTCGAGTGTTCCTATCTGAAGAAAAAATTCTACACTCAAGGCCATCCCAGATGGCATCCAACCCTGTCAGTTTCCACAGCGGCATGTAAACAGTTCAAATTTCATTCAGCCCAATCAGGTGGGTGCGAAGATTGTGCAGCCGTACACAATCTTCCAATAGCTCCACTCTCCCAGAGTAATCCCAAGCAGGCAGAGGGAGGTGCAATCGCCCGAACAAAGTGTAAATGATGTGGTTACCCCATTCAGCTGTCTGCTGATATGAAAGGACTTGACAATCAAAAGCCAGAATATTGTCAGGCTCAACTGGGTTGCTGGGAAGGTGGCTGTGAACTGTCAAGGGTACTCAAATACGTTCACCAATCCCTGAACAGCCATGAGGGAAGGCCGAGTCAGTGATGAGGTAAAAACCCTCTGGGGTTTTGTGTAAAAGTTTCTCGTATATTGCTTTAGTGTTGTAGAGGCTCCGGATCATGTGGATTCATTTCCCCTTCATATCTGACACTGTTCCTGTCCATTCCCATTCCTATATCATTGATTCTGCTCCAGATTCCACCTCCAGAATCATTCCTACTTGCAATGCAATGTCCCTAACGACCCGGAATCAGTATGTTTATAGTTATATATCATGTATCTTCATTTCCCGTTGTAGTGGCGAGGTCAGGGTGGCTGCAGAATAATGATCCTAACCTGTGGTGTCAGCATAGAAGTGACTGGGAATAGTTCAGCAAGCTTCAGAGAAATGATAAGAGACTAAGAGTAAAAAGCTGCCAAGTAAAACGATTAATAACTATCAAAACTGGTCTAAGCCGACGAAGCCAACGATGTTGGGTATGGTGGGTCGGGTGTCGGGTGACGAGGGATGTAGAAATAAAGACAGTAGAATGATGGGGAGAGTGTCGAGGAAACCAATGAGTAATATGTGTGATGGATTTTACTGAGAGACTGATTCTCAGAGAGAGGAAACGGGGGAACTGATTTCTTATTTAGACATGGCGCTTGGGCACCATTTTTATACTACAGAATTCTCTATCTAGATTTGGACAAGAGTCCTCGGCTGATGAGAGAGAACAAAGAGGAATAGAAATGGGGAAATGAGAAGAGGGTTGCGACACAACAGTGACAGGAAAATGGAGGGGAAAGTAAATATCCACAAAAATGATCTAAAGATTCATACCTATCTCTGAATAGTGTTGACCAGCTGAGTTGAGGCAACACTATCTCTGAAAGGACGAAGGGATGCGTATATAAGGCAAGTCCGAAGTCGGGATTTTATTTTTTCAAAAAATGTCATGCATTTTGAAAACAGCAATAATCAATCAATCAATCAATTAATTAATTAATTACAAATCCTCACTGAACCAGGTCTGATAAAGAATGAGTCTTTCAATAAATTAAAAGAACTCGTAACTTGCTGCTGATGAATTCTCCATCGACACTGCCACCTGCTTTGGGGTGGCACCATCTGCTGGAGTGTATGGCTCTGTCAGTGATGCAGGCACTGAACTATTCTGTTGCCATGGGATGGCACCTCTCTTCAAATGGGTTGATGACCACATCTTCTTCCGAATCCTTTGAGAGCACCTCCGGGAATACAACATGCACCACAGAGACTGGCATGCTGACATGGCCCCCTGTGGCTGACATCACGATGGTGGGTGCCTCTGGTTTGGTGGTAGAGTTTTTCCCAATGGCACCTGTGAAGAATTTGATGAAGACTGCTCTTCCCTCTGCCTCAACCTATCAACCTGCTCACCCCACTCCTCCGGGGACCAACGCTTCGCCTATAACTTTGACGACATTGATCGCCTGTCCAATCAGCTTGGTATCCCCTGGGAGAAATCCAAGGACCTGCCCTTCGCTTCAACAATGACATTCATCGGCCTGGATTGAAACCTGGAAACACTCATGGTCTCCCTTCCACCAAAGAAGAAGACCAAATACCTCACCTCAATCCGTGAATGGGAGTACTTGCCTACCCACACCCTTGGTGATGTACAACAAATCTATGGAAAGCTCCTTCATACATCCCTGGTGGTCCCTCCAGGCCATGCCTACGTCACTGGCCTGGAAAACATGCTTGGCATCTACAGTGACCATCCTCTCATGCCACACCACGCTGACCAGACAATCCATGAAGACCTGCAAAGGTGGTGCGCCAAACTGGCCCAACCGTTCCTTGGCCAGACAATCCCAAGCCCTGTCCACCTCACAGACCTCGATGCCTTCTCAGATGCCAGTTCAGGCGTTGGCATCGGAATTGTCGTTGCCGGCCACTGGCATGCTGGGCGCCTCATTCCAGGATGGCAGACCCTTGATTAGTGTTGCCACAACTATAGCCGATGTTTTTTGAAAAATGGCTATATCATTGTCAATAAAGTAGTGGAAATTATGAGAATATTTGGGTGCACAGATCACACGAAAAGCCGGAGGGTCCTCTGCCAACATTAGTTGATGCAATGAGGCCCTGGTCTCTTATTGGACCATCTTTAAATTAAATGGTATGAAATCCAAGTTTAGATACTAAAGACATAATCTGTCTACTAAGTTTTGGTACAATACTGCCAAATATTTATTCTGAGACCGAATAAGATTTGGCCATCCCAAATGGTCATGGATGATAGTAGCTGCTAGACATTGTTTGGCATGCATCAGGAAAATGGTGGGATTAGGATTAGTGCATGAACAGGGGTACACCCATGACCTTCTGGGGCTGTACCTGTACCTGTACCTGTATCTGTACCCATCACGGGTACATACCCAAGGCCCAGGGGTACGGGTATCTGCAGGGGTATGCAGGGGTAAGGGTATACCCTTGATCTTTGGTCATTTTGCCGATTATTCGATTTTTATTGAATCTTGTACATGTTGGATCACTTTGATATAAAGGAGGGAGTTGTAGAGAACTCTCCTGAGAAGCTCTGGAACATTTTTGGTAATTTTATGAGTCCTTGTTCCCATGTTATTCATCAAAAACCACCAAATACCAGCAAAAATCAGCCAAAATAAGTTGTTTTTGAGGAAAATATATTGTATGATGTTACTGGGCCTGGGTGTAGTGTGTTATCAACCATTTATTAATACCTTACCAATGCAATACCATTGCCCAAACCACCAGAAGTATCCAGTTTCCTGTCATGCACTAAAGAAAATACCCTTTTTCATGATTTTTGGCATGTTTCTGATTTTTAGTGACTCAGATACCTCTCAGTTGGTTCTGATGTGAACTGAAAAGTTGTTCAAAAAGTTCTTTGGAGTGCTCTGAATTTTACTTTATGAATTTAGCAAGCCTGAGTGTTGAGATATCCATTAAAAAACCGAAAAAACCACTGTTTTTTGGCCCAAAAAAATGTTTCAAGGGCTCAGGCACATACCCCCACAGGTACGGCATGGGTATCATGGGTCAGGGACCCTGTACTTGTACCTGTATGTACCTGTGCTGTACCTGTACTCTTTACCCCCAAGGATATCAGGTACCCCTGTCATGCACTAGTTAGGATAAAGCATGATAAGGCGTTAATAAAAATACACAGTATCTTGTCAAAATAAAATAATTCATGGAGTGACACAGACAATAAATAATAAAATAAAATACATTGTTGACTAGAAATCTGCCATAGTTACAACATGGAATTTTTCTGGAATTTCTACAGGCATTCTAAGGTGTGTATTTGAGTTTGGCATACCAAGATGCCCTTATTTCAAAGAATAGGTATAATAAAATCTGAACAAAGGGTTGAATGTGGATTTTTATAGGAGATTACAATGGAATCTGTGTTTGCAATAAAAAGCTGACAACTGAGGCAGTTATTGTAGATTTACCAAATATGTGTTTTTTGAAATTTCTCACAAGCACCCTAAGTTCTGCAAATAGAAGTAATGATGTTTTTGTTACCAAAAAGGGATGAGTACCTTGCCATGCAAAGCAATGGCAGTTGCAATTCTGCCTGACCAAGCAGCTGTGTCTTGACAAGTGCTTGAACTTGATCCTTGGAATGACATTAGTTTTGTGCTCCACCTCTCTCTCTCCCTCTGGATTATGCCTGTTCACCTCCTGCAAGACAAGTGGTTGACCGGCAATTATCAATGGCCGGTCATTTATTATAGTGATTGCCGTGGCGTCGGAGAAAACCGGGCGACCCGGTCATAATGCGGATGGCTGCGTGAAACCGCGGGTGTCCTCGGGAAGACGGCCATCGGCATCAATAATAATATCCGAACTGCCGGAAAGCCGATTAACCAGGAGGTCACGGGGATGAGCTAGCCAGAAGGAGCAAGGCTCGGGTAATATTACGTAATGATTCACTCACTCGGCAACTCATGCCATTCATATTCCTCGACGGATGCCGGGTTGAGCCTTTTCAGTGTCACTGAGATCGAGCTTCGTGGCCCTTTCACCTTTGCCCACCACCTTCACCAGTACAACTAGCTCCATCCAATAACTCTTCCACTCCCGTGTTTTCCCGCTCACCAATCCGTTATCTTCCGCTACCCGGTTGTCAAACACTCGCCTTTTGATCACCGTTCCCCATGGACGTTCTCGCGCATCCCGAGTCTGTCCCTGATCATGACCACTCCAAGTCCACGTACGCTCTCCCTCTCCTCTCTTCACTTCTTCAACCAATCCTTTCCTCAGCTCAATCGCAAAACCCCCAGTCATCCGAGGAGCCAGAGCCTGCACTGTATGTCGAGCAGCAAAGGTCTCCTAGTTTCTTCTTCTTCCTTGCTCTTTTTAATTATCACCGGTTTCACGTAGATGAAATGTGTTGGTGCCGAGGATGGCCAGAAACAATGTCAACGCTGCAAACGTGCTAACGTGGAGTATGCCTTCCCTCCACCGTTTTACTCTTTCTCTCACTCCCTCTATCACGACAGGTGTATTTTTGAAAAGCATCGGCGTGGTCGCAAACCTGGCTCAAAGTTGGTCTCTTTATCTGCCCATTCTCAAAGTTGCCTTCAACAACCGCACAGATTGTCTGAGGCGTCAAAAATGTTGCGCCGTCTTGAAAAAGGACTTAACACCGCCAAACTCAAGTCACAGTCCACGGACCCCAACGCTGTCCCTCAATATGCCGTCTCTGACTCCCGTGGTGGTTCCCAGAATCCCCGTTACGCCGGCATCTTACGCCCAGCCGATCATTACACCTCTCCCACCAGCACTCATTTCCCCTCCAACGAACTTCCTCCCCTCAATCTCCCTTACCAAACTAATCATAACTACCCTCCATCAAGCAATGGCTCACGTTCAATGGATATGGACGAAGACAACGAAGATTGTGATCGTGCCGAAGAAGGTCTCTTTCCCGCCAAATTGATCAGAAAGGAAAACGAGAGGAATTCTTTCTTTGGCGTGGTTCTCGGTCCTAAAGACGAAAATCCTGCCACATCCTCTTCGTCAAACCGCGGCGATTCGTTTCCTCCGCCACCTCGTGCCTCTGCAATTCCAAGCGGACCCAACGACCCTATCGCCGCTGGCATCATCGAAGAAGATCAAGCCAAAGTTCTTTTCGATCTTATTTTTCTGCGTTTGAATCCTTTTGTTAATTTATTCGACCCTGCGCTGCATTCGGTTCCTTACGTTCGTTCAAAATGTCCCTTTCTCTTCACCACTCTTATCACGGCCGGTTGCAAGTTCTTTAAACCCGAGCTGTTCAAGCCCTGCCAAAAATTGGCGCATGAGTTTGCTATGCGTGCATTCGCTGAAGCATGGAAGCGAGTAGAAGTTGTCCAAGCGTTTGCGTGTCTCACTTACTGGAAGGACCCAGACGACAATGTGAGTTCAGAATTAGCCAGCAGCTCCTTATACTGAATGGACCTCTAGCGCACATGGACTTATATTGGTTATGTGAGTTGCGGTGTGCATGAATCCAAATTGCAGGCTAAGGTCAGATCCTTCTTAGGCTTGTCGCATGGCTGTGGAAATAGGGCTCAATCGTTATGTGAGAAATCCTCCGAACCACGAGACTGAATTCCAGATGCGGGAGCGTCGTAACCGCGAGCGAACATACCTTGTACTGTTCGTCCACGATCGCAGCCTAAGCATGCAGACTGGAAGGCATTGGATGCTCCCTGAAGTACATACTTTACCAAATTGTTCCACGACTACGAAGATTGAATCCTCTACAGGATGATCTCATCAGACATTCAAACACTTGGCATGAGGAGGGCGGTAGCGCCATTCGACCGGAGGATGTGATTGTGACGGCTTTCGTCCAACTCCGTCGCATCGCGGCATGTCCCTTTCATTTTGTAGCGTAGAAATTTGACTCACCACCTTCACAGGCCGAGACGACTGATATGTTTCATTCGACTAAAGGAGCTCCCGACGTCAATCGCAACGACATGAACTACGAGCTCGTGCTTCGCAATTGCAACGGTAAATTGACTCAATGGATGGATGCTTGGCAGCGTGAGATGCAGCGTGGTGCGTATTTAATCAGTCGCAGATCTTGTTAAAGGCTCAACATTGTCACCAGCTGGTGGCGAATCGTTCCACTTTTCACTCTTAAGTTTTGTCCGCCTGCACGTAAGGCTCTTCTTGAATAGTTTTGGCATCCAGGCATCAATGTCCCCTGTTTGTTTGGTCCCTAATTTTGCCGCTTAGCACTCATACTTCGTTTAGACAAGTCGCTCAAGGCCTAGCCTGCAAGCACTGTCCGCATGTTGCACAAGTGCGCTCGAGACCCTACAAATTGTTTCCAAGGACTTTGTGTCCATGAGCATGCTGGTAGGTGGCTACCCTCCGCCAACAAAAAATACCATTTACCCGCTTAGCGTTACGGCCAGGACTCTGTCACTGTCATGACAGCATACTCCGCGGTTTTCTTGCTAAAAGTACGTTATTTGACTATCTTCCAACACCGCAATTAATTGACACGGGCACTAGCTCCTTCGCAGTTCTAACACGCTGGCTCAAATGCACGAGGGAACCGCCCATGAAATACATTCGCTAATATCAAAGACAGCGGACGCGTATTTTGATGCGTCGGTAGTTTCACCGGCGTCGACCTCGGCTGCCTATCATGCTCGCTTCTTACGCAGTCTGGTGGCGAACGACATTTTCAAATCTCGTTGGAGTGAATCGGAACCATTCGAAAGCATGCCGATTGATCCCCGGCTACATGGTCAGACTAAAGGGTTTTTCACCGAAAGTTCTGGGACAACGGGATCCACAGGGTCATCCGGGCACTCCTCTTCACATTCACCGCCTCAGATATACCATCAACCAATGGTTCCATCACACGAGCAAACCTTCCAATTTCCAGCCTCTCCTCATCTCCCCGCCCATCCCACACCTCACTCCAATGAATATCCTACAGATGTCTCCGCCAGAAGTGGTGGACCGGTGAATTATCCGTCGTCGTCGTCGTCGTATGGAAACTCGACCGCGCCGGTTTCCCAACATGGCTCTGAGCTCGACGCCCATTACTGGCGCAATATGTTTTTGGAGCTTGGGTTCGGCGAAAGCATCGAAGCAACGCCGACCATCCACAGTGAGCGCAGTGCGCCGTCTTACAATGGAAATCAGGGTCAACAGCATAATCAGAATCATCACTCCAATCCGCTCCCATATCATCTAATCCACCCTTCTGCCGCAGGCTATGGGCATTAATTTATTCCAACTTTGGCGACATTTCTGTACTAACTGTAGTTCTGTTGACATTAGAGGGTTTACCAAACATATGCCAAGAGTGGATACCTTCATTGTTCAAGTTATGGTGGTGTTATTGTAGGTGTAGCAGGCCCCAAAAGTTTAATGTACTGTTTTGACCTTCTCTTTGTCACCTGTCATGCAGGTTCAATGAAGCAATGCTACATAGTACACCTGGTTGTCCCTTTACCTAAGCCTAAGAATAGCTGCTGAGCATGTGTCTCAGCAGCTATTGTTTGGCTGAACTTGTCTGTTTTCCCAACCCCGGCAATAAACCCTGCCCCAATACCCCCAAATACTTAGCATAGAGTAAATAGTATTCCAAATATAGTAACATTGGCTCTGGAAGCACATCCAATGTCAGGAACAAGGGCACTGATGGGCTTGGGCTTGCCCATTACCATTGCCATGGCCCCACCCATCACTCACAGGCATGCACACTCATCGTCGTCAATGTTGAGCATGACTATTTCACTATCCCACCATCTTTTCTTGTGGAAAATTTTACATATCATAGATATATTCTTATAAATACTGTATATAGACTAATATACATGAAAATAAACAAAAATAAAAGAGAAATAAAAGAAATAAAAAATAATGATACATGGGGCGCTGCCGACAAATGGGAGGGTACTCACCTTCACAGAGGCGCCGGATTGGGTCTGAAATTGGTGGGGAAGGGTGAGTGAGGGGTGGGATGGATGATGGGGGGTGGGGAAGGGTGCATGGAGAGGGGGGTGGCAATGGGTGATGAGGAAGGGGCTGGGAAGCGAGACGGACGGGGGTAATGGAGAGAGGATGGATGGGGGGAGGGCTCCCGGCCCCAAACGAGCACCGGGGAGGGGTAAGTACATGGGGAAAAAGCAGGAGGGAGGTGAGTACTCACCATCACCATTAAGGCCCCCCATGGCCCCCTTTGCATTCCAATATTGCATCTGTATTATGTTTGTCTGTCATTAGACTTGAAATACAAGAAACATAAATATTGGCTCAAAGGACAAAAATAAAGAAAAATATGGTATATGTACTTCTAGGCCTTGAAATAATGAACAACTTTCTCCCTCCAATCTTCTTCATATGAGCTCTTTTGATGCCATAATTTGACATTACACAGGGTGCACAGTAGCATACCATGTCACACAGTATCTTGAAAGTACTTGACAAGTATACTAAATATCATTACCAGAACTTTCAGCATGATATTGTAACAGTATTCAGATATAAACTACAATACTTGTGCTCAAATTCATCTGAAAGTATGAAGGAAAATGAGACTTATACCTTTTCAATAACATCAAGCCTTTTGTTTCACTACTTTTACTGTATTTACAGCAAAGTGCTGTATAGTTTGGATAGAATACTTGCAGCCTAAGATGAATCAAAGTATTAAACCAGTAAGGAAGTTGGGGCACTTTTACTATTAGGATACCTTTTGAATCCTATCAAGATACAGGATGAAATAGTATAGTACTGTTGCCATATTTTGGATTTAAGATACTTTGTCAATACTTTTAAGATACTGTTTCAATACATTTAAGATACTGTGTCAATACTTTTAAGATACTATTTCAATGCTTTTAAGGTACTCTTTCAACGCATCTAAGATACTGTTTCAATATCCTTAAAGAACTTTGAAAAATAGTATAGTACTGCTTCAATACTGTTCAGATACTTTGCGAAATGGTATTGGACAGTTATTTAATGCTAAAACCCAGGGAAATATGGGGCTGGGAATTAGGATTCTGAAGTTCTGGGAATTCTGAGAATTGGAATTGCAATACTGGGAATGCTAGTAATGGGCATTTCAAAGTGCAGGCTTTGGGATTCTGAGAATTGTAATTCCAAGAGTTTACGAAGTTTGGAAAGTAGAATTCTGAAATTGTGGGAGATTAGGGTGTTGGAAGTCAACAATGATGAGAATTGAAATCCTGAAAATGTGCATATTAATGCAAATTCCAAGAATGGGAATCCAAATGCAGGAAATTGGGAATCCAGATTCAGCGGATTGGGAATCCAGATGCGGGGAATTGGGAATCCATTCCAAACAATTCCATGCAATTCCTCGGTCCTCGAGTGGCTGAGCAGTATTCGTGATGAGTCGTGTGAGCTCAAAGGACAATTCCGTGCAAATTCCAACCAATTCCAAACAATTCCATGTAATTCCCTGGTCCACGAGTGGCTCAGCAGGATTTGTGTCGACTCCAGCAGGGTCAAAAGTAGTGTTGCCGCGGCTCGGCTAGCCGCCAGCCGGCTACACTCAAGCCGATTGGGCTGCTTATCTCAGCTATTTAGCCGTGTGGAGCCATAGCTGAGCCATGACTTCAACACAACTACGGCTTGAGGCCGGTCATAGGCAACAACGAAGTACAACAACATTAAAAAAAACAAAGAAAAAATACAACACTGAATACAAAACAATCCGAAATGTCCTACCACGAATGAGTCTTGTATGTACAGACAGAGTATACCACAGACAGCACATATACCACAATAAAAACTTCAAAACTTCACACATCACAGCCAGGGTTGTTGTCGAATAGCAGGTGGCAGTGGAGGCGACAATCCCCTGATAGGCGATTACCACTGACCAATAGGAGCCGGCACTAATGCAGAAGTGATTGAGGAATGTCAATGGACTTGTGAGCGAAGCCTAAGAAGGTTCTCGTCAGCAAGGGGACAAAGAGATGAGAACGGGACTGACACCCTGTGACTAGTGTTTTCATGACCACCCAGTTTGTGCCCACAGTCAGAGGTCTTTGCGCTGATATTGGCAATCCCATCTTTGGGAATGCACCATTTGAATGCATCACCACTTTGGTACCCTTCGCGTACAAGGACATTGTGGAAGAGGTGGCGTAGGTAGGTGTAGTCAGGTTTACCGTCAAACTGTAGAGTATGAGCGTAGTTGAGAAATATGCCAAATTCATTTGGGCATGAATGACAAAGAATGTCAGGGGAGGCCATCTTCTTTTTCAGCATGGCCTTAAGTGTAGGCTTCCTGCTTGCGTTGTCGGGGACATGCCAGGGAAGAGAACCACAGAGAAGGTATATGAAAACGTAGGCAAGTGATTCCAAGTCATCGCGACGTGACTGTTCAATGCCCAGATGGTTGTTGATCGAGGCAAAGGCAGCGGTACCTGTGAGGGGGTAGTTGTCTCTACAGGAGATGTGGAGGTGGGTCCCAGCATCCCTGTACCTCTTTGCAAGAGCAAAATCAATGAGATAGACTCGATTGTCGTGCTCGCCAAGGCCCATCAGAAAATTGTGTGGTTTGATGTCACGGTGAATGAAGCTGCGAGTGTGGATGTACTGTAGACGTGAAATCTGTGCATTTGAACATTTAGACCACACAACTACGAATATAAACCAAGATTTACTAGTTGGTCTGCTAAATGGAGGACTGTCTTCAAGCTGAACTTGCGGTTGCAGCAATTGAAGAGCTCCTCGAGGGATGGGCCAAGGCATTCAAGAACCATGGCATTGTAGTCGCACTCTGTTCCAAACCAACACACTGAGGGGATGCCAACACCGCCAGCGAAACTCTTGTAGACCTCGTTCTCATTCTCAAGCTGAGGGTGTTGTGCTTTGATGGCCTCAAGCTTGATAGCCACTTCTTGTTTCGAAATGACGTTGGTTCCAAGATAGACAACTCCTACATGGATTTGAGCCACATATGAAGAAATGAGTAACATATTACTCACCGAATGACCCAGAACCTATTTTTTTTCTCACCCTGTATTTGCCACCAACTCTAACTATGTTGAATCCACATGAAGTTTGTGACAATTCCGAGTCATTTAACACATTTCTTGATCGACTGTCTGTGGGCATTGTTGAAGGGAACTTGGTGGTCGGCGCAGAAAAGCCAACTACCACGTGATATGAAGATTCAACTGTTGAATTTCAACGGCATCAATGCATTGTGAAATGAAATCAGCAAGCCCAGTATGCAGCAAAAATCAATGATATATATAGAGCGGGAGAACACATATACAGTCTGCAGTATGAAGTAGATATCAGTTATGCAGGTTGTCTTCATCGACATCCTGAATAATTGTGTCCAAGACATCCTCATGATCACCGTCATCTTTGAGCACTAAAGCAAGAAGGTCTACGTCCTCAGCCAGTTCCTCATCACTCATGACAGTCTCAGAGGTAATCCAGCCCCGTGTGAAACTAAGGCGATCCTTCTTCAGCGTGAATTTTAGCATCTGTAATGCTTCCATTAGTACAGGAGTAATGTGGTTACGTTTCTTGGTATCCGTCTCGGCACTGGATCGGAGGGCACTGCGGATGCTTGGATTGGAAGGTAATCCATTGCCATCTTGAAGAGGGTGGGGAACACCGTCTCGTTTAGCTAGGGGCTCTAGTATCAAATGAATGTATTATGCGTTTTAGAAGCACATACCTCCCAAAACTTAATAATATTGGTTGCGGCATTGGAAACTGGAGAGGTTATGTAGGCCTGGAATTCTTGTTCAATTGTTTGTTGGTCTTGAATATTGGGGCCGGCAATGTGCATGTCATCTGCTAATCCGTACTGCTCTCCAAGGGTTGTGTACGCTGGGACTTGACAGATGAGATCAGGGCTTTGGTCTGTTCCCATAGCAATGGGCAGGCCTTGTTGGCGATAATCCATCATCTAAGAAACATTAATTGCACCACGAACAAAGATAACAGTTAATCCTACAGTTTGCCTGATCTTTTCTTTAGCGTCATTGATATAGTTGTCATCCCAGTGGTTGCTGATCCAAGTCAGCCAGATAGATGGATTGAGCACTGAAGAATATAACCTTTCATTATGGCATTGGGAACTGATAAACAAAAGAACTTACGCATTGCGATGATGTATGCGCTGGTACGGTCCATGCGTGCATAATACTCCGTTGCCCATTTTAATCCAACATCAATCCATTTCTTGAGCCGTAGGTGCTTATCGCGAAGGGTCTCCCAGCGTGTCATAAACGCCTCAAATGCTGGAATTGCACCGGCGAGGATAGGGTATGAATCACGAGACATGATTTGTTGGATGCGGTGAGGACACTGCAGTGTGGTCAATGTTTATTCCTAGGTATTCAATCTGACACGAACCTCAAGGATGACTTCAAAATCTGACAATACAGACCACTCCATGTTTGTCATCTGATGCTTCGCCACATCTTTGTTGACAGGCAAAGCAAAGAAATATTCCAATGCCTAGTATATGGATTACTTGCCAGGATCTACATGAAATAATATGATGACGTACCAGGCGCAAATCACGTAGACGCCGGAGCATAAAATAAACAGAATCCCAGCGTGTTTTGACATCCCGCAGAAGTTGCTGTGGTTTTAGCTGTATAACTTGAGGTGGACGTCCGCTTGTGAACCATCCCTTTGCATTGCCGTCACGAATAATCTCTGCTAGTCTATCACGCCGCTGGCCTGAGCTTCGGAGAACGCGGATGATGTTATGCCCAAGTGAAATGGGGTCACGGTCAACTGCATCTTCGAATGTCTGACGTGTAGGAATGTCGGGGGCAGGGCTTACAACAAAATCATCAGTATCTGCAAGTGTGGCATTGGTGAGGCTGCCGATTACGTGCTGACAGCAAATGTTGACCACATGCGGAAAGCACATGATCCTTCTATCAATATGGTCAAAAGATATGTCATGCTCGTGTAGGAGCTTCCCGAGCTCCAACATAAATGTGGTGTTGTTTGATGCATTGTCAAGGGTCCAGTGCCCAACCTGACAATATGTCATCAAGTGCTAGTGCTAGTGAGTATTTCGCATGCACTCACATTAACCGTAATACCTGCACGATCCAGAAGACGAACAACTGTGTCTGCCATGGTCTTTCCATCGTGACTGCCGTGGAGATGGTGGAAAGCAATGAGTGCGCTTCTCAGAACAATAATCTTGGTCATCTCGTCTCTTGCAAGCCAGTGTGCTGTGATGCATAGGTACGATCGAAGATTTTGGTCAGACCACACATCGGCCGTAAAACTAATCCTGCCGAGAGCCCGCTAACAGAAATTGGGTGAAATGAAAAGACAAGTGTAAGATGAATGAAAGATACCGTGAGGTCTCCCCGCAAGGTTGAAAACCATTTTTCCCATGCTTTTATAATGGACTCGCGGAGCTTTGTTCGGTGAGGGATGTCCTTCTCCTGCAAGTCTTCATGCAAGACGAGAAGGAGGTCACGGAATTCACGACACTCAATGATGTTAATCGACTGGGAGTAGCAAAGTGAGAAACAAAACATCGAATTAAGTTTAATGTACCTGATCATCGGTGACAATGAAATTAACAAGAGTTCAAAGGAATGTTTGTGGCGAGAATGCAGGGCGTGGATGTCTGGGATCAGCATTTGGGTCTGGGTTGGATGATGTCACGTCTGCAGCTTTCTTTGCCTTGGCGAGCTGCATTTTCCATTTACCCTCTTGAGAAAGCCGCATATACTCCTTGGAGTGGAATTTCTCAAGGTGAACACGCAGTGATGTATTGCTTGTGGACGTCTGAAACTGAAATCGGCCCTTAAAAGTAGTTGGATTGGCGTCGTGTGTCGCTCTGTAAATGGTCTAGAGCTGTACTCAAAGAGCAAAGGGAATGACATACTTGCAAGGTTTACAAACAGTGAAAGAATTTGGATCAGCCTTGTCTCCACGTTCGAAAAAATAGAGGATATCATGAGCAGTTGTACGAGATGTGCGAGATGTGCTGCCCATGTCGGGGAGAGGGGCTGCTGCGCTGCTGGTTGATGGAGCAGCAGCGCCGGTATTTGGAGGACCGGCCTGCGAATTGGCAGCGGAGGTCTGTTGACTGGAGTGAGAGGAAAATGAGCTATCACACTCGTGTACTTACCAGTCTGCTGGGGGTCTCGTCAGAAAGAGCAATATTGATTTCTTCCTGTGCCTGGCGGCGAGACTGTTCAGTCTCCAGGCGTCTCCTGTATGCTGGCAGGCGAAGATTAACCTGGTGAGGGCGACAAGGCTGTGAGGGCCCCTCGAAGACATCATGTTCTGAGTCTTCTCCTTCGGAGGAGTCTGGGATTCGATTGGGTGTGCGGCGGCTTGGCATAGAGAACTGGGAGTTGGAGAAATTTACGGAGTCATTGATTCACGGCTGCTAAATAGATAATGTGGCACTAGAAGCGTCAGAATCTCTGAGGCTAGGCCTTGTGATCGGTTGGGACTGGAGTGTCGGAAGTGGAGCTGAGAAGCCTAAGGCATGAACAGCAGGTTGTAAAAAGAGGGTATGGTGGGTGGGCCAGAGTGGAGAGAGGCACCGAGCATTGTTAGTCAGTGACAGAAAAACAGGCAAAGCAGGCACACCAAGTCGAAATTTGAGTCATGAACACATGAACTTGGACCTGGAAATAAAGCTAGTGCCCCAATTGGTATCGACCAGATAACGCGAGGCTGTGTGTTACCCCAGGATACTGTAGCATGTTTGCCAGGCTCAGGATCTCTGAGGCTAGGCCCCAGGTGGGACTGGGGCATCATAAGTGGAGCCGACAAAGCCTAAGGCACGAACAGTAGTCAGTAAAGCAGCCCAGACAAGTCTCAGACAAAAACCTAAGGTCAGATTGCCCATGATCAAAGTGGAGCCAAGAAGCCTAAGGCATGAACAGCAGTCAGTAAAGCAGCCCAGACACGTCTCAGACAAAAACCTAAGGTCAGATTGCCCATGATCGAAGTGGAGCCAAGAAGCCTAAGGCACGAACAGCAGTCAGTAAAGCAGCCCAGACACGTCTCAGACAAAAACCTAAGGTCAGATTGCCCATGATCGAAGTGGAGCCAAGAAGCCTAAGGCACGAACAGCAGTCAGTAAAGCAGCCCAGACACGTCTCAGGCAAAAAACTAAGGTCAGGTCACCCATGATCGGAGCAGGGCCAAGGAGCCTAAGGCACAAACAGCAGTCAGTAAAAACAGAGTTACGAAGGGTGGGCCAAAGCAGGGGGAGGGAAAGGAAGGTTGTGGTTCAGTATCAAGGCTAGGCCTGTCCTGTGATCGGGTGGGACTGAAGTGTTGGAAGTGGAGTCAAGAAGCCCAAGGCACGAACAGCAATCAGTAAAAAAGAGGGTAGGGTGGGCCAGAGCAGAGAGAGGGAAAGGAGTGTTGTGGTTCGGGATCAATGCTAGGTCGTCCTGTGATCAGGTGGAACTGGAGTGTTGGAAGTGGAGTCGAGAAGCCCAAGGCACAAACAGCAATCGGTAAAAGAGGGTATGGGGGGTGGGCCAGAGTGGAGAGAGGGAAAGGAAGGAGGCCCTGGAGACGTCAGAGTGGAGAGACATGGGACTCATACGTGTTGGACAAGCGAGGTCTAAAAACTTCACTTCTAACCCACATATTGGATCCAATGCCAAATACACTTGCTAAATACTGCAAACAGTGCTCCAACCCCTGCGGGGAGTACTACGGCGATGTCTTCACAAAGGTACAATATTTCTGTACAGTTGTGCCAAGCTCACATTGTGGCCCTCAGTATCCTATATTTTCAACTATATATCACGACAGCTTGAGACATGCAAAGGTCGGGGGAGCTATTGGAGACGAAACACCCATGTGGGTCAATCACATTCAGGAAGCTCAAGATATGCCTCCCCTCACTCCTTGCTCCGACTCGTTTTAATGGAACTGATTGGGGAAACGGAAACAGTTGGGTACTGTGGCAATTAGTGTTGTGGTAGCCAAGGTGACGGTATAGAGACGTGGTGGGCCGCTGGATGGCAAATGGCATGTGGTGGTATAGCAGCACAATGGGATATCTGTAGCATAAATAAAAAAAGTGACACACCCAGATCGATATAGGATGGGGTAACTTACATGCAAATCGGCAAGGCAGCATGTTGGCTAGACGGAACGGAACTATAGGTGCCCGATGTTCTGCCCAGCCATAACCATAGCCACGGTCACCAGCCGATATGGTATGGTGGACCTGGCACTTGCAACCTTGCGCACACAGTGACGGTGATGGTATTGGAGTGTGGCATTGAAGCTGTGGTCCTCTGAGTTAGCAATGAAAATCAGCGAATAAATACAGACGTACATTTCGCAGTGGGAGATGGGTGTGCCATCAAATCGTCCATGTCTGTCGCCCTTTCCTAATCCGTTTGTTTGTTTGGGCGCACTGTCCAAGCAGTCCGTCCAAATAATGTACAAACATCATTGTCATTACAAAGCGACTAAATTGGCTATTGCCATGACGGTCACTCTAAGCAGAAAACTAGCACACCACACCACACTTTTTTGAAACCACAACCCAGATAGCAGACAGCGATGTTTGTGGTGAGGTGGTGAGTGCACATATTAGTGATATCAGATGGAAAAACTCATGCCTGTTCCATAACCAACTTCCATGCAGAGTGAACTGCCGCAGGCCGCCTCGGATGGGGGTAAGGATGCCAAGGACGAGGCCAGAAACCGACAGCAGCAACGACAACGACAGTGACAACGAGGGCGAGACAAAGCCAGAAGCCGGCAGCAGCAGCAACGACGATGACGATGGGCCGCCTCGGATGGGGGCAAGGATGCCAAGGACAAGGCCAGAAACCGACGGCAGCAACGACCATGATGGTGACAATGAGGGCAAGACGAAGTCCGAAGCTGATGGCAGCAGCAACGACGATGACGATGGGCCGCCTCGGATGGGGGCAAGGATGCCAAGGACGAGGCCAGGAATCGACGGCAGCAACGACAATGACAGTGCGAGACGAAGCGAGAAGCCGATGGCAGCAGCAACGACGAGGACGATGGGGACTGCCGCCTCGGATTGGGGTAAGGATATCGAGGACGAGGCCGTTGTCTCTGACGATGGAACTGGGCCAAATCACCCGAGTAAGTACCCTCCTACCACTCCCTGACCCCTCAGAGTGCCCCGACCTGCAGGCCCCTCTCATCTTCACCTCGCCACTTCGCAGGTACGTCCCATCACTCTCCCGCTACCCTCTGCTGCCCCCTGGGCATGTCCTGCTACCCCCACTGCCCTCAAGTATGCCCCGCTACCCCACTGCCCCTTGGGCACATCCCACTACTCCCGGGTATGTCCTGCTACCCCCTGCCCCTCAGATACATCCTGCTACTCTCGGGGATGTCTCGCTAGATCCTATTACCATGCCACCTCACCTTTCTCAGTGGTCTCAACTGTACCCCACCCATTTTATCCTTTCCACTCAGTTGATCATGTATCGTAGTCTATTATTGATGTATATACAAAGTATGAAAAAGATACTGGGACAAGCCAGCAGGCAAGCCCACTGTTGCCAACAGGCATAGGAATATCTAAACTAATTGATAGAGAGTAGTGAACGGCACGCTTATCTCATTCCATTTTTGGGGCTGACCAGGCAAGTAAGCTCTCGGCAAAAGCGCAGAGCGATCCGCAGAAGTCGACACTCGGGGAGGTATTCTTCAGGAAGAACTATTGCATTTTGCAGGTGCGGTATGAATTGAATTTGCAGGTCATACTACTAGGATGAATAGAAACTAACGGATAGGATGCCGTGCATACGGTAGTGGAGTACGTTCAGTGGTAATTGTAATTAAAGAAGTCGGTTTCGAAGGATCCAGAGGATGTCGCCGCATTCCATCCGTCGGCAGAAGTTGTGGTCCGGCGAGCGTCTTGCGAAGACATTCATTCTAGCAACAGCAGTCAGCCGACCGATGTAAAGGCAATAGATAGGACAAAGACTTGCAGAACGCTTGAGCTCAAGCAACTTGAGGTTCATATGAGAAGGGTCGTGCTGGAGGCCAGCAACCATACTCTGTGAAACATAAAAAGGTGTTGGTGAATTATTCCAAGAATCTGATACACGACAAGGCTTACTTTGGCTGTCTTTGAGTTTAAACCCTTGAATGGCTCTAGTTTTTCAAAGTCAACCGGAAAAAAACCTATGCTAATCATTTGCGCATGCAGATGATCTCCAGACTGGCTATGTAGATCGTGTGGCGGTGTGGAGCGCCCATGGATGAGCTATGAAGAACTTGAGGATACGATGCATGAAGGTTGGGTGCAGACGACTCACAGTTCGTGCGGTGTAAACAGAGATTTTTCGAGAGTGTGGTTCCGTATTTTCCGGCGTTTGGGATGCTCTTTTTTTGCGTAAAGACGAGCATAGGGATGTGCGATGTTGACCCAGGATGAGGAGCCAACGTGTTTCTGCTTCGTATCGGGGTTCGCGATAAAATGGTGATACGGCGGGGGTTGGTCACCTGGATAAAAGGGAGGCGGAGTCGCTCCATGGCCAGAGCAGCTCTCAGGAGACGATTCATACGAGGGCAACCAATTTTGTGGAGAGTAGGACGAGGAGGAGGTGGAGGGAGATTCAGGATATTGCAAGGCAAATGATAGTTCGCCCTCTGAGTGTGAAGTGTAGGGGGAAGGTTGTTCGTGTTGGCTGGACATGGTGGGCAGGGAGAGAGGCAGAAGTGGAGGGTGGGTTCGGTGATCATCACAACATGAACCGTTAATTCTATACAAGGCAAGTCACGAAACAGTCGGATGGCAAGACCATGGTGTTCCTGAGAAGCCTTCCCAGGAGAAACTTAAGGTAGGCCGGCGCTTTGTCCTGGACGGGGTGGGCCTGCCGGACAAAATAGCTGGCCGCATAGTAATCAAAAAGTGAGCACCAAAAAATCGTATCCATACCGTGCCGATAGCATCTGGGAGCGTCGCTGACATCTTCATGGTCAATGGTGGTTACTCTTGCCTCCTCTATTGCTATCATGGTGCTAATTAGTTTTGAATCTCTAGGCAAAGACTGGGACGTACCATGAGACCAAAGTCTCACGCTGGTCCCATCCTCGATGTAGGAGTTGTCACAACCATCCTTGCCGTCTTCGCCACCTTCACCACCTTCCCTCATCAGCATCTTGGCTTGGTTGGGGCCACTGGGTCCCCTCTGTCATGGTCGCGGTGGTGGGTGTTGGCCATCCTTGTTGTGGTAAACAGTGTGCCAAGGGGACTAGCATATGGTGATGTTTTGACTGGGTTTTCACTCTGCAGCGCGAAGTGTGGTAGTAGGAACAACTGTGCCCCGGAGTTGTGCACTTGCTAAGGCAGATCTGTGGCATTCTATTTCAGCATTCCCTGCTGGCAGAAAAAGAAAAGATTAGGTAGTGAGCAGTTATGACGAATTCTGGATCAATCTGATCCAAACATACCTGCGAATTGACGACTCGTGGTGGTCTGTTGTTATTACCAATCTAGAATAAAGGAATCAGTGACTTTTGGGAGAAGAAAAACATACCTGGCAACGGGGGTGGGTATACCAGTTGTGTTTTCTCACATCCTTGGTTGTCGTTGAAGTTGGTACATTGTCATGTTCGTCTTGTTCGGTGTTGCGCCCTTTGGTGGTCCAATTCCTGCTGTCCTTGCGGGGCCTGTGAGATTGGGTGGGAGACAGGGAGATGGTGGGATGGATGGATGATGCCGTGGTTCATAATGTGTTGTTATCGTTGTTGGAGTGTTGGGCCAATCAACCTCAGTTGGCTGAAATTTTAAGCTCCGGTCAAAAATAATACGGCACTTTGCCTGCTTGCCTAGATATAGCGTTTAAGTCCAGTAATAATGAGTGAATTGTATGCAGTAGATGGTACCAGCTAGGCGGCTGACTAGCTGCAGCTAACAGCTACAGAAATTACTGTAGCTGTAGCAGTAGCCGGATTGTACCCAAGCCGAGCTGGTCATGGCTCGGCTAATTTAGCAGCTCGACTACGGCTAGAAGATGGCTACTAGCCGTGACCGCGGCAACACTAGTCAAAAGACAATTCCGTGCAAATTCCAACCACTTCCAAACAATTCCGTACAATTCCCCGGTCCACGAGTGGCTCAGCAGTATTTGTGTCGACTGCAGTGAGCTCAGAAGACAGATCGAGGAATTGCATGGAATTGTTTGGAATTGGTTGGAATTTGCACGGAATTGTCCTTTGAGCTCACACGACTCATCACGAATACTGCTCAGCCACTCGAGGACCGAGGAATTGCATGGAATTGTTTGGAATGGATTCCCAATTCCCCGCATCTGGATTCCCAATCCGCTGAATCTGGATTCCCAATTTCCTGCATTTGGATTCCCATTCTTGGAATTTGCATTAATATGCACATTTTCAGGATTTCAATTCTCATCATTGTTGACTTCCAACACCCTAATCTCCCACAATTTCAGAATTCTACTTTCCAAACTTCGTAAACTCTTGGAATTACAATTCTCAGAATCCCAAAGCCTGCACTTTGAAATGCCCATTACTAGCATTCCCAGTATTGCAATTCCAATTCTCAGAATTCCCAGAACTTCAGAATCCTAATTCCCAGCCCCATATTTCCCTGGGTTTTAGCATTAAATAACTGTCCAATACCATTTTGCAAAGTATCTGAACAGTATTGAAGCAGTACTATACTATTTTTCAAAGTTCTTTAAGGATATTGAAACAGTATCTTAGATGCGTTGAAAGAGTACCTTAAAAGCATTGAAATAGTATCTTAAAAGTATTGACACAGTATCTTAAATGTATTGAAACAGTATCTTAAAAGTATTGACAAAGTATCTTAAATCCAAAATATGGCAACAGTACTATACTATTTCATCCTGTATCTTGATAGGATTCAAAAGGTATCCTAATAGTAAAAGTGCCCCAACTTCCTTACTGGTTTAATACTTTGATTCATCTTAGGCTGCAAGTATTCTATCCAAACTATACAGCACTTTGCTGTAAATACAGTAAAAGTAGTGAAACAAAAGGCTTGATGTTATTGAAAAGGTATAAGTCTCATTTTCCTTCATACTTTCAGATGAATTTGAGCACAAGTATTGTAGTTTATATCTGAATACTGTTACAATATCATGCTGAAAGTTCTGGTAATGATATTTAGTATACTTGTCAAGTACTTTCAAGATACTGTGTGACATGGTATGCTACTGTGCACCCTGTGTTATCATTTTGGGTGTCAAAAAGTACTGGTCTACCTTTTATTTCATCAACAACTCACTATATCCTAAATATTGTCCAAATGTAATTACAGGAGTAGATAGCCCTCAAGAAATGGTACAACTTTCCCTGTATAACCATCTTAATCCAAGCAGTATTTCATGAGATACAACACACAGCACCCAAAATTCTACCAAGTCCAAATTTCTCAATTGATTCAAAAAAGTTCAGTTACTGCCAACAGATGTTAAAACGGCTGTAATTTATTAAAAGACTCATTCTTTATCAAACCAGGACCAGTGAGGGTTCATAATTAATTAATTAATTAATGTTCTATGAACATGGCCTTTGTAGGCGCAGATTCGGGGTGTGCAAGTCCTTGTCATTGGGGTGAAAACCCCAAACTTAGCTTGTTTGTATGTATATACACAAAACACTATATAGGTACTGTATAGTATCTATAAAAGGAAGTGTACTAAGGAAATGGAATATAATGAAGAGAGGGGAATGCAGAGGGAAGGGGGATGAAGGAAAATAGAAGGATACGTGCCCACAGAGATATAGATCTCTACAGCATACCTAGGTTTTTTCAAGACATGCCAGACATGCCATTCTGCTGACAAACCCCAATTCATTCTAGTGGGGACATCCCACATGTTGATGGCATTACCCCCCTTTCCCCCTCTCCAATGTTATTGATAAAGTCAACAGCCAAGGGCAAGGGCAAGGGCAAGGGCACAACAAAGGACAGGTCCAATGACTCCAAGACTCTCCCACATAGTGGACCAAAAAAGACATCCATTCCCTCATTGACTTCCTCTTGCAGCACAAGGCAGAGGCTGGTAGTGTTTTAAAGTCCGGTCCGGTCCGGTTTTTTGACCAATTTTCAAAAAACCGGAACCAAACCGGTTCAAATATCTTAAAGTTTGACACAGACCACAACCGGACACATGGCAACCGGTTGCATTCAGTTTTTGTCGGTTGCATAACCAGTTCCAACTGGTTATCTCCCTGACCAGTCATTAACCAGTCACAACTCGGTTTGAACCAGCTAGAATCAATTGAATTTCTACTACTATGGGGCAGACCAACCCCTGTGTATACTTGATATCACAACGATGTAACTGGAATTAAATCAGGCAATGAATCCTCATCATCTGATGGCTCCAAGTCCTGATAATCAGACGGTTTGATTGGAGATGTGGACCTGCGCGTCATTTAAGTTCAAAATATGGCCAACCCGAAAATTTGAAAACACACCTGTCCAAGTCAAAATGATCCATAAGATTTCCTTGAATGATGTCCATCGACTTGCAGCTGTAAATCATGGTTTCAAACTACGTTAGGAAATGCTTAGTGATATGTATGCAATTGATCAAAAACATACATACAGCAATAGAAATCGAGACCAGCTCCACAATGGCATCTTCGGAGAGTTCAGGGTGTTGTAATAACAAGGAGCGGGTGAGTGCATTCATAGCCAGTGCAAGAAGGCCAGGGGAGTCAACTGTGCAGAGCGACCAGGTGCGATCGTTTATTAACCGCGTCATATTTGGGAACTCAAGTGCATGTTTCTATATTGGCAGACCATTGAGTGGTGGAGTGGCTAAGAAAAACTTGTCAGGCGTACCTTCCACCATCCAACTATGGGAGCTGACCATCGAGTGCATTGAACAGAACGGAAACTGTCAACAAATTGTTGCCGAAGTTGATGGGCTTCAACGGTACCCTCCATGGGATGTAAAAGATGAAGCGAGGAAGAAAATGTGGCGATGGTGCAAATTTCAAGAAAACAACATGGAATGCAGTTGTGGCAGAAATGGCCAAAACCCCCTGAAAAGGGGGGTCCCACATCAGCCAGTTCTTGCCAATCTAAATGGACAAAGTGTTACAGATCGCTTCTGCAGCAGGCTCCAGCAACAATCAACTTAACTGGGGATCAGTTTCCAGAGGAGAGAACAGCAGTTTCATTGTTGCTTATAACTAAGACAACACTGCTACTACAAGGGGGGGTTCATGGTCTAATGTCATTGTGAGCCACGGGGGTTACCCAAGACAAGAGGGTCTGCCCCAAGAACCAGACTAAACGTAAAGAAGAAAAAGTCCAAACCAACAACAAGAACAGTAGATATAGTGACTGGTCTTGAGGGGAGGTAAATGGAAATCCAACCATGAAGCTACAGCAAGTCCAACTACACCATGAGGTAGAAATGAGGTGTCCTCATGTCAATGTTCTTGCAATCCAACTGTGCCCAGGTGTCATTGAGGGATAGAGAAGATGTAGAAACCAATCAGGAAGGTGATCACTATGGCACCAATGATCATCACATTTATGAACTGTTTGGTGAGGATAGCCATTGAGAGTCGGTTTGGGAAGACAGTATATCATACAGCGAAGACAATGAAAGTGATTACGAGTTCTTTTAATTTATTAAAAGACTCGTTCTTTATCAGACCGAAGGGGGTTCATAATTAATTAATTAATGAAGTTGATCGTATGTAGGGGACTTTTCTTTTACACAAGAGGTATGATTCTACTTGATATGCTGAAAAATAACATGTGATCCTAGCCATGTTTGGACAAGCTTACATAAGCATCCAAATATGGGTTGCCTCATAAAAGACAAACTACCTTCCAATTATATTAAAAATATTCATACTGACTTCAATTCTTATCAGAATCAGCTAAAAATTGAACTGCTGACTAATATATCTATTTTGGGCAAGGTGTGACAGTCACATGTGACCAATCTAACCATATAAGGCAATTTTTGATATTATATAGCAAATTTTTTGCTGATTGCAATGGTGATAGTCACATGTGACCAGTCTAACCATATAAGGCAATTTTACATTATATATGCTAAATTTTGAGCCGATCACAGGAATCATAGTCACATGTGACCACTGTTACTACATATGGAAATATCAGCCATATAAGCAGAAATAAGCCAAACTTAGATGATGTACTGATATTTTTACTTAAAACACAAAAGTCAATGTGATATTGCTGTATACATATATTATATTATATGCTAATTGTATATTTCAAGCAAAATCACTTATTGATATTAGTAACAATGGTACAAATAAAAATCTAACGAAAAAAAGGACTTTATTCATGCCATATGCAACATTGGAAGAATATCCACAGCACAGATATTAAATCCTATCGTAAATATGACCCTGTAGGACTTTCAAAAATACATCTGGGTTAGAGTTAATGTCGCTGTCTAGACCGTAGACCCATTTCTAGACAAAAATCATAACCCTTTTCAGTATCATGTACGACGACGGCTCCACGCTTCTCATGGCTGAAGAAGACGACGATGAGAGCGATAGCCTCTTCTATCATCAGCGAACGTTAGCCTGCGTAGCCCTCGTTGGCTATGGCATACTTGAATCACGTCGAATCAAAAGGGACCGCCGCCACGTCACCCAGCACTACTTATGTCGTCCGGATCTCCTCCCCAACCCTCGCAACAGTACCCCCTGGCAGCAGCTGTATGAAAGTCACAGCGACAAAGCATTTATTACGGTTATGGGGGTCGATGTCGACTCCTTCCACCTCATACTCGATAGTGGGTTCACCAACTTGTGGGTTAGTAATGTCGTCCCCCGAGCTGACATGAATGCCAACAGTATCCCTCGTACACGACGTCGCTCCCTGGATGCCGCTGGGGCACTAGCGCTAGCCCTCCATCACATCACTTCCACAGCACCTTCCCACTCGCTTTCACTCATCTTCGCATTGGTTCCAGCGACCGTGCAACGGTATCTAAGGTTTTCCCTCACAATTCTACTCACGACACTCCAGTCTTTGCACGACAGTCGCGTTGCATGGCCAAAAGGCAACGAATTTGAAGAATTCAACGAACTCGTCACTCGTCGTCATCCATTATTGTCCGGTGCCTTCGCTTCAGTCGATGGCCTCAATTTACCCATACAGGAATTGACTGATCCCGAGTTTGAGAATTCAACTTACAATGGATGGCTCCATGCCCATTTTATCAGTAATGTCTTTGTCTTTGCGCCGACTGGTAAGCCTTTCCTTTTTTTGACGTTCACACCCACCTAAGAGAACAATTACAGGTGAGATCCTTGCCTGCAAAGTCAACGCCCCTGGAAGCTGGAACGACTCGCGCAATTCAAAATCTATATACGAGAAGCTTCTCCATGGCACGCCTGATGGCTTTTACCTCATTGCCGACTCAGCGTTCCCGCGAGGGTGCGCCAACATTGGCGGACGGATACGGGCACCCTTAACCGTCCGCAGCCAACTTCCCTCTGATGAAAAAGAATGGGCCCAAGTTCTGGCTTTTGATCGACAACTACTTTCATACCGACAGACGGCGGAATGGGGGAATCATGTTCTACAGACATCGTTTGGCCGGTTGCGTGTACCTCTTTCATCTTCAGATCATCAAGGCAGGGCAGAGCTCCTGGAGATCTGTGTTCGCCTTCACAATTTCTGGACTCGTCGAGTTGGGCTCAATGAGATTAGGACGGTGTACATGCCATTATGGGAGCCAACCGAGGTCGAAGCCATCTGGAATGGCTTCGAAAACAGAATCTTTCCTGCACAAAGTAATAGTCGTGTTACTCGTTACGAGGCAGTGGCCTCCTCTTTTTAGCTTCCCCCTTTTTTTTACTATGGTGCAATGAAGTTTTTTTTCAATAACAATCAATGTATTGAATTTTTTCCAACGACAATTTTAAAAGACCTAACTCAACAGCAACATAGTTGAATGAAAAGGATATAAGGAGTGGAGGTGATTTTTTTCGGCTGAAGGAGCGGGTATATGTTTCACTGGCAGGAAGTGGAAACAAATGACAGGACGAGAGAACAAAAGACAGGAGCGGGTATGTGTTTTCAGGATGGAACCGAAGGCAGGACACAAGGGAACAAAAGACAGGATGTGAGAGAATGAAAGATTACGGAGCAGGGGTATCTTTTCAGGGATGGAGAGGCGGGAATGAATGAATCACTCAGCTGTCTTCTCCGGGGTGAAGTCGCGTGTGATGCGCTTGGTCGTGGGTGAATCTCCTGCGTGGTCGGATTCGTCGCTGCCAACCCACATAGTTGCCTTCCCACCATCACCATATGAAATGTCTTGACGGCGGAGTCGACGCTCACGGCACTCACGCACGGGTTGAGCATCCTGTATGTATGCCATCATTTCTGCCCGATCTAGTTTTCGAGTGGCTTCATTGCGATCACGTTCGACATCAGAAAGACGTGTGCGGAGCACCTCGATCGTAGCCTGTGAGTCACGAAGCTGGTTGGTGAGACTGAGGATCTGGGTGTTCTGAATTGAGCGCGTCGTCCTTTCCTCTGTCATAGCAGCATGGACACGGGGATCCAGAGCGTTCGAGATGGTCTTGAGAAACTCGCTGCCAGCGTTTTTACCTGGCCGTGCCAAAGTGGCGGTTTGTGAACGACGAGATACTGTAACTCCAGGCTCCTGCTTGACAACAACTTCGCCGTCACGTTTTCCACCCAAGATTTTGTCGTAGGTTGTATCATCGTGATCGCTGTCATCGGAAATCTCAATGAGATCGTCGTTGTCGTCATCGACAGTTTGAGTCATGAAATTTTCATCCATCACATCGTATATCGCATGTGCACGGTCGATGTATGCGGGGCAATCTGCACGACCAGTAGGTTTCTCCATCCGGACAAGCTGTTTAAATTTTTTATCGAGTGAGGTAGCATTGCGCTCTGGTCTACCATGCGCAAGTGCCCAATCCTTGAACTTAACAGCCACCGTGTTCCATCCTGTTTCCCCGGTTGGAACAAGTTCTTCCAAGATATCGAGCAAAGCATCGATGTCTTCGACAGAGTAATTGGAAGAACCGGTTGCACGACCACGGGGTTTTTTGGCGGAGGCCGGAATGATATCATAGGCTGCCTGCCGCTTGAGACCGCGGGGCTTGTCAGGCTTGTCAGGATTGCCCATGCCCTTTCTGCCAGTGGGGCGTCAAGCACCTGCAACTTTCATGGTAGTTTGGGCAGTCTTCCTTCGAAGTGCAGCCGGCACATTGACTGTATCTGAAAGCGGCTCGATCGAGGGTGGTCGGGGCAACGTGGGAAGGATCTGTTGAGTAGGTGGCAAAGGGTTGCCATTATGAGATGTGTCTGCAGGCGGAGGCACTGGTAGCGCAGGGGGAGGCACCGGGAGTGCAGGAAGGATATCTTGAGTAGGCGGCAAAAAGTTGCCATAATGAGTCACATCTGCAGGATTGGAGAGCGGTGGCTTGAACCCTTGGATTAGTTTCAATCATACGCAACAACATGATTGAAGACATACAAAACGGAACATATTCTCCTTATCCAACATATTATGACCAGGGGGTAAGTTGAACTACGAAAGAATGTTGAACTTGAGAAAGAGGCATAATAATAATGGAACCTAATGGAATACGCACAATAGGTTTCCTTGGCGGCATGGGGACCCATGCAGAATCAGAGCCAACACGCTGAAAATGGTTGCCAGATGTGTCGGTGAGATACTGAGGAACACTGTGGGGTGAAGAATCCATTATTGTGAGTGAAGGAGTGTGTAAGTGTGAGTGTGAGTGTGGGAGGAATGGGGGGCATGCGAGAGGTCTTGAAGCCTTATATATTGCTTGAAGGCGCTGGTTGCAAGGTTGTAAATGAGAGCGCTCATATCGGTAATGATAATATAAATTAATATATTAATGATAAGCGGTTGCTTAAGGACCTGTGCCTATATATTCGGCCATGACGGTGAGCTGTGGTCATGCGCAGAGCGCTGCAGACAGTGAGCGCACATCGTTGGCATTTGCGGCGGGTATACCAAATTTGGGCATATCTAGACACCAAAAATGGCTCACGGAGTTTGAAATGTGGTTTGGAACGTACTTTTATTCTGGTAAGGGGGGGGTCACCCCCCCTCCAGAATAACGTTTGGAAATGGGTTCTCGATCACCCAAGGACCCTTGATGAACCAGCGACCTGGCTCGGCACCTCGGCTTCTAGGTTTATGTTGCGAATTTTTGTTTAGAAATAGGATTCAGAGCTGTGGATTTGCTTCCATTGGCTCTCTTAAACAGCGCAGCTGTATTTATGTTGTCATCTGTTGTACAGGATTCTAGGTCATAGGGAAGTAGCATTGAGAAAATGTAAGTCAATTGTTATCATACTGTTTAAGGGATAGTTGTGTTTGGCAATTGATCTGTTGCTTCCTGAACATTTCTTTTATGGCTGAGAATATTGTATGATGATGCAGTACAGAAGAGATGACAGTAAGAGAGGAGGTTGATAAAGACTCACAACACTCTGTGTAGTTTTATTTTAGTCTAATTATATGTTGCAGAGGTGGGAGGTGGATTTATAGAATAATATAAAATATACAATATATGCTATATGTCTTATACCAGATGTAACTTGCTTCATGCAAGTTAATGTTATTGCATACTTCATAGGAGTAGAGAGGGGGAAAAAAGAACTCATTCATGCCATGTGCAGCACTGGCCCACTGAACAAGTGTGGCAAGGTGACTATTCAGGTGCAGCAAGGTCACATGAGGATATGTCCATGGTCAGTCTGGATTGTTCTAGAAGAAAGGATAAAAAGAGAATAAGAACAAGAATAAACAATGATGTCCAAAAGAACACAAAAGGCAAATCAGAATGAAAAAGGAAGGTGTGGTAAAGCAGAGTCATCATGGTGGGTACCAGAGTTGGAATCGGAGTTACTGAGTTGAAAAATGTAACACAAAGGTAAGCCTGTTCTCACTTGCAATGCTAATTTACTGCATATTATATTTTTACCAACAAACCTCAAGGGCGCAGGGCTGACCACAGTGAGGTCTCATCTCCCTTCATTACATATTCCCCCATCATGATATATTTCACATAAAAATTCCAAAATATATGCGCTGCACCTACTGCTATTATTATATGTACACCTAATACATTTGATATCAAATAGCCCCTTCATGATATATTTCACATAAAATTCCCACAAAATATGCTCTACAATCCTTTCTTCCTAGCACTTTAGATCTTGTGCTTCAGGGGATTATTGCCTCCCTGGATGGGTCCTAAAGTTATGGAATAGTCAGACTCAAGCTGTGTGAAAGATTTATTATAAGCCATGTCAAGATTTCTGTAACTGTGGGATATAGTAAATTGTAGTCAAAGGTAAACTCATGACTTCAGACCTATGGCAAAGAATTCATTAATACATTCTAGTAACAGCAACAGTAACCCCTGCACCTCGTTCATGTTGAAAATGAGGTGTTGGGGATCCCAGGTTTTTATGATCCTACCTGGTGCCCAACCACCACAAGCTTTTCCACCCCAGGTAATAATGCTGCACTATTTATATATGTGCAATCTTAATATTTGTTCTCATTGCTAAGAAATGGATGAGTAACATGTCATGCAAGGCAATGGCCCACACCCAACTAGTTAGGGTTGATACTGGTTTCGCATCCTTCATTCCAGCCTTTGCAAGGATATAATGGCTTTGCAACAGGGTGACTTTCCATTGTTGGCAGTCTTGTTGATATACCCTCAGGTGTGCTGACCACTGAATCATCAAATCAAACAGATCTCCACTACTCATCTAGATGACCTCAACCCTCCATGACTTTGTGACCACGAAAGTGTCCTCTCAATCACTTTGTGATCATCTCCGATAAAGTCACAGACAGAGATGAAGAATCCCCATGTCAGATCAGTCTCTCCACTGTCAGATAATTGTTCACCTTTCATTCACCACTACCTCATTTCATCCTAGACAGACTAACTCTTTTAGTACACTTAATCCCTTTCTTTTACCAAACTCCTTTCTTCTTCCTTTGTTATGAGATTGTATTTACCTTCCTTTCAGAACCCTTATTGGCTATGTTCTCATGTGATTCCTCATTCTCCCTTTCTCTTGAATCCTTTTGGAGTAGGTTTCCTTTCTTTCCACCACTTCCTGATTTGTTCTGATTTCTGATTCTTGTTGTATAAAAGAGACATGTAGATTATGCTTAAAAGCAAGTAGATGAACCCATCATTACCCACCTCACTTTATTGTACATTCCCCTTGAGCCATCACGATGTTACTCTATACCAAGTCGATTACGATTTATCAAACACTCCATTGCTGTCATGACATTGATCATTATAATCGCACTATCAGTCACGCTCATCACAACATTTGTAGAGGCTCATACTTTCACTTACTTGCACCTATACCAGTTGTTGAGTGTTGGTTTAGTGCCTAGCACTTCAACTTGCATATCATCATTTGATGTGGATTCCAAGTAAGGTTTAACACGGGTAACAAGGGGGTCTAAAAAGCCCAACCCGGACCCGCACCAGTCAAACCCGGTCTAAAACGGGTTCAGGTAACAGTGACAACAGGTTTAATGCCTGGGTTGACCGGGTTCATTCATTCAGGGGGGGGTTCACAAAAACAAAAACAAATCTACTTGTCCACGATCTCAACATTTTTGACATCATCTTCAGCCCTCTTGCGCTTCAGTTCCTTCCTGCCAGTCTTGATGTCATCCATCACATTCTCAACCGTGATCAATCCATTGCAAAGCCAAGATCCAAGACACATGTGCGCAAGAATGCTGGAACCACTAAGCTGATTTCAGGAGAAAGGGAGAATTTGTCTTCCCTGGGAGAAGATGCATTCAACAGCTGTCGAGGTTGCTACAGTACATTGTTAGCACAGATCACCTCCAAATGCCCTTCACCGACTCACCAGGAACACTCAGGTAGTCCAGGGCCATCCTGGATAAATTCGGATAGACGAAGCGATTGTTTCACCACCACATGAGGGGGTTAGCAACATTCTCAACAGGAGATCGGAGATACTCATCCAGCTTGCAAGCACAAGATGCTGCAGGCAGAGACAGATTGCTGAAGTCAAAGAAGGCAGAATCATTAGATGTGGGAGCTGTGCCTTGATTGGTACCAGTCTCATTCTTGTACCTAAGATCATATTCATTATGCCCAAGTTCCTCTGCTTGTTCAATCCAGTCGGCCTCCCATGCATGTTGACAGAAATATTCTAACTTCATGCTGGGGTGGAGCACCATTGCAATCCAATAAATCACAGAAGAATCTGTAAGCGAGTAGTACCGATTCATCTTCTTTTGCACGAGCTTCAAAGCAGTGACAATGCCAGGGTGGTACCCAGTCTTCATTTGGGGATCCAGGCCTTCTGTGAGCCGATCCATCGCTGGGATGTTGGCGGCCACACTAGCGGTGTCCTTTGAAAAGAATAGAGTAGCATGCTTGAATTGTTTGAGGACTGCAACAAGTTGATCCACCACCACCCATTCGTCATTGTCCAACTTGTACTGCCTTAGCTTAAGCATCTTGTCAGTGGTGATGGCATCAACAATGGCCTGATACTGTTGCACGAAGCATAACATGTTGTAGGTGGAGTTCCAACATGTGAGGACATCACGAGGGATTTTTTGGTGCTTGAGCCTGTGGACTACGCAGTATTTGAACCAGATGGGCAACAAAATTGTGGATGAGTGGATGATGGCAAACGAGAGGCGGCGGATCTTGACAACAACCTCGTGGACATCAGTGGTTTCAGTGATCACGGCTTCCCGTTCATCTTTGGCCAGCTCAGCGAGCTCATCATGGCCATCATCAATGTCATCAACATCAATGTCATCCTCCTGCTCTCCATCCACTCTGTCTGCTCCATCCTGTTCATCCTGTTCATCCACTTCATCCTTGTTCTCGACATCTAGTTCCTCTGCATCATCATTTGATTGATCACCACCACTGCGACCTGCTGCTTTAATGGGACTCAAAAGAGTCTTAGCAGAGAGCTGCATGGTGTGGTTAAAGCAGCAGACATGCACCTCCTCATCAAAAGAATTATCAAGAGTGGCGAACGCAGTGGTTTGCGTGTTGTTGGCAGAGGTGTTGTCGGCAACCATGCTGAGGACTTTCTGCTCCACACCAAAGTCAACGATCATCTTCTGGAACGCATTGGCTAGAGTCTTGCCAGTGTGGGATTCGGGAACTTCAACCATATCAAGAAGAAATGTGAGCATCTCGCCTTTATGCTGCAGATGGATTGTCCAAGCAATAAACGCACGATGATTGGGGGATGTCCATGCATCCGTCGCGAAGTGTAAGCAGCCAGGATGTTCGGTCAAGAGTTTCTTGATGTGATCACAAGAAGCCTGGAAAACGACATTGATATCGCGGTTGACGGTGGTATGCGATGGAAGGGACAAATGTGGGCGACTGGCAGTAACCAACTTGATGAATTCTTTATCGGTGATGATGTAGGATGGCCTGTTGTTTTCAGCAACCCATTTGACAATGCGGGCGCTGTAGATTCAATTAGTTTTGGTAGACAAAATAAAAAGAGAAAGCCATGCTTCAGTGTTCATGAGGAAACGATGAGAGAATGTGACAGGCTCTTGGCCTTTGTGAGCAAAAGCATCAAAGACGGACTTATTCTGATCCTTGGTATTGCCATCCATGGTGGCCTTGACAGCATCTTCACCAAAGCAGTGCCAGGCATGCTTCATGAGGTTGGCAGTGGAATGCTTATCTCCCTTGTCAAGGTAGTGCCAAATGCCACCGAGAGTCATCTTGCAATTGCAAGCTGCACATGGAAAGAAGTGGAACAAGCGGTTTTTGAGCGACTCAATGGTAACGTTGTCCTTGAAGAATGAGTAGATAGGGGAGCACCATGTCTTCTTGGCCAGATCTGTTCAACAGGTTAGCAAGCCTGCTGGTCCCCAAAACACGTAGCTAGATGTACCTAATTCTTTTTCATAGTCAATAGTGCTACAGACTTCAGAGGTCACTGAAGTGGCATCATCATCAGATTCTATGTAGTGGGGCCCGGTGGACTTGGTGGAAACCTGAGAGGATGTGTTACTGGAGCTTTTGCTTTTTGCTTTGGCAGACGGCTTCTTGGCGGGGGCAGATTTGCCTGAGGAGACCGACTTCGCAGAGGTGGACTGGGTCATTGGTGGATGAGGGGGAAAGTTGAGGGAACATATCCAAGAGACAATGGATGAGTCTTTTGAGTCCGACAGCCATCGTCCACATAGCTGAGATGAACTGAATGAGTGGGAAAAGAAAAAAAAGAAAAAACCAATGTGGACATACCTGTTTCAGTTGGCCTGATCAATTGCGGCCCATAGGGGTCTTCTGGGTATGGCAGGGCCAGAAGCAAAGTTTGAGGGAGGTAAAATGAAGCCAGGTGCTGAGTGTTGACCAACTCCTTGATGGCTGTTGTGGAGCACAAACACGTCGGCAAATCCCCAGTGACCCGCCGGTTCGGGTTACAGTGTCATGCGAGTAGCCAAAATGTCAACCTGGTGCCCGGACCGGCTGGACCTGAACCAGCGGGTCACCGGGTTGACCCGGACCCGTGTTAAACACTAATTCCAAGCAGTAACATTGGCTTTCCGATGACCATTATGTGTACTTTTCCTTCAGCTGGTCAATTATCTGCTGATTCATCGCTCAGTTGTTTGTGTAAGCTGTGAGGTCATTGAGTACAATGGAAGGGTTTTTGCCTTCCCAGTAATAGTATGCACAGTAGTTGGTCTGCAATCTCGTATAATGAAATTCCTTCACTGTGTTATCAATATCTGTGTTCCATACATTTCCTGGGCTACTAATTGGGCCTTGTACCTAGCAATTGCACCTGTCTCATTGCATTTCTGGTGGAAAACCCATTTGCTTCTGATGGCTTCCTGCCCTTCCAGTGAGTCAACAAGCTTCCAAACACCCATTTCTTGTAGCTGATTAAATTCCTCTTTCATCACTACCTTCCAGTTCTCCCAATCTACAGCTTTCCTGGCTTCCTTGAAACCTCATGGGTCCCTGTCAGTGAGACTGCTATCCTGTTGTATTGTGCTCAAGAATGCATATGCAATTGTTGTTTCCATGCTTACTTTCTCCGTTTGTTTCACTGAGGATGATTCTATTGGTCTTTATACATCAAGCAGTTTGCGTTGCATCAGGTGTGCACATGGATTTTTTAACTGCCAATAATCTTGGTCGACTCCTCGGGTTCCTCTCGGTGGGTATGTTACTTCACTTTCTGGTCTGTGGATAGTCCTTTCTGTCCTTTCCAGTGTCAGGTCCAGTGCCTTCATAGCAAATTCTAGTGATGCTGTTGCAGGTTCCAGCACTTCCGGAGTTTGCAAGTCATCAGATTCACTCTGCTCCCCCTCAAATTGCAAACCCAGTAAGGCAGATACAATCTAGACTTCCTGTAATGACCCATCCTCATGAAATGCAACATTCCAAGATGTTTTCACAGTTCACATTGCAGCATCATAGTATCGGATAGCATTTTGTGACTCTACAAATTTTACAATTTTCATTGTGGTGCCAGCTTCAATCTCTTTCCACCTTGATATAAGACAAACATCACATCCAAACACTCTGAAATGTGATAGGTCTGGCTTCTTGCCAGTCCAGGCTTCATGTGGAGTCATTCCATCTAGAGCCTTCATGGGGGATCAGTTTCGAATGTATGCCACATGTGCAATTGCTTGAATTTGGATAGGTTTTTAGTGATCCACATCGCATGGGCTAACTCCAGTAACATGTGATTAAATCTTTCCACCATTCTGTGTTGTGAGGGTGAGTAAGGAGCCATTGTTTTGACAACAATTCCCTTCTCTACTGCCCATCTCTCAACTTCTTTGTTGACTAGTTCCTTTCCATTATTGAACTGCAAATATTTAGGGTTTCAATCAAACTTCTTCTCAATTGTGTGTATGTAAGCCTTGATGCATTCCATTGCCTGGCTTTGCTGTTTTATGAATGAGAGGGTTATGGTGCATACCATGTCATCTGTGAATGAAATGTAATATCTCAATCCACCAATAGACCCTATACATGCTAGGCCCCAGAAGTCACTCAAAGTCCACTCTCTGGTGACTTTTGATTGTCCATCAGCCTCTTTAGAAAATGGTTGGATGGCTTGCTTCACCTGAATGCAAGCCTCACAGGTTTAGGAAGGGATACTTCCTTTGTCGATTTCCAGTCCTGTGACTAACCTCTTTTGCTGCAGGGTCTCAAGTCTGCTCATTCGGAAGTGTCCATATAGGTGGTGCCATTTGACCCAAGACATTTTCTTTGGCATGGCTACATTTGCCTTTTCCGGTGTGTGGGATTGCACTCAGGTGTTCAAACAGTATAATCATCCATCTTTTTGGCCTGTTCCAACAAGCATATTCTCCTTCATATACAATTTGCATATTTGATTGCAGAAATTAACCCATCCACCACTTTCATTGAATCAGCTCAGCGATGGGACTCTGGTACATGTAGTATGTCTTGATGTTGTATGTCCTTTCCATCCACTGTGAAGTATAAAATGATGGTTCCATGACCAACAGCTTTAGCAGCTACCTTTCCCAGTCCTTGAACAGTAGCTTTGTCTGGAGCTTTATAAGTGATGAATGTGTTACATGAATTGCTGATATGACTTGTAGTTCCAGAATCCAGTAACGTTTGAAATGTTATTTATATTCACTGTGTATGCTATATCCTGTAACATATTATGAACATTGTCCAGAGCCTGATTCAATCAGTTCTAGTTGTTTCCACCCTTTCTGGTACCCTTTCCTTTCCCTTTCAGCCCTTGCCCTTCCTTTCCACCACCTTTAAACAAGCAATCCTTTGCCATATGTCCATTCTTGTGGCAGTTGAAGCATTTCATCTTGGAATCAGCCACTTTCTTTCCAATACCCTTTCCATTGTGCTTTCCGGTGAACCTCTTGTGCATGGCAGCATTGTCAGGATCTCTGCTATGCTCACAGCACCTGCAGTCTTCCTCTAATATGATCATGATGAGTTCATGTGATGTCAGTGACATTCTGTCCTTCTTTGAGGCCAAATACGCTGATGTATACAGGTCCCAACTTTCCAGTAAGGAGGATACCAATATCATCATGAAGTCTTCATTGGAAACAAGGCTACCCATCAAATGGAGTTCCTCCTGTAGTTTCCAGAGCTCCAATATGAGGTTGAATCCTTCTTCAGCAATCAACATGGCTAACATCCATCTCTTCCATGGCATCCAATTGTTTCCCTTCAATAACTTGATCTGGTAGGATCCTGATATGTGTGTGACTTTGTCTGTCATAGTTTGCTAGTGTATGAGGTGGTAGTGCAATGTTCAGAGTTGCATGAATCAGCATGATCATATTTCTGTTACAGCTGTTCAGGGCTCATAACCTCAGTGGTTGTTGACTGCCAAGACATTTCATGTGGAATTAATTATATTTGCCTCTCTCTGAGAGGGTCTTTATACTTCTACTCATTCTACTAGAAGTTTCTTGTATTAAGTGGACTAATCAGTCTCCATAGTTTTTTGGTGTCCAGAATAAGTGTATGTGGCGCTGCCCTGAAGCAGCAGCAGGGCCCGAAAGGAAATATATTACACGAGAAAGATAGGTGCGATGAAATACATAGCAAAGGGTAAGCGGATAAAGGGCGGGAGAGATAAAGACCAAAAAACTGTAAGCTACGAAATGGGGAACATTAGATTAAGAAAGGTAAACAGAGTAGGTAATCTTACCCTGGAAGGAGATGGGAATTCCTGTGTGAAAGGAGGTCTCCTTCCTGGGTATATAAGTTAAAAACTGAAACTGAAACACAGGGAGTGGATCCCGGAGTAAGACGGAGGGAGAGGCGCACGGGCTCTCGATCGCAGCCAAGGCAAGTGCAGGCATCTGTGTGTGGGAAGTCCTGTTGTATCAGTGTAGAGGCTCCGGATCGTGTGGATCCGTTTCCTCTTCATATCCCACTCTGTTCCCATCCATTCCCATTTCCGTATTGTCGATTCCGTTCGATTCCGCTCATTCCTATCGATTCCGCTCTGGGTTCCACCTCCGGAATCGTTCCTACATGCACTGCAATGTCCCTAACGACCCGGAATCAGTACGTTTCTAGTTATATATCATGTATCTTCGTTTCCTGTCTCCTAGTACATAGCACCACTCCACCATTCCTCCACTCCACTACCCCTATCATTTACAGCCTTCGCTTGTAGTACTTAGTTACTACAGCACAGGATCCCTCTTAGTAGTATAAAAGTAGCACATTTATACTACAAACCATATAGAAACACCGATCCCCAGACACATATAGAAAATACTGACACCCATGCTTTAGTTCTATTTCTTAGTCCACTCTTCATCCTTTCCCATACTCTCCCTCTGAGTCCAGAACCCCTGGATTTGGGTTGGATTGACTAGACATTTCTAAAAGAAACTAAATTCCTCTGATCACTTCTTAGCTGATCACCCTTTCCGTAGATTCCCATTCTGGGTCTACAACAGAACTCGCCATCACATCGGGCCTGATTAGATTATAGTAAAGAAAACTTTAAAACCAACTAATCAGTCTCTGTAGTTTTTTGGTGTCCAGAATAAGCGTATGCGGCCCTGCCCTGAAGCAGCGGCAGGGCCAGAAAGGAAATATATTACATGAGAAAGCTAGGTGCGATGCTAAAAACTATTAAAGGAATAGTAGGTGAGGAAGGGAGGGAGAAGAAATTGTTCAGTAAAGAAAAAATGTCATAAATTGTCCAGTAAAAGAAAAGAGTTCTGCAGAAGAAAAAGGGAGATGAGAAGTGAGCTGCGAGGTGGCGATGTATAGCACCGTGTGTTCAGTGGTGGGCAAAGAGGAAGGCGGCTTGCAGTGTCAGGTGCTTCTGAATGTAGATTTGCCAAGCTTCCGAGGCCCAGCGCCTGATTGCTTGGATGAGATATGGTGGTACCCCTGTGGTTGCGAGGTCTGTGGCACCACTGGAACACAGGGAGTGACCACCAATGTTCCAGTCAGGGAAATGGACATGTAGGCATGAGAGGAACCATGACCAGGTGGGGACGGTGCCGTTGGAGCATAGAAAAAGTTCCGGGTGCACAGGGAAGAGGCGATCATGAGAACGGAGGTAGCATGTAAGGTTCATGATGGGGTCGTCTGCGGTGAGCGTGCAGTGCAGCAGGACATGGTTGCCCTCGAAGAAATGGTTGGCCTTGTGGCCAGGGAGGAAAAAGGCGAAGGTAGTGGAGTCACGTAATATGACCTTACGGGAGTCCTGTAGTGCGGAGGAGTCAGGCCAGACGAGTTCACCAAGTCGCAAAAGGCCATGGAAGGCTGTTGACAGGATCGCGGTGAAAAGGCTGGTGTCATGTGTGGGGTCTGTGAATGAAGAGCACACTGTGGAGAGGTCAGAGCAAGAGAGTGGCCGCTTATGTGACATGCCGGTGGCATGCAGTTTCTTACAGCCTGCGAGGGTCCTGGAGACGAGGTTGTGATGGCAGATAGCGCAGATGTTGGGGTAGAACGGTTCGAGTTGGTTGCAGATTCCTGAGAGGTAGTTGTCAACGGATTGTGGTTTGATGTGGTGGCACATATAGACGACGAAGAAGCTGAGGGTGTCGGCGGTGGGGGAAGTAGGCAGGGCGTGGTCAGCACAAAAAGAGATATACGATCCAGGAGAGCTCATGGCTCAGCGTGGAGTTCACCCAGAGCCACTCATGGGGGATGCACTTACCAGACATCTTGTGGTAGAGCATCGAGAGGCCAGGACGTAAAAGCGGGTAGACGTTAAGGGCCCAGTTTACCCAGCCAACCATCCTTTGGAACTCACGGAGTGGGTGGTGTTGGCCCACAACGGCGAAGGCACGCAAGGTGAGGAGGAGTTCAGCTCGGCGGTCGTCGGGCATGGTAATGGTGAGAGTGTTGGGGTCGATGGTGAAACCGATGATCATGAGGGATGTCCCCCACTCCTGTTTCTGTTCCTTGTGCGGTATACCGAGGTCATCCCAAAGGGTGAGGAGACGGGCCTGTTTCGTTGGCAGCAGTTTGTTGTAGCGGGGGTACCACGTAAGATTGTCTGCGAAGTCCCAGGAAAAGTTGTCGTCAAGAGGTCGTAAAGGAACAGAACAAAGATGGCGATCCAAGTGACGAGGCAGGCGAAAGTCCCAAAGACCCATCCCCCGGCAGCATTGCCAGAGTGGTTGCACCAGTTGATGAAACACTTGTCGTCGACGGTCATGATTTGACGTATTTGCCACAGTGGTGCCATGGGGATGAGTCGGTACGCCCGGGACATGTCGGATTTGAAGACGACAAGTCGTCGGGTGGGGTGGGCAGCGCGTACGCGGCGCAAGGCGTCACTGAGGTGGTGGAGGGTGTCCATACGGACGAAGCGGTCTTCCCTCGGGATGAGAGAGTTCTGAGAGAACGGTTCTGCGCTCTGGTCGACGACCATATGGAGTTTGGTAGCGTGGGGCTTGAGGATGACGCTGAGCGGCATGCTGTACATACCCGGTAGAAGGTCACATCTGAAGGAGGGTGACAGTTGGCCGAGAGAGACCTCGGCATCGCATTGTGCAAATAAGAAAGTGCGGTGTTCCGGATCAGTGATGGGATGGTGGGAGTTGTCCCAAGTGACGGGGTAATCCAGGCCTTCCGTCTTGGCCCAAGGCCAGAAACCAGTACATAGGGTGTTGCAGACAGAATCCACAAAGGGGCGGTTCGGGTGGTTGCGCAAGTAGTGAGCGAAGACGTCAACGTGAATGGGGGTCATGATTTTAAAAAGGTCTGGGTGGTGATGCATGGTGGAGAGCGCCGGTGCATTAAGGAGTTCGTTTGCAGGCACTCCAGGAACGGGGTGCTCGTACAGGCTGGAGAGGGCGACGGTGAGGCATTCTGGTCCCTCGTCGTCCCAGATAAGGTGATGGGCATATTTGGGTCGGCAGGACCAAAGGTCGGTCTCATTTGGTGGGCAGACAGTTGGGACCCTTGTGGTTGGGGGAACAGCATTTGAACAGACATGGGCATAGTTGCACTTGTTGTTGGAATTCGGGCACTTGTTGTCATTCCACCGTGGCAAGGGTCGCATTTGTGGGACTGTGAAGTAGCGGCCCCCGAATGGGGTGTTCCGTGGAGGCGGTCCCAAAAGTGGACCCAATGGAGTTGGAGGTCTGTGAACTTGTTCGCATTGGTGAGGAGGAGGTCATGGCATTGGGCAATGCAGATCCGGATTCCCTTGTCAAGGGATATGATGCATTGGTGTTGTTTGACCAGAAGTGCGGCGAAGAGGCCAGAGATGTAACATCCGTAACGACGTAACTTGTGGTCGCATTGGGGAAAAATGAAGGTGGCTTCAATGGTAGGGTCCCAAGCGGTGATCCATTTGCCGTGGGAAGTGACAGCTTTGGCTGGGGAAGAAGGGCTGAGTGAGATTTCAAAGGACCCGACCTGCTCCTTATGCAAGTTGGACGTGGAGGTAGTGAAGAGGCCGGAGAGTACGTGGTCGAGGTCGATGGCCCGTCCAGAGATGAGGTTTGTCCATTCAAAAGGGGGGAACTGAGGACAATCTGGCGCATTGAGGATGGAGGCGACGGTGAATTTGATATCGCGGGAGAAATTCTTGAGAGAAGTCTGGGTTTCTTGTAGAGATGACGGGAGGACCGATGGATGGAGAGATTTGCGGATGATCCACAGGAGAAGAGAGACATCGACCCTCCATTTGGGAGGACAAGTGCTGTCTTCATCGTCGTCAGCGATGGGTCGCTTGGGGGACGTGTAGGGTTGGTTTGTCCTGATGGAATGGCGCCACTGTCGTCGCCATCCGTGATATCGCGTTCGCCATAATCGAAGTCAACAAGTGGGTTGGTGAGGTGTGACCGGGATAGTCCACCTTGTGTGACGTTGTCGAAGCTGTCCAGCATTCGGCAGTAGGCGCCGAAAGCCTGTCAATTACTCGTGTCTTCCTCCATTCCCCCTTGGAAGGGGATGACACTAGGGAGTTCGAGTATGGTGTCCAATTTCTCCTTCCTGCCTGCATGGTAGTCCTCTGTAATTTTGAGGCATGTGTCTTGGACTTCTCAGTCGAGGTCCGGCGTGCCTTGCGTTTGGCTCTGTGTTTCAGTGGTGTTCTCATTATGAGGCATGAAGTCGATGTAACAAAGTTTAAGAGATAAAGACCAAAAAACTGTAAGCTACAAAATGGGGAACATTAGATTAAGAAAGGTAAACAGAGTAGGTAATCTTACCCTGGAAGGAGACAGGAATTCCTGTGTGAAAGGAGGTCTCCTTCCTGGGTATATAAGTTAACAACTGAAACTGAAACATGGGGAGTGGATCCCGGAGTAAGACGGAGGGAGAGGCGCACAGGCTCTCAATCGCAGCCAAGGCGAGTGCAGGTGTCTGTGTGTGGGAAGTCCTGTTGTATCGGGCCTGATTAGATTATAGTAAAGAAAACTTTAAAACCAAACAAGGGATTTGCTACGCGCTTCGCGCTCTGTGGTGGAGAATATTAACGGGCGTGTTTGATACGTGTAAAGAAATTATCATTGAATCATTTGATGGAAGGGAGGGGGGCAAAGTAAGGGATGACAATAAATTATACGAAAGAATTATCGTTGAACGGAGGGGGCCCAAAGTAAGGGATGAGGACAATTTATACTAAGGAGAGGGGATGAAAACATGGAGGAGAGATGATGATGTTGTAAAAGAAGATGATGTTGCAAGAAAAACCTATTTCGGCTTTTGAGTCTTACAAGGTAGTTCATCGTGAGGGTTGTCGGAGGGGAAGTGTTCTTCTGATGCCAATGTGTTGGTTTCTTTTTTGGAATCGTCGTAGGTCTGTTGGGAGGAAGATTGGAATGGAGGGGATTTGGGAGGAAAGGGAGGCGGAGGTGAGGGGGTTCGGGTTCATTTGGAAGAGCCTTCTTGAACATTGGAGCCCCACTTCCATTTGCTGGGTTTGCCTAGAGGGGTGACATTGCAATGTCATGGTGTACAGTAGACGAATCATATACCTTTCGGTGCAGAAGTGGGTGCAGTCGGCATTTTCAAGAAGGAGATTTCATGGACATCGATCGGGAGACGTTGATTGGCATACGGTTCACTGTAAATAGTACCGGCGATCGTGCATAAGGTTCCAACGACGGGGGGTTTAAGATTCTTGAAGCGAGGGTTTGTAGTAGGGAAGCGGCAGGTGATCTTTGTTTCACGGTTGCCATGGACGGCATATTGGGTGATGTCAATAGTGAATTGTTTTTCGGAAATTTTGACGCAAGCCTTCATGAAAGACGATCAGTTTTGTATAGACGAAAAGAAGAAATATTTTTTTTTTCGTACAGGGCCACTGATTATGACGGTGGGAGGTAGAGGTTGGACACCGGGGGGCATGACATGAAGTTGGAAAGCGTCAATTTGGGCAATGTACTCGTCTGTCATGTGTCCGTCGCCTACGTGTACGTTGTCTTTCATGGATATGAGCTTGCCTTGAACATAAAAAATGGCCTCGTTGGGTGGGTCAGGGGTGCCAGGTGGGATAAAATAGTGGAGTATGGTGTTTGCAGTGAGCCAATTGTCAGTTTCAGTTTGACTAAGTAGTAGTTCAGCATCGAATGTGATCGTTTTGGGTTTTCCATCGAAAATACGACAGGGATTGGTGCAGGGCATGAAGCCGAATAAAAAACAGCAACCGGACATTGGCAAGGTGGGGAGAAAGATTTTGGAATGGTAGTTGTCATTTAAGAGGGTCCGGTTGAGTGGAGCATGTGAAATGGAGCTGTCTTAGGTTTGTTATCCTCACAATTCTTGTTTGTCAGCGAAGGATATAAAAAGGATGGGATCGGTTTATTGATACGCAATGGAAACATCAATTACACAGCCCTGCAACCATACTCGACTTCGGGAAGAGATTGTGTTAACGTATAAGCGAGGGGATGTGATATACATACATTGCTTTCGGTGGGATGAATCAATTGTAGTTCTGTCAAGCAATGTGTACAAAATGAGGGAGGGTGGCCCTGACGTTGTATGTTTGATTTGTCTTTTAGGGGTAAGAAGGAAACTGACGGGCAGGGGAAGCATTGGTATCATCATTACTTTGAAGTGAAAGAGATAAAATGAGAAGGGCATACTGGGTTACAGCAAAAGTTCTCGCCATACAATATTTGTCGCTAGTGTGGATTGTTGGGTTTCAGCTTTCAGAATGAGGACACTGTTTGCATGTGGGATGCGAGTGAGAGTGGAATATAACTGGCCATGGGAAAACGGTTGTCGTCGAAGGTCAATTGCGAGTTTTTTTACAGTAAGACCTTGGCAGCCATTGAAAGTGGTGGTGTAGGAAAGTGCGAGAGGGATTTGTTTTCTATGGATGATGAAGTTGAAGCCTTGGGGATGAAAAGTAGCATTGATGCGGGGTATGTGAATGGTGAACTAAATAACAGGTGAATGTTGGATGTGGATGATGGGAAGAATCAAAATACGTACGGCATCGATGTGGCGACCGCAAATGACAGTTGGTATGGTTTCCACCTCGACAGAATGGGCAAATAGTTTCCGTATGATGACCCACGTATTTTTGGTCAAACCACGAGAGGCGTCGAAGTTGCGGGTGAAGCGACAAATAGTGCCAACTTTGAGGGAAAGAACGTGAGGGGAATACCAGGTTCATTTAAATCATTTATGAATTCGGGGGAATGAGAGATGTTCCCATCAACGTCATCACCATCACTTTCAATATGGTCATGGCTGAAATAAGTGAAGGCATCCCCAGGCAAATTGTCAAGGATAGTTGCATTGAATTCGTTGACGAACATATTGTACAGGCTGAGGATGGCACGATCAATACACAAGGCAGGGTATGGGAGGATGTCATTTGGGAATACGAAATTGATTATTTCATTGATAGATGTTGAATGATGAAGTCGGCCAAGGTCAACGGTGGGGTGCATGTAGTCATCACCAATGGAATCGAGAAATTGAGAAAATTGAAGGTCGTTTCCTTGACGGATGGGAGCTTGGAGCCGCAGGATCTGAAATTGGGAGAAAATGGGTTGTGTTCGGATGGAAGCCTTGATGGTCTCATTTCGTGATCCTGAACGGATGACAGGTGCGATCTAATACATGAACAAATGAAGCTGATGTTGGTAAGTACAATTGAATGGATGAGAGGCGTACTTGGCGAAAGTCTCCTACTGTGGTCAGCTTTTTCCCTCCCCAAAGTTTGCTGTGGCAGCAGGTCAGAGAACGCATAAGGCGGTCTGCGCAATCGAACGCTTTGAAATGTAAGCCTCCAATTTCATCGATGGTGTGGCACTTTGCAGAAAGCAGAAGTTTTGCACGGTTGGTGTTGGGATGAATTGACAATTTAAGGAAAGGGTTAAATTCGTCTACAGGGATCCCATACAAATAATGTGTAGTTCGGCCATTGGGGTAATTTTTGGCAGCAAAAGCTGATGAAGCGGAGACGAGGATGATGTCACCGTTTTTTCGTAAAGCACCTATGACGGGGTAAAGCACATAGGTTTTTCCTCTGCCAGCGCGGCCATCGATATGGACGGGAGTAGTGTCGTCGTGAATGAGCATGTACATTAGTGTTTCATATATGGTTTTCTATCAAATGAGTGAATGCGGACAATTTGTAAAAGTGACGGGAATTAAAGACCTGTTCAAGTGTAAGACTGTCCACGAAAGAGATGAGATCGTCAGCCATTGCCATTCCATGATAGATTTCACGGTCGATTTCACCAGTATTATTGAGGATGTCAATTTCAGGAAGGCCGAAATCAGCAATGGATTTACCGAGGCCATGAAGCAAGTCTTGAAGTGCAATAAGGAGCCGGTTTCGTACAAATTCACGGGGAGCTGAAAAAGATGTGTGCAATAGGTGATCAGCGATGTCAGCTGACATGTTGTGTTCATAAGTGGTCCAGATGTGAATTGTGTTGGGATCGCCCTCCACTCCTAAAATTGCAAAGAGCCATCGAAGTTGTGCGGGAGTAGCGCCATATTCCACCAATTCACGAAAGCTTTGTAATCCTTCATCGTCATTTGCAAACAGTCCGAGAGCACATGCAGCTTGTTTGAAAGTGTCGTAGACAATGCCGTTGACAGTGTGAAGTTCCTGCCAGCTGTTGGCACTTTTTTGAGTAAGGAGCGCACGGAGGTAGAAGACGTCTCCATGGCGAGGATAAACGATTTGTAGGTGCGCGATGCCTTTGTGTTCATCGTCATTAAGCGTATGCACATCCGAGGATGGGTGGGGTATATGTTTTCAAGTATGTCGAGCTCATGGAGAGGTTGTGAAGGGTTGTGGGGTAGTAAACGACAACAGGCACCAAAATTGGGATAAGTCATGGCGTCGAGTTTTGGATGATGAGGGCGATGGATATACCGCACCAACAGAGTTGCATCTGATTGTGAATTGTTTTTCCATCTCATCTGGCTGTGTTGTTTTCCTGGTAAGTGGATGGGCAGTCGCTTTACGGCAGGATGCTTTTCTGTGATGTGAAAAGAGCCAAGCCTGGTTGTAGCTTCAACAGTTGATAGGTACCTGCCTCTTTCATAGTCCTTGATTTCATCGACATGTTTTTTTGGACTGCAGTCTTTGTTGTAACAGTCCAACTAGTTTCATCGACAGGTTTGTAAAAATATTTGAGTAAGTATTGAAACAAGGCCACAGATGCAGAGAATTCGACGTTGATGTGTGCGTCATATTTAACGACAAAGTAGGGGATATGAGAAACAATGTTTTCATCCCCCAGGTGCCGACGTCAAGATTCAAAGTAGCCTATGAAAAGAAAGTGAATATTAGGGAAAGAAAGTCATGGAAATGATGTACCCCTTTCATTAAAAGATGATGTTTGTCGTAGTGGTTTTGGAAAACCATATTGGCACTGTTTCCGAGGCCATCCACAGCGATGATATGATGTTGATGGATTATGGCAGTGCGTCATGTGTTTCTGGATAGTATCATGAACATGTCCAGGACATTGTGGCAATTCTGTACTGAGAAAGCTAGTGATGGTCAGGTTCAGTTCGGTTCGGTTCAGGCCAAAAAAATCTGAACCTTGAACTGAACCTGAGGTTCGGTTCAGCTCATATGCTGAACCTGTGAAAATACAAGTATACTAGCTAATCAATTTTCTCAATCCAAATTTTTCCTTTATTTCCTACCACTCTACATTGTTGTTGTGCTAATGGTTTGACTCTTCAATTACATGTACTGTGTCCATGTTCACTGTGAATGAATCAATAGAATCTTGTGTTAGATGTGTCTGAAACACAGTAAGCATGAAATATCCTGGACAACTGTTCAGATGGTCATCGCAAATGTTTTGCTGTATTTTAACTTGCAATCAGTATAACTGAATCACACAACATGGCATCCTAGGCTGAATTTCAACTTTACATTTTAAAATATATTTAAGTTTGCAAATATTCCTGTTACAGAAGCACTAATTGCAACCATATAAACTCTAAATAATCTAGATTCTGTTATTAATGGTGCTGAAATTTCAAGTCAGTAAATAGTTGAACCAAAACTAAGTCTCTACTCAGCAGAAATTTGACTAATATGTGAAAGATTAGGTTCAGGTTCAAACCAGTTCAAACCAGGTTCACAAGATTCCACCCTTGACTGAACCTTGAACTGAACCTAAGGTTTGGTTCAGGCATTACCCTGAACCTTGAACTGAACTTAGGTTCGGTTCATGTAGGTTCAGGTTCGAACCCAGGTTCAGAACCAAACTGTACCATCACTAGAGAAAGCAGTCAATGTCTTCGGAGGTGAGAGGGACATCTTTCAAACACAGGGCAATATGAGCATGTGGTAGGCCACGCTTTTGGAATTCAGTGACGTGGATGCGGTACAAAACGGGTGCCATGAACGTGCAGATGTCCTTGATGAACAGTGAAAGATAACGTTGGAATACACGAACAATGAGATCAGGCTGGTCAGAAGCAGTTTGGCCTGGATGTAATTGAGAAGTAATTTGGGGCCACTTTGGGTTGGTGGTAAATGTAATAAACAACGTAATGGGGCCATAACGTTTTCGGAGAGCTAAACAGTCAGATACGTTCGCGGCAGACCATGCAGGGGAATGGACAAAGGTTGATGGCAAACGGATGTCTTTTTCAGTTTGGTCATCATCATCATTGTCCGAGCCGTTGTATATGCTGTATAAACTGTACATTTATTTGCCGCGGCCGCAGCTGCATTTTGGAGTGACCACGACTTGAAGATTTTGAGTAGATGAAGCTATATACATGAACTATATATCCATGTCATTACTGGCGCATCTTCGTATTACATTTTTTGTTTGCGAGGCGAGGCGTTTTGCACACAGGGCTCCAACTGTAAAAATCGGCCTGCGCAATGTTGCCGACGCTCTCCCACTGCCCATTCAATGACCTCGCAAAGCCAGGCACATGTCAATAGACATGGCTACTGCATTTTCGAGGTGGATTGCGGGGTATCGGAGGTGTCGGGAGGGTGGCCATCCTCGTTGTTGGCACTGTCGCACTGCTGCTGCCTCAGACTGCCTATGTCATGGTCCTTGCCATTCTCCACCTTATTGTTAATGCTGTTGTTCAGACCATCCTCGCCTTCGTTCTCATGTCCTTGTTTGTCGTACTTGTTGTCCTCACTTCGTTGGTTGTCCTCGCTTCGTTGGTTGTCCTCGCTTCATTGGTTGTACTTTGCAATTTGCAGCCGGCTTCTACCGTACCAATTTAGGAAAGTCGGAGTTTTACGTGAAACTCACACGATTTTCAAACAGCAATGACACCATTAACGACAACCTGGATAACAGGGAGACGTGGACGGCTCACGAAGATGCGGACGGACGAAGATGTAGACGACTCACGAAGATGCGGGTCACATGGTTGAAGACAATATCGACAAGGAAAAAAGGACAGTGCAACAGTGCCAACAACGAGGATGGCCGCCCTACCGACACCTCCCACACCCCGCAATCCACCTCGAAAGTGCAGTAGCCATGTCTATTGACATGTTCCTGGCTTTGCGAGGTCATTGAATGGGCAGTGGGAGAGCGTCGGCAACATTGTGCAGGCCGAATCATTCTTACAGTTGGAGCCCTGTGTGAAAAACGCCTTGCCTCGCAAACAAAAATGTAATATTATGCGCCAGTAATGACATGGATATAGTTCATGTATATAGCTTCATCTACTCAAAATCTTTTAAGTCGCGGTCACTCCAAAATGCGGCCGCGGCCGTGGCAAATAAATGTACAGTTTATACAGCATAGTTGTAAGCGCATTTGAGCAAAAAAAAAAATTGGCGCAGCCATTACTTTCGGATCCACCTTGACCTCACGTGAAACATTGCTAATTAGCTTGCCATTACCCCCCAATATGGCAAGCTAATTAGCTTGATAGTTAGTAATCTCGCACACTGCCAATAAATCCTCACATATATACCATTTCGAGTACAAGTTATTTAGATACCTAAGATGTTACATCGGATGTTTCCGACGCTGCATGTGAAGGTTCGTTGACATCGCCATCAGTTGCGGCTATCACCGGTGCTCACAATCCCGATGCACGTCGGCATCGCCGCCCACAATGAGCTCAAAGATGTACTATATATTAATGAAATTTTCATAATTTTGGGGCGCGCTTTTTGCATACAGGGTAGATGTATTAAGTCTACCTTACGACAAGAATATCCCACCGCCGACTAGAGCCAGCACCATGCCTGTAGAGGCTGTTGCTGCTGCTGCCGCTGTTGCCGTCGCCACTACTGCTGCCGTACCACTGCCGTTTCCCGCTGCTGCTGTTGTTGCCACTGTCGTTCCTGCTGCTGTTGGGCCCTGTTGCTGTTGCTATTGCCGCCCTCGTTGTCGCTGCCGCCCTCATTGTTTGCTGCCACCGTCGTTGTTGCTGCCGTCCTCATTGTTGCTGCCAGTTGTTGCTGCCGCCATCGTTGTTGCTGCTGTCATTGTTGTTGCTGCCGTCCTTGTTGTTGCTGCCATCCTTGTTGTTGCTGCCATCCTTGTTGTTGCTGCCATCCTCGTTGTTGCTGTCGCTGTCATCGTTGCTGCTGTCATTGTTGTTGCTACCGCTGTTGTTGTTGCTGTCGCTGCTGCTCCTGCGGTTGCCTCGTCCTGTTGTGCCCTGCAATTGCCTGGCGTGTGGATGTGGGTGCCATCATGGTCATGATGGAGGTGTGGGCGTGTGCACAACCATAGTTAGTAAGTAAAAGATACGAAAAAAATGCATACCTTGGCAGCGAGGGTGGGCACACTACCTCCCGCTGTATCATCTACATCACAGCCCCCGAATCTCACCCTTTAGCCGGCATTGCATTGGTGGGGGCGATTGTATTTGCGTGGGTGTGGGCATGAGTGTTGAAATTTGACGATGCCCGACTCAGCACGGTTCCCTGCACAAAACATGTGGTCATTTCATGTAATAGCAATAAAACACTTATAAGACACATACCTTTGTAAGACTGCACACAGGGATGCACAGATGGAGCGTGGCATCATTGGCGACGACGAGGGTTGAGCACTGGCGTGTTCAATTTCCAAAAGCGGATGTTGAACTGCTGTTCGGATTCTGCCGAACACTGTGGCTGACGTACTCGGGGCAAAATTCCGGGCTGTAGGCCATTACATACCCCCCTAGAGCCTACAATGCATAGTCTAATGTAATCTATGTATGTTTAGTTGTCCCCAAAAAAATAATCAAGCCAAACAGTTCATTCTTCAAACCTGCAGATCAGGTTATTCATTCAAAACATGTGAATTCATGCATTTTCTGATGCAAATGAATTTCTACTGTGCTCTACAGTTGTTTAGAAATTATAGGAAATTCACAGAACCCTTACCCAAATGTGGAGAGCCTCTGAAAAAATTATTGAAGCATAAATATAAGAGGAGCCAGTGCTATGCATGAATGAATGGTGTTATTGGCCTAGCTTAGGGACATATGGACATTCAATGGCATCCCGAGACACCTAGGATGAATTTGAAGAGCTAGAAAAAAACAGGACACATCCTATGGTACATTAAAGTGTGTGCAAGGAGTTGTTACAAGTATGGGAGGAGTGTGTCCAACAAGTGAGAGAGAATAGTGCCAAGAATGACAGTAAGATCACAATCAAACCACCCAACAATGGATTCATCTCTTCAACGGTGTTATTACTCTCCTATTGGACACACTCCTCCTGTACTTGTAACAACTCCTTGCACACACTTTAATGTACCATAGGATGTGTCCTGTTTTTTTCTAGCTCTTCAAATTCATCCTAGGTGTCTTGGGATGCCATTGAATGTCCATATGTCCCTAAGCTAGGCCAATAACACCATTCATTCATGCATAGCACTGGCTCCTCTTATATTTATGCTTCAATAATTTTTTCAGAGGCTCTCCACGTTTGGGTAAAGGTTCTGTGAATTTCCTACAATTTCTAAACAGCTGTAGAGCACAGTAGAAATTCATTTGCATCGGAAATTGCATGAATTCATATGTTTTGAAGGAATATTCTAATCTACAGATTTGAAAAATCAACCGTTTTGCTTCATGATTTTTTGAAGGACAATAAACTATACGTAGACTATGTATTGCAGGCTCTAGATGAGTAGGTAATGGCCTACAGCCCCAGATTTTACCCCCAAGCACGACAGCCACAGCGTTTGGCAGAATTTGAATAGCGGTTCAACATCCGTTTTTGGAAGTTGAATACGCCACGCTCAACCTTCGTCGTCGACAACGACACCGTTCCTGTCTGTGCGTCCCCGTGCACAGTTGTACCAAGGTATGTGCTTGTAACTTAAGTTATTACTATTATACGAACTGACTGCATGTTTTGTGCCAAGAATCGTGCCCCCTTGTTAAGTCAAATGTCAACGCGACACCCACACACATCCAAACGCCCCCATCAATGGCAGGCTGGCTAAAGGGCAGGTACCGGGCTGTGATGAATACAGGATACAGCGGGGGTGGTGCGCCCACCTTCGCTGCCAAGGTATGTATATATTTTTCGTCTTTTACTTACTAACCCCAGTCATGTACACCCACCCATTGCTCCGTGGCGCCCACCCACACACCAGGCCATTGGGCACAACAGGATGTGGCGGCCACAGCAGGAATGGCAGCAAAAGTGATAGCGCAAGCTGGAGCGGCAACAACGGCAGTAACAGCAACAGCGGCAGCAATGCCAACAGTTGCAACGGCAGCAGCAGCGCCAAATGGCTGCAACATCAGCAGGAGTGGCGACAGCAGTAGCAATGGTGGCGGCACCAGCAGGGCCAACGGCAATGGCAACGGCACCAGCAGCACCAGCAGGGTCAACAGTATGGCAGCAACGGCGGCAACGGCGGCAGCAGCAGCAACAGCATGATAGGGGCAGCAGGAACAACGGCGGCAGTGGCGACAACGGCAGTGGCAACGACAACGGCAGCTGAACAACAGCAGCAGTAACAGCAACGGAAGCAATGGAGGTGGCAGCGGCAATTAAGTACAGCAGTGGCGGGGGCACCGTGTCAGGCATTGACCATACCAGCAGTGGGCGGCGGGCAACAATGTTGTATACTTGTCGTACGGTAGTCTAACACCTCTCTAACCTGTATGCAAAAAGCGCGCCCCAAAATTATGAAAATTTCATTAATATATAGTACATCTTTGAGCTCATTGTGGGCGGCGATGCCAACGTGCATCGGGATTGTGAGCACCAGTGATAGCCGCAACTGATGGCGATGTCAACGAACCTTCACATGCAGCGTCAGAAACATCCGATGTAACATCTTAGGTATCTAAATAACTTGTACTCGAAATGGTATATATGTGAGGATTTATTGGCAGTGTGCGAGATTACTAACTATCAAGCTAATTAGCTTGCCATATTGGGGGGTAATGGCAAGCTAATTAGCAATGTTTCACGTGAGGTCGAGGTGTTCGGATCTCGCTCTAAGCCCTTAGCCCACCCACCACCTCCGGTTTGGGATTCCCGTTCCGTCACCCTCCAAAAATTCCTTCCCCATGTCTGTGCGCTTGATCGATGGCAGCGTTCTGGAAGGTGGTGGACAGCTTCTACGAAATGCGGTCGCACTGTCAGCTCTCCTCTCAAGCCCCATCACCATCAACAGGGTGCGACACAGTAGAAATCCACCAGGTTTAAAAAACCAGCATGTTGCAGGTTCATTTACATGAAAATTCTTGTTTTTTGTTGAGACCGATTCTCCCCCAGGACTTCAACTTGCTGCTGAGATATGCTCAGCAAGTCTGACGGGGGCTAAGACCGGTTCCTGTTCCGTAGACTTCTGTCCGGGACCGGGACGTGTACACTTGCCAGGCAATTATTGGGCCGATCCAGGAACCGCAGGCTCCACTGCTCTTCTTTTACAAGTCTCTCTTCCTTGCCTTCTCTTCTTTTCATTGGGCCCATCAACGCTAACCCTCCGGGGAGGCACAAATGCGGCGCAGGCTCCTCAGATAGACTACACTCAGCACATATTTTTACCCTTCCTACGTCGTCACTTCGGTCTCGATGTGCTCCTCGATGTCCATAAACGGGGTTATTACCCGATGGGAGGAGGGACCGTGTCTTGCTCAGTCCCGCCATATATTGGGCCCTTACCTGCCGTGACCTTGACCGAGCGAGGGGCAGTGTCATCAATTAGGGGACGAGCTCAAGTTGCGGGTCTTCCCGCACATATCGCGAGGACGATGACTGCTGCTGCAACCGCCAGGCTGGTTTCGGCTGGTGTGAGCCCTAACATCATCGATATCACCACGCTGCGGGAGAAGGACGAGAACGTTGTGGGCCGTGGGTCGGGAATTGTTCTTTGGGCGGAGACGCAAGGTGGGTGTGTACTTGGTGGAAGCTCTATCGGCAAGAAGGGTCTAGACCCAGCCGCCGTAGGCGAAGCAGCTGCGGAAGAACTCCTTCAGAACCTTGAGCATGGCGGTTGTGTAGATGAGTACTTGCAGGTGCACTCCATTCAGACCCACGAGAAGTTGATATTTCCTAAAAGATTCTTGGTTTGACTGCCAGGACCAAATTATCATTTTCCTAGCGCTTGCTGAGGGTAGGTCGACCGTCAAGACGGGTCCCATAACTTTGCATACCAGGTGATTAGTGCTTGTTCTTATACTTACGGTGCGCGGCAACTTAGCGGGTTCGATTAGAACTGCAATATGGGTGGCAGAACAACTGACTCATGCAAAATTTGAGATCGAAGAAGACTCCGGGCAGTGCACAATAGACTGTCAAGGAATAGGAATGAAAGCCTCATCCAACAAATGTTACGGTCAATTGTAAATATACTCGAGACTAATTATAATTATACTTTCAAAGACACTGACTTGGCAAAGTCTGCCACCCAGAGGCCCTCTGGCAATGCAATATATCTCTGAAATATGCAGGCCATTTATATTGGGAATCTGATAAATGTCCTGCTGTCTTGACTGCCACCAGCAGCTGAGCCATCAATCTTTTTCTGTTTGTCATTGTCACCAGGTGCTGGAATACTGAGGACCTATGGTAGAAAGGACAAGTCTTGCACATCTGGTGAATGATATATTATGAGCAAGCCGAGATCAAGTGACACAATGGAGAAGTATCTGACTTTGCTCGCCAATGCAACCTCGGATTATAAGGCACGATATTTTTATCACAATTTCACAGGAATTATTGACCTGTAAAATTGAATCCCATTGTGACATACGTGGTCAATCTCTACCATTCAGAGATATTATGTGTAGTTTGCCAACCCATCCCATGTCTATAGGGCCTTATACGAAGACATGCCAGAATGATATATATTTTACAGTTTATTTAGCTGTTAAGGCTATATAAGGGTTTGTCAAAATCTCAACATTTTCCTGACGCACAGAGTATGTACTGATCTGTGATCAGCGCCGGTGACCGGGTGGCCCTCGAGCTTGACGAGGATTATTTCTCAATTTTCACAAGATAAAGAAATACATACCACAGCTCCTAGCAGCCGTCAAGCGTCTTCAAGTCTTGTGTAGAAATCCAAGGTCTAGGAAGGGGGAATTGACTGAAAAAGAAGCGGACATGGAGGTACTATCCAGCGACGAACTAGCTTAGAGTATGTGCCTACGCAGCAATCCGGACTTTTTTTATATTTTGGAAGGCTTCCGCCCCCAAATTTGAAAATTGGTCGCATGCCTGAGTTTATCCGGACCTTTTCGAGCAAATTTGAATTTTTTTTTCCGGACCTAAAGGGGGTCTGCTGCGGAGGCATTGTCACTTATATTCATGGGTCCTATCCAACCTTCATGAAGCCATCGAGAAGAACTTATAATCTTGGCATTCTCATTCATTCTCAGTTAGGCATCAATAGTAATTTTGAGTGATCGCGGTTAAGAAGTTATAGAATTACACCCAGACATGAACATGTCAATAAATAAATCGAATCCCGATATGGTGTTACGACAGCAGTGACATGTCCCCAAGGCGTCTATGAGTGAATGTCTTGATGAGCGGTGAAGAATTAATAATGGACAGGCAACCCACCTAGGCTTGATTAGATGTCTGGCAAGGCCAGCAAGGGCCAGCAGCACAAATATTCCAGCTGCTGCGATGTAAGCCCAGCCCAAGAATGGATTTTTGCCGCCTATCCAGGAGACGGTGGAGATTATCACCGATTTGGTGCCTTTATAGGGTTTGACAGGGAAATCTGTCAAGATGAATATATATTTGAGGCTGATTTGAAATCGACAAAAGTCGGCGTACTCAAGTTGACTGTAAGTTGATATCTTCCCTTCACTAAATTGTCCTGATCGTTTCTGCCATATAGTTTCGAGAATGTGGGGAGACCTGAAGTGCGCATCCAATTCTGGAAGTGTTCGTCGCTGCGCAAATTTGGAAAATTTGATGAATTATAGCCATCTGGATAACGCAGGGCCCAGTTTGGCGGAGGTACGATTTCGGTGAACTTGTATTCTGTAGTGGAAGAGTATTTCCTAGCCTCTCCTGGCCAAGCGATACCCGACTCGGAAAAGTTGTAGGAAGTGATGCCGTCGGCCGGATTGAGGAGTGTCAAATTGGAGAAGGTATCTGGACAAAAAACGGTAAGAAACTGAAACTTGGGTTGAACCTGACGGATGTACCATTGAACACAGAATTGGCGATGAGGCCACATGGGTAGATAGCAGTGTTATTACTCGTAGCAAGAGGCTTGCAATCTCCCTTATTCAGATTGCTCACGGAAACATTCTTGCCTTTGAGTTGATCGGAATCGAGGCTCTTGACATAACGCCGATGATTCTGATAGAAATTTGTGAGTTTGTAGTACATGAACACGCTGTGGTTGAGTTCGGCGACGACATCAAACTGGATGATACACTGTTGTCGCTGTGAAACATCGGGATTAGATGAATTGCCGAGAAAAGCGTATTGGGGAGCTGAGGGAAAGTTCTTGGAGTCCACTGCACTTAAACGATACGAATATTTGGGGATGTTGAAGAACTGCAGCGACGATAACGAGGAAGAGGGAGTGATATTCTCGCATTCAGTGTAGTCAAACGTCATTTCGGTGACCTAGGGGTGGAAAATAGTCAGATCGGTATCGAACGGAGCGAACGGTTTCTTACCAATCCGCTGCCCCATATCAGTAGCCCGCCTATCGGAGCAAACAGGACACCAATAATAAACAAGGTAGGGAGCACTGTCTTGGGGGTTAATATGGGCTGCCATGCTTTCAGTCGCTGTTGTTTGAAAGCGGTGTCTGTGGGTCGAGATATATGAAGTGAAGTGGGAAGCGTAGCGACGTAAGTACTAACTTGCAGGTCGCCGCCACCCGCCTTTGTCCTTCCTCTGCTCAGAACTGGAGTCCTGGTCACCACTTGAGGTGCTGTCCTGCGTATGTGTATTTCGTTTGAAGAAAGCCATTGTGTTCACTTCGTGGCGGTTGAGAGTAGATTACGTAAACCTTATTGAAGCTGTGTTCACGAGTATTTAATAATTATAACAAGGGATTTGCTGCGCGCTTCGCGCTGCGCGTCGGATTTTGTCAGAAAGTAGTCAAGGATGTCATTATGATACAAAAAAGGAAGGATATTATATGGAGAGGCATAGATTGGAAAGAATGTATGAAAAGGGGAGGTCCGGTGATGAAGACGGTGGAGAGGCATATATTGGAAATAATGTACAAAATGTGGAGGAACGGTTATGAAGAGTGTGGAGAGGCATATATTGGAAAGAATGTACGAAAAGGTGAGTACGTGAAGAAGACTATTTCGACTTTCGAATCTTTCGAGAAGGTTTGTCGTCAGGAATGTCGGAGGGGAAGTTGTTGGAAGGGAAGTTTTCTTCGGAAGCCAACGTTTCTGAATCTTTCTCGAAATTTTTCTCCGTGAGTTGGGAAGACGATTGGAAGGGAGGACATTCGGGAGAAAGGGGATCCTGAGGTGAAGGCGAGCGCTTTTGTTTGGAAGTACCTTCTTGAACGTCCGTGCCCCATTTCCATTTGCTCAGTTTGCCTAGTATACACATGATCAAAAGCGAAGTAGGGCCAGGCATGGAAAACGGACCCTTTGCGGGAGAAGTGGGTTTGGAGGGCGTTTTCAAAAAGGAAATCTCGTGGACATCTATGGGGAGGCGTTGATTGGCGTACGGTTCACTGTAAATGGTACTGGCAATTGTACACAACGTTCCAAGGAGGGGTGGTTTAAGGTTCTTGAAGCGAGGATTCATCGTAGGATAGCGGGTGCTAACTTTTGTTTCACGGTTGCCGTGAATGGCGTATTGTGTGATGTCAATCGTGAACTGTTTTTCTGAGATCTTGACACCGGCCTCCATGAAAATGAATTAGTTTTTAAATAGAGAAGTCGGGGTGTTAGTGCGTATGGGGCCACTTATGATCACGGTGGGAGGAAGGGGCGGAATGCCAGGGGGCATGACGTGGAGTTGGAAAGCATCAATTTGGGCGACATATTCATCAGTCGTGTGTCCGTCGCCTACATGTGCGTTGTCTTTCATGGAAGCGAGTTTCCCTTGAACATAGAAGATGGTGTCGTCAGGTGGGTCAGTCGAACCAGGTGGGATAAAATAGTGGAGTAATGTGTATGCACTGAGCCAATCACCAGTTTCAGTTTGACTAAGTAATAGTTCAGCATCGAAGGTGATTGTTTTCGGTTTCCCATCAAAAATTCAGCGCGCGTTTGTGCAAGGCATGAATCCGAATAGAAAACAACAGCCAGACATTGGAAAGATGTGGTGACAGTGTGGAAGTGTCGTCATACATTTAAGTCGTTGTGGTGCAGTGGAGCATGTGAAACAAAGGGGTCTTAGGTGAGTCATCATCAGTGAAATCGCGACATCGGACGTGATTGTTGTTTATTAAGCAGGAGTAAAAAAAAGGAGTTGGTTTATTGATGGGAAAGAAATGATGCAAACGTCAACCATACAGTCCAACGAATGTAGTCGACTTGGAGAGGAGATTGTCTTGTGGTATAAGCGAGACGGTGTCATATATATACATTGTTTTTGGTGGGATAAATCTATTCAGGTCCTGTCAAGCAATGTGCAAGGGGGTGGCGGAACGCGAAGCTCTGATATACCCTCATATTTATTTTTTCAAGACCCGAGACCACCCCCCCCCTCCCCCCTCCTTCTCAAAAAGGCAATTATTTGCACATGACATATAATTTTATCCATAACTATGTGCGACGACGTTTATTCCTGCTTCCTCGACAACTGGGGCATGACCAATTCTTGGGCACAGATTGGTCTAATTCCATGCAGTTCCGGTGGAACTAAGTACTTCAATTAGATACCAGGTAGGTCAAAACAATAAGGCTCACCGAGACGACAATCCCATGGCAAGGAGTATCAAAGGCGGGCTTTGCAGGCGGCTGTGCGTGGTTGGCGCTCATTGGCATTGAGGACGTCGAGAGATCAACGAGTGCCTCCTCGATCTCATCCACATCAATAACGTCTGTTGTTGCAGTAGCCGGAGTGGTACCAGTCTCAACGGCAGTAGGTGAGAATCTTTTCCGTTTGATTGTTGTTATTATGAAATTCAAATATAGGTTTTGAATACGCACTCAAGGTCGATCGCTGCCAGAAGTATTCCAACTTTGACTTCAATTAGTGCGCCCTGCAGACCACGGTGTATCACGAAATATTCAATGAAGTTGTGAAATCCATCTATTCCATTCTTCCCACGTCGTGCGATTTCGTTCAGCTGACTATTCTCTGAATTTGACCCCCAGTCGAATGCCCGCTTCATCATTGGGTTCAAGAGGTCTTCCCAGTCGTCCTTGTCTGGGTCAATGCAAGCCGCTGGATCGCCGGAGAACACCGCCAAGGGATGATCTGCATCTGCAAGGGGGGTGGATTTGGGAATCTTCCTCTTCTTTTGATCGAGTTCTCGGAGTAGGCGTCCCGCAATCACACATGGCGGTATGGAGTTGTGTTCAGCGTTAACCTTTTCTGATGCTGATGCCAACGCTACGAGATCAATAGGCGGTGCATGGACAAGTGAGGGTGCCGACACTGTGCATGGATTGAGCACTTGCTGCGATCCAAAGAAGGTGAGCAGAGATGCATCTGGTCTTTCTTTCCGCCTTTTAAACAAGCCACCGTGTGCCTCTTGTTTGCAAACAGCTTGTGCCGCTTGACATGCCCTGGACCTGCGATGAATTTCCAAATTTTTAGGGCCAGCGGTGCCCACTCGAATGACTTCTCCACAATCGGGACATGGTAGCTGGGTCTCTGTTGTGTATTGATTTGTGCGACTAAGTGTAATCCAAGCTCTGAGTTCAATGTGTACAGAGTAGAAGTTATTGTCACGTACTCTTTTTTCTTGGCCATTTTGTATGGTTACGCAAGTTAATAGGGTTCGTTCACTGGTCTTACTCATAGGACGTGTCATTTGCTTCTATTACTACTTCTCAGGCATGAATAGGGCAATTGCCCTGCCAAACTAGCTCAAAACCCCCGGAGTTCAAAAAAAAAAATCGGCCCGCTGGCTGACCCCCCCCCCCCCTACCTCAGGTGCGGGATTCGGGTTCCGCCACCCCCTTGGCAATGTGTATGAAATGAGGGATGACGGAGCTGACGTGGTACGTGGATTCACTTTTTCGGGGCAAGACGCAATCTGAATAGTTGGCGAAGCATTGGTACCATCATTATTTTGAGGTGAAAGAGGTGAAGTAAAGGAGGCGTACATCGTTACAACAAAAGTTCTCGCCACACAATGTTTGTCGCGAGTGTCGATTGTTGGGTTTCAGCTTTCAGAATGATGACTGTGTTTGCTTGTGGGACGCGAGTGATGGCAGAATACAACTGGCCATGGGAAAACACCTGACGACAAAGGTCGAGGGCGATTTTTTTTACAGTAAGACCCTGACAACCATTGAAAGTGGTGGCGTATGAAAGTGCGAGAGGAATTTGCTTTTGATGCACAATGAAGTTGAACCCACGCGGATGAAAAGTCGTGTTAATGCGGGGGATGTGAATGGTCATCTGAAAGATGTCTGTAAGTCAGATGTAGGTGTTGGCAAGGATTTGAAGTACGGACAGCGTCAAGAAGTCGGCCACAAACAATACTGGGAATAGTTTCCACCTCAACTGAGTGCGTGAATAGTTTGCGTACGATAACGCGCATGTTTTTGGTCAAACCATGAGAGGCGTCAAAGTTACGTGTAAAACGACAAATCGCGCCAACTTTGAGAGAGAGTATGTGAGGAGGAATGCCAGGTTCGTTTAGATCATTTAAGAATTCGGGCGAATGGGAGATGTTTTCATTGACATCATCTTCATCGTTTTCGATGTGGTCATGGCTGAGATAAGTAACGGTGTTGCCAGGCAAATTGTCAAGGATGATGGAGTTGAACTCGTTAACAAAGATATTGTATGGGCTGAGGATCGCACGATCAATACAAAGTGCAGGGTGAGGTAAAATGTGGGTTGGGAATACGAAGTTGATAATTTCATCTATAGATGTCGAATGACGAAGCCGGCCAAGGTCGACGGTGTCATGTAGGTAATCGTCACCAATGGAATCAAGAAATTGAGAGAAATGAAGGTCATGCTGTTGTCGAATTGGGGCTTCAAGTCGGAGGATGTCGAATTGGGAAAAAACAGGTTGTGTTCAGATGGAGGCCTTGATCATTTCACTCCGTGATCCAGAACGGACGACGGGTGCTATCTAACGCATGTTAGCATGTTGATGTTAAGGAGGCTTGAATAGACAAAAAGGATACTTGGCGGAAGTTGCCTACAGTGATTAACATTCGTCCTCCCCAAAGTTTGCGATGGCAACCGGTGAGAGATCGCATAAGTCGATCTGCGCAATTGAATGCTTTAAAATGGAGGCCACCAATTTCGTCGATGATGTGGCATTTCGCAGAAAGAAGAAGTTTTCCACGGTTGGTGTTTGGATGAATGGAGGATTTGAGGAATGGGTTAAATTCATCGACGGGGATGCCATACAAATAATGTGTGGTTCGCCCATTGGGGTAATTTTTTGCAGCGAAAGCAGACGAAGCAGACACCAGGACGATTTCACCTATTTTTCGCAAAGCGCCGATGACAGGATAAAGAACATAGGTTTTGCCTCTTCCGGCGCGGCCATCGATATGGACAGGAATAGGATCGTCACGATTGATCATGTACATGAGTCGTTCATATATAGTTTTCTGCCAGACAGGTTAAAGCGGATGTTTCAGGAAAACGGTTGTAATTCTACCTGTTCAGGAGTGAGAGTGGACACAAAAGAGATCAGGTCATCCGCCATTTCCATTCCATGACAGATTTCACTGTCAATTTCACTTGTATTTTCCGGGGTTTCAAAATCAGGTAGGCCAAGATCAGAAATTGATTTTCCAAGTCCACGAAGTACGTCTTGAAGAGTGACCAGGAGCCGATTTCGTATTAAATGATGGGGAGCGGAAAAATGAGTCCGTAAAAGGTTATCAGCTATGTCTGCAGACATGTCGTCTTCGTGATCGTTCCAGATCCGTATAGTGTTTGGATCACCCTCCATTCCCAAAATCGCAAATAACCAACGAAGTTGTGCGGGGGATGCACCATAAGCCACTAATTCACGAAAAGTCTGCAATCCTTCATCATCATTTGCAAAGAGTCCGAGTGCACACGCGGCTTGCTTAAAAGTATTGTGTATGACGCCATTCACAGTACGAAGTTCCAGCCAGCTATTTGCACTTTTTTGGGTGAGGAGTGCACGTAGGTAGAAAACATCCCCATGACGGGGATAAACAATTTGGATTCGTGCGATCCCTTCGTGTTCATCAGCATTAAGACGAATGCGCATTTGAGGACGGGTGGTGTATACAGTTTCGAGGATATCAAGGTCATGCAGAGGCTGTGAAGGGTTGTGGGGTAGTAAACGACATCGGGAACCAAAATCGGTGTAAGTCATGGAGTCGAGTTTGGGATGATGAGGTCGATGGATGTATCGCACCAGTAGAGTTCCATCAGACTGTGAACCGTTTTTCCGTCTCATCTGAGCATGCTGTTTGCCTGGTAAGTGAATTGGGAGTCGTTTTACGCCAGGGTGTTTTTTTGTGACATGAAAAGACGCCAGTCGTGTCGTAGCTTCAATGGTTGATAGATACCTGCCTCTTTCATAATCTCTGATCTCGTCGACCTGTTTTTTTTTCACAGCCGCCTTGTTTGCAACAGTCCAACTAGTTTCATCAACAGGTTTGTAAAAGTATTTGAATAGATATTGAAACAAAGCGACAGATGCAGAAAATTTGACATTGATGTGTGCATCGTATTTAATGACGAAGTAGGGGATATGGGAAACGATGTTTTCATTGCCAGGGTTCCGACGTCGACCTTCAAAGTATCCTATCAAAAAATTGTAAAGTCAGAAACAAAGGGATATGAAGGGAAAATAACCACAAAAGTACCCCTTTCATTGAAAGAAGAAGTTTGTCGAAATGGTTTTGGAAAGCCATATTGACATTGTTTGTGAGGCCATCCACAGTGATGATAGGATTTCGAGGGATCATGGTGATGGGACATGTGTTTGCGAATAGTTTCCCGTGCGTTACCATGCTGCAGTGGTAATTCTGTACTGAGAAAGCAGTCAATGTCATCGGAAGTGAGAGGCACGTCTTTCAAACATATGGCTATATGAGCATGTGGCAGACCTCGTTTCTGGAATTCTGTCACTCGTATGCGATACAATACAGGGCCCATGAGGGTGCAGACGTCCTTCATGAATAATGAAAGATAACGGTGGAATACACGGACTATGAGATCAGGGCGGTCGTTGGCTGTTTGTCCAGGGCGCAATTCAGATGAAATTTCAGGCCATTTTGGATTGGTGGTAAATGTGATAAACAACGTGATTGGACCATAGTGTTTTCGGAGGGCCAAACAATCCGAGACGTTCGCAGCAGACCATGCAGGAGAATGGACAAAAGTGGATGGTAAACAGATGTCTTTCTCAGGGTCATCATCAGAATCATCATATTCGTCATCTTCATTGTTGTGTTGATTGGAGCGGATGTACAGCAGACATGACTCTTCAATAGAACTCCAAGCGTCCATGAGATATTCACCTGAAGGACATCATTGAAAAAAAGGACATGACAACAAATGTCACACACCTGTTAATCTAGAGAAGTACGACATCTGTTCAGCATTCATGAAAAACCGGGTTCGATACCATCAACTTTGACTGAAAGATTTTCCGACAGCATTGAGTCGTTCAGGAGACCAACCCAATGTCCCATACGGAAGGAGCATCACATAATGGAGAGGTTCGATTAATGGTGAAAGGGAATCTAAGAAGTAATGATTAGCTTCTCCAATTGGTTTAATGACAATCTGACGATGTTTCGGCCATGTGGCAGGTGCGAGGGCAATAACTGCAGCAATTTCATCAGCGGTAACACTGTCAGGCTGATAGATTTGAAGTGCCATCTCATTGTCTTCATCGAAGACAGCCATCTTCTCCAATTTATGGATGAACGGGTTGACTCTTTCGAGACCTGCCAAAGCGTTATGAATCCATTGTATAGGTATTTTAAAATCGGATCCATGGTCAAATAAAGCTTGTGGATCGTAAATGAACCACCGGATGGCATGTTCACCCTCAAGTGAAGGAATAATCCGATGGTAAGTTCGGCCTCCGGCCAGCGTGACAGTGGAAACGCCTGCAGTGAAATGCATGAAGTTGCCATCATGGACTCCCAATGCAGTTAAGGAAAACAGATTGTTAAAATAACGCGAGAGCCCGCTGAGTCGGTGGGAGTCAAGAAAATAATTCCATTCATGAGGGTAATTAGGAAGGGGTGGCAAGTAGTGATTTCCGTGTGGGCCGCAAATGAAACATTTTTCATTGATGTTTTCACCGGAGAGGGCCTTCGTGAGGTACATTATGATTTCAAGATAATATCATTATACAGAACGATGTAGAGGGTCGACGTCCCTCTGAGTCCGTATCATCGATATATCACAAATCCGGACCAACCCGATGCCGCCATTCGACTTGCATTCGAACCTGACGTAACCCGACGCAACGTGACGTGACATGACCCGATGTGACCGACATAACCCGACGTATGCCGCTTCGTCACAGCCACTCTCAGACCAAATCCGGCAGCCTCAAACGCCTCGGAGTTTTAATTCCAGGAGATGGATCTCTTCGGACTCAATCCCCGACTTCGGATTTACTTTATTCATGCATCCCATCGTCCTTTCGGAGATATGTAGGACTTTCTAGATCTTTTCCTTGCATATTCGTTTTCCCCTCCATTTCCTGTCTTCGTTGCTTTGCAACCCCCCTTTCCACATCCCCATTCCAACCTTTCTTTGTAGCTTACCATCGGCCGAAGTAGACATGTCTGAAAGTAGATTACTGTTTCCTGTACTGTAAAAACGGTCCCCGACGACCGTACAAAAAAACATACCATTAGTCCCCGTTTCTCTCATAGTCAGAATTGTTTTAATCCCTTCAAATGCTCGTCCACGTAGTTCCTTAGCTTTTTATAGTTCACTTCGTCGACTTTATCATTGTTCCTGTATATTTGTTCATCGTTTCCGACCCGACCCGACCCGACCCGCCGTACCCGACATCGTTGGCATCGTCGGGTTCTTTACTATTTGTCCATTTTCACTCCGTTCATCGCCGGCTTCGTCGTTACTAGTCGAGTTTATGCGGCGGCTTTACTTTTATTTCACTTTCACTTCACTTATTATCCCCGACACTGAATTATCCAGTCACTTCTACGCTGACACCCTCTGGTTAGGATCCTATTTCTTTATATAGTTCCGAAGCCACCAAGAACCCGCATCTACATCTGGAGCCCACCGCGAGGATAATTCAGTGTCAAGAAACATTCATTTCATAGCCCCTCATTTCCTTTCGTCATCTCGAAACAAGCCTTGCCGCAGCACTTTACACATCCGACACCCGTTACCCGACTTCTTTACATTCGACACCCAACGCTCCGACATCCACTCGCCAACTATCACACTATCATTTGGGTTTGATTCTCATACTATTTTCTCTTCTTTAACGACTACAATTGTTCAGTTTCACGTACAGCTTCGAACCCGCTCTTGTGCGGCCGACCCAGCGGCCGTTTACCGCTTTAGGAAACTTGCACAGCCACGACCCAATACACCTTCGTTGACTCAACGTCTCGATCCCCGTCACATTCACGATCCACACTCGTTTTTACAACCCCAACGCACTCAGAATTCCACGCCCCACCGATTCCGGTCGAAAAATCCGCGCCTGGAAAGCCCCAAAACGGCCCCAGCGACCGCGACCAACATCGACCGCGTCACTCACGAAACGGAGACAAAATGAGCCACGAAGCACAAGGAAAACGCCCACCGTGCAACAGGTTTAGCCTGTGCACCCCCAGCACTCTCGTCCCCGTTTGGCCACCCGTTCGCGTCCACAGCCTCGCCGTCGTCCCCGGATACAGTCCCGGGCCCCTCCCCATCGTCCGAGCGCGCGCCGTCCCAAGAAAACTACGTCAGCACTCAGCAAAACTCCGTTCTCGACCAGCCCCAGCGCGTCCACCCCCGTTTCGCGACCGATCACCTCGCGTTCGCATCTACGGACTTGCCGTCATCCCCGGATACAAGCCACGACGTATACCTAGCACCTGTGCCCACGTCGTCCCGAAAACGCCACCATCGTCGGCCCCCATCGTCACCCCGCGCCCTACGCCCACAGACCGCATCCTACGTGCCCGTACAGGCTTCCCCGGGTCCCCACATCGTCCTTCGCAAGCACTCACAAGCCATATTCACTGTTATCGATACCCCACGCCGTGCCACGTCATCCATCCTCGTGCCTCCGCCAAGTCGACATCCCCGGTCGCTCACGCCCTCGTTGGACACCCCGTCGCCTCGCACCGCTTCCCAGAGTCCCACATCGCCCTTCACGAGCCCTCACGAGCCGTCTCCGCCATTATCGAGTCCCCAACGCGTCGCCACGTCATCCCAGCTCATGCACCCGCCTATTCGACATCCCCGGCCGCTCACGCCCTCGTTGCTACCCCCACGCAGCCTCGTATGGCTTTCCGAGTCCCCACAGCACCCTTCGCGAGCCCATACGAGTCGTCTTCGCCGTTATTGACGCTCCCACACTGTGCCACGTCACCCTGCTTCGTGCCCCAGCTTACTCGACATCTCTGGCCACTCACGCCCTCGTTGGACCTCCCCGTCGCCTCGCACCGCTTCCTACGACCCCACGACACCAGTTGCGAGCCCTCATGGGTCCTCCTCGCCGTCATCGATGTCCCACACGCGTGCCACGTCACCTCGCCCCATGCACCCGCCTATACGACCTCCTCCGCCGCTCACGCCTTCGTAGGACCCACCGGCGGCTTGTATCACATCCCAGCACCCTACATCGCCCCCGCAAACCTGTACAAGTTGTTTCCGTTATATTCGAGCCTCCAACGCCATGCCACGTCACCGGCTTCGTGCCCCAACCAAAGTCGACATCTCCGGCCGCTCACGCCCTCGTCGGACCCACCGCTGCCTCGTACCGCATCCCAGGGCCACACATCGTCCGTCGTGACGCCGTACAAGCCGTCCCCACTGCCCTCGAGCCATCAACGCTGCGCCACGTCACCACACCTCATACCCCCGCGTTCCCAGACCCAGCACCAGCGACCACCGCGTACAACCGTCCACACACCCACGTTTACGCCCCCGCACCTTGGCATGGCCCTCATCTGTCCCAAACGAGTCAGCCCCCGACCCTCTTCGTCCCACGCGAGCGGCCACGTCACCCACCGTCGACTACCACTCTCGACCCCCAGCCGTCCCCGTCCTCGTCCACTCCCCTTCGACCACCTACGCCCTCGGCCAGCCCCACGACGCCCCTCAAAGTCCATTCGCAAGCCCAAAACGATGCCCCCGTTGAGTTGCACCCGCGAAACCGTGACCACCGGCCGCCCAAACCCGTTCCACGACCCGACGGACCATTGTCAAATCCCCACGCAACTATCCGCCACGAAAGCATCACGAAGACGCCACCCGTATCACCCCAATCTGCCCACGTCATCCGTCTCCGTTTCCCAACATCGCCCTATCCCGTACCGCCAACCTCGACCACCCGTTACCCGCTTCCCTCGACAACCCGCAGCTTCGAACAACCCCACGCAACCATGATCCACGCCTCGCAACCACGTTCCGTCTTATCCGCTCACGTCGTCCGCCCCCGTCTCCCTACGTCGCCCTATGCCATACCGCCACACCCGACAAACCGTTTTCAACCTACCCGCTACACCGGATTCCGGTTCCGGATCCGCGACCTGCATCACAGCACCCGACTACGAACCCGGACACGTTCCCAACGATTCCGCGGCATCCGGTTCCGGTTCCGGCTCAATTCGAGCACCAGTGCTCGATTCGAGCATCTGGTTCCGGTTCCGGTTTCACAACCCGTACCCGCCACATTCGCACTCCCGTACCCACCGAACCCGACCCTACGAAAACCCCTCACCGTCCATCGGCATAAGAAATATATACATAGATAGATTAAATAAATCAAAAAGAAAGAAAAATGTCAGAGATAAAAGAAAGATAAAAAGAAACACTCGTTCCCGACACACCCGGCACCCGCATAATCCACCCGACGTACCCGACACACCCGCTTACGAATCCGTCGCACCCAACGAACCCGCTTACAAACCCGCCGCACCCGCTTACGAACCCGACACGTCACTTCACTCGTTCCCCACGCACCCGACTCATCCGCTCACGCACCCGCATTAAACCCATTTGACATCGTTCTCCGCTTTCCATGACCCACCGTTTCTGCCACCGTTTTGACCCAGACACAATGTTCCCTGTCTTGGCTTCGATTCCCAACCCACCCGACTTTATATTTCAGTTCCATGGGGGGGAATGCTTCCCCACGGGTCCAAGCCGGTGCTGAACCGCCTAGTATGAGGCTGATATCACAGCTGTTGATTATCGCCCCCATATTAGTATTGACATATCGAACCTCCGCCATCGTCTATCGAACCTCTGCCGCCGTCTATCGAACCTCCGCCATCGTATATCGAACCTCCGTTGTCATCCATTGAACCTCCGTTTTCGTCATATCGTATCGAACCTCCGCCATCGTATATCGAACCTCCGTTGTCATCCATTGAACCTCCGTTTTCGTCATATTGTATCGAACCTCCGCCATCGTATATCGAACCTCCGTCGTCGTCCATTGAACCTCTGTTGTCGTCATATCGTATCGAACCTCCGCCATCATATATCGAACCTCCGTCGTCGTCTATCGAACCTCCGTTTTCGTCATATCGTATTGAACAACCACCGTCGTCATATCATGTCTACCCCTACGCCACCGTTTCCGCCACCCGTTGACACAGCCACCAAAGCCGCCGACCCTAACTCGACCCGCCTAGATCGTCTTTATCATCCGCTTGTGTTTTATTTCGTTTCCGCTCCTGCCTTACTTGTCTCCGTCACCCGCCCCCAATCCTATGTCACGTTTAGTTTTATCCCGACTTGATTTCTATCGCGTCCCCTCTTTCCGATACCCGACATTTATTTATTTTCTCATCTATTTTGCGTTTCCACTCCCCATTTGTCCCGTTTTTGTAGCTTTCCATCTTTTCTTTCATTTCCGCTCAGTTCCCTTTTCCTCCAGTTCTATGTACTTTGTTTCCTTTTTCCTCGACACTGGCTTCACTCATTTCGTTCCCCATTCGCCGCTCTCAGCCTCCGACCGTCCATCGAGTTCCGCTAGTCACCATCCGCTCTCCCCCTTTGCATTGTCCACAACCCGCCTCGTCCCGTCGAGCCTGATTCCATGACCACCACGTCGGCCTCATCTCACGCATCTGAGTCCCGAGTCCACATAGTATAGACCAGGGATGGTCTTTATTTAAAGTACCCTGGAGATGTAGAGGGTCGACGTCCCTCTGAGTCCGTATCATCGATATATCACAAATCCAGACCAACCCGATGCCGCCATTCGACTTGCATTCGAACCCGACGTAACCCGACGCAACGTGACGTGACATGACCCGACGTGACCGACATAACCCGACGTATGCCGCTTCGTCACAGCCGCTCTCAGACCAAATCCGGCAGCCTCAAACGCCTCGGAGTTCCAATTCCAGGAGATGGATCTCTTCGGACTCAATCCCCGACTTCGGATTTACTTTATTTATGCATCCCATCGTCCTTTCGGAGATATGTAGGACTTTCTAGATCTTTTCCTTGCATATTCGTTTTCCCCTCCATTTCCTGTCTTCGTTGCTTTGCAACCCCCCTTTCCACATCCCCATTCCAACCTTTCTTTGTAGCTTACCATCGGCCGAAGTAGACATGTCTGAAAGTAGATTACTGTTTCCTGTACTGTAAAAACGGTCCCCGACGACCGTACAAAAAAACATACCATTAGTCCCCGTTTCTCTCATAGTCAGAATTGTTTTAATCCCTTCAAATGCTCGTCCACGTAGTTCCTTAGCTTTTTATAGTTCACTTCGTCGACTTTATCATTGTTCCTGTATATTTGTTCATCGTTTCCGACCCGACCCGACCCGACCCGCCGTACCCGACATCGTTGGCATCGTCGGGTTCTTTACTATTTGTCCATTTTCACTCCGTTCATCGCCGGCTTCGTCGTTACTAGTCGAGTTTATGCGGTGGCTTTACTTTTATTTCACTTTCACTTCACTTATTATCCCCGACACTGAATTATCCAGTCACTTCTACGCTGACACCCTCTGGTTAGGATCCTATTTCTTTATATAGTTCCGAAGCCACCAAGAACCCGCATCTACAACGACATACATGGATCCCACAGAATCGACAGTCTCTATTCCAGAAAAGTGATGGAGGCGATATCGACATGCATTTATTAAGATTCAAAAACTTAGACCACCAATGATCATTGGAGGTGGGGCGAATTCGATTGCGATGGTTGCGGCGGCTAATGGTATCCTTTGTCCGAATTTTGGCAGAGTGTTGAAACAAAAGATGAGCTCGTTGGATCCGACGTCGCAGGGACTTGGGTTTGAGGGCAGCAGTCTGTCGCATGAGAGTGACAGTAAGAAGGGAGAGGGACGTCAGGGGGAAACGTGATTGGTAAAGCGGAAAAGAGTGAAGGCGGTTGACACAGGTTCGATGGAGTGGCGGAGAAAAGTCATCTGTTTGCAAATAAATGAGACATGGGCGTTCAGGACAATAGGGGATAAAGAATGAAATGGTAGTAATCGGCGATGACGACAACACTGGATAAAGGATGAGATGGGAGTAAACGGGAAAGAAGAATGTTTATGAGCACTGTTATGGAACGTGTGCTGGACGGCAGGTGATGGAGGACATGTTGTAAGATGGCGGCGAAGTATGAATAAAATGGAGGGTGCGTATTATTAACAGCGGCTGGAAGAGGAGGATCGAAGGGTCACGAAGATGGTCATGAATGACATCAGAGGGACACGGGAATGTATAGCGAAAACGAATAGCCGTCATAATAAGATGGTGGGCTCACGCGGAAAGGGTCCTTCAAATGACACCCACCGCTTGTATAACAGTCGAGAAACAGAATCGCGGGGCTGTTCACCTACACATCCTGACCGTCGCATGCACAACGAAGAGTCACAATGAAGAAGAAAATGAGGGAGAATGGAGGGTCGTGGATGCATGGACAACGGAAAGATGCAATGAAGAAGAATCGCAGGGGATTCGTCGGGGAACTAATGAAGGAGAGCGGATGGTGTTCGATGCAGAAGAGACGCACGGGCGCAGGAAGGGAAGGAAGATGTGTTGAGAGAGATGGGAAGGTACAATGAGGTAGGGGGAACATGGTGAAGGGAGGAGCAGAGGTCGGATGAAGTGGGAGTGGAAGATGAAAAGGAGACTGGTGGGAGGGCATGGATGTTGGATGAAGTAGGAGTGGAGGAAGAAAGGGATGTATTATAAATGTAGAAGGGCGACAGACATGGACGATTTTAAAAAGGGTCTGATAGTGGGTCTCAAGTTCGCCTAGTGGTTCCCTACCAGGAATCCTGCTGCGGTTCCTGAGAGCCAAATTAGGCAGGTTAGCTAAATATGGTATTACTTAGGGTTGTGTGTTGTCGCGTTGCCAGCGTGGCATTAGATAATGCCTAACCTTTTGTTAAGTCCATATATGGCAAACTTATCCCGGTACATGAGAGTGTCAACACCTTGTGACAGCACTGATCTTGATGTAAGGCTGTTACAGCATATAAATACATGGCTGTTTGTCAGAGCAGCCAGAACACTTCTTTGAACCGCTGCCATCATGCCTCACCAATCCCACCGTCAAAAACTGCTCCTGGCTCTGAATCAAGTCAAATGTGACCTCATCCAGAGGAAATATTATGACTTGGTTGGGAATCTGATTGAAGATCTGATTGAAGATTTGCCTGACCATTTTGATTCTGATACTGAGACTGGTACTGATATGGACATGTCAGATGATGCCTTTCCATCCTCAGACCTTCCCTCCGATGATTCTATGAACATACCCAGCTCAGACTCAGAAATAAGCAACCAACTCTCCAACTGCCTGTTCACGGCACTGGTTGATGCTATTGGAGCTCTTGAAGATGAAGTCAGAAAGGCGTGAGTCCTCAGAACTCATACTCGTGTTTCCCATGCCCCCCAGCTTCATCTCCTTGATGAATGGTCTCTCAACGACCCTCGCCGTTTCCGAAGAAAACTCCGTGTCGATCCTCCTGTTTTTGACAGGTTGGTTGAACTAATCAAAAACCATCCCATTTTTGCCTCTGACCGCCAACTCCCTGTCGAAATCCAATTGGCAATTTTTCTGAATCATGCTGGCCACTATGGGAATGCTGCAACCAGTGAAGATGTGGCAGAATGGGCAGGGGTATCTGTGGGTACAGTCTACAATTGCACTAACCGTGTTATGATTGCAATTGCTGCCCATCATGATGATGCCCTATCTTGGAATCCTGAGGATCCTCGTTGTCTGCATGAGAAGAATATGGCAAAGAAGTGGGTGGAGAGCAAGACTTGCAAGGAGTGGAAAGGTGGTTATTTGACTGGTGATGGGTCATGCTTTCCCCTCTTCCAGAAGCCTGGGCTACATGGAGAGTCTTTCTATGACAGGAAGTGCAATTATTCCCTTAATTGCCAGGTTCTTTTATATTTATTCTCTTGATCTCTTTTTCTCAAACATTTTCTTGCAGGTTATCAGCCTTCCACATAATTTACAGATTGTTGATTATGTTACTGGCATAGTGGGGAGTATCCATGACTCCACTGCCTTTGCAATGTCCTGTGTTGCAGAGGAGCCCAACATATTCTTTTCTGCCAATGAGTGGATGTGGGCAGATTCAGCATATCCATGTTATACTTGGTGTATCCCACCCTTCAAGAAGCCTGCAAGAGGGAGCCTTACTCCATTCCAGAAGAAATTCAATTATTTTTTATCAAGGGTATGCTTTTATTTTTAATATTACACATGTGCTGATTCAAGATATTAGATTCATGTACGTTCAAAGCATCTTTTTGGTGCTCTGAAGGGCCGATTTTCCTCCTTATGGGAATTGCGTTTCCAAATTCAAGATCAAAAGAAATTCAACTATGTCAATCTCTGGGTGCGGTGTTGCTTGATTCTGCACAATTTAATTATTCGGATTGAGGAGGAGCTGGGGTTGAATGATACAACTGAATGGGCCAGAAATGATTGTGAAAATGAGGGTTATGTTGAGGGTGAGGAATATGGAGGTGAAGAGGAGAGAGAGGGTGAAGAGACAGCTGACCATAATGATCCTGACACTGCTGCAGGAAAAGAATTTCGTCAACACCTGGCTACACCTGCACAGTCATTCGACTAGTTTTTAAAATCTATGTCTTCATCACTGAATCACAGTTTGTATTGGGAGGGGGGACAGGAACAGGAAAATATATTACTGAAGGAGGCACTACATGGAGAAGGGCTACATAAGGGCTACATAAGGGGAGAGTGAAAGGGCATGGTGGAAGATACCATCAACAACCTACAGAGAAAATAATCCTACACATCATTCTGGGAAGAAGACTCCTGCCCATGCCCTGATAGCTCCAGCTGCTTGAGCTTAAGCTTGTTCGACTTGAACTCAAGCTTCGCAAGCTCAATCCTGAGGGCCAGGGAGCGCCGCTCTTCTTCTGCCTGGACACAGATCTTCTCCAGATCGTGCTTACGGTCAGCCTCCTTCTCCGCTGACCTCTCGTCCGTACAACGCCTCTTGGAAAGGTCGTGTTGAGTCACAGTGGTCGAAAGGCGTTGGATGAGTTCCAGCTGTCCGTCAAAGTTGCTGGTTGTGTTTACCCGTTTGCGAGATGGGCGTGAGGAGACGGAAGTGGGCGGGGTAACACTCATTGACCAGGTAGTTGGCGAGGGGGCAGATATATCGGAGTCGGAGGGGCTGTATGCCGTGTTGGGTGGGTGAACTTGTGGTGCTCGCAGGGCCAAAGCTCGTGCTTGGAGGGTTAGCTGCTCAGCCTCAGACCCTGAACCGGATTCCCCCAAGAGGGATTGACGGCTCAAGGGACTTTGAATTCGAGAGGAGGGATTTGATATATTGATGTTTAAAAAACGTTGGAGGGGCAGCTGGAGCCCTGATGAAGAGCGGGTAGCCATGTTGGATTCGAAAGGGGAATCCGCATCAACGGTCAAGGTGGTGGTGGGGAGGGTCGGGGTGGTGGTTGGGAGCGTTGAGGAGGAGGCGGCGTCATCAAGCGGCCATGGTAACCCAAGTTCACTGGGGTGAGGGAGAAAATCCAGGTCGACGTCATTCGGAAACATCTGGTAATTGTCTGGGTCAGGGATCACATCAGTACCAGATATGATGGGCGGCACAGCGTCAACACGTGCTGTCGACGGCCCAGGTGATGTGCCTGGCGGTGGTAATGACTGATGGGCAGGGAAGAGGAGGTTTGTTGCTTGGTTGGCGAGATCCTGGCCGGCATGAGATGAGGCGGGATGTGGGTTGTGGCTGAGTAATGTTTCCCAGATTCCATGTAGCCATTGATACCAAGGGAATTCTGTGGTAATTTTTTCTGATTTGCGGTGAGAAAAAATTCCTATGGTAAAAAAAAACAAAAAAACTTGCGGGAGATGTTCTCCAGGCCAACAACACCATCACCGACTGTCAGCAAGCCAGCCCCCATTTTTCCCAGCCCTTGGCGAACCTCACGGTACTTGCCCTTGAGTCTGCAAATCTTGTCAGCAGATGGTGGGTGATAAGGGAAACGCATACGTTTGTAAACGATTTTCGACTGCCTGGGCAAACTTATCCACATTCTGAGTATAGCCGGCATGGATTTGAGGGTTGTCATCGGCACAAAAGACCGCATGCACGATTTTGACGTAGATATGCATTTTTGATTCTTTTCCTACAATCTTCCTGCGATTCGTCACTTTTGCATCTTGAGAGGAGTCAGAAAAGAGCTTCATGCGGTCAAGGGGGTTGTCTTTGAGCCAACTGACAAGCCTATCCATTCGCCAAGAGTAATTGCCATCCCAAAAGATTTTAATTTTTGACAAGTCCATCATTTTTTGAGAGTGAGCTGCCGAAAGAGTTGAAGGAAAGGCAGAAGAAGCAGGTTGGGGGGTGGAGACCTTGGTCTTTGAACGTTGGCCCCGTCTAGGAGCCGCAAGGAATGTGCGTGTTCTCCTCGAGTCTGAGGACATTGACATAGAACAAATTACCATATATGAACATAACAAAATGGTTACAAATGCGACACTAATAATAACCCTAAGTAATACCATATTTAGCTAACCTGCCTAATTTGGCTCTCAGGCACCACAGCAGGATTCCTGGTAGGGAACCACTAGGTGGACTTGAGACCCACTATTGGCTACACTGGTGTTCAATTGGTCATCCCAAATGAGCCATGTGACCTGAGAGGCTGAGGCGGGCCAGATCCAGCCATGCTGCCATACAAAAAAGGCAGCATCTGTCCGATATCCAGGGTTTGCCACATGGCATCCCCATTCCCGATTTGTCCATTCCACTTCCTATTTCGTCCCTGTCATCTCCGGTTTTGTCCCCTCCGGTTTCCGTCTATGAACTCGTACTGGACCCACTCCCATATGCTCTGGATTCTCTAGATATAGACATTCTGTCCCCGTTATTGCCACCATATTGTCTCCCCTCCCAGTCTATCGAGATTCCATCCAAGTCAGTTGAGTATCCCGTACCTGTTTCTATTCCGGATCCCTTACCCCCTCCGTCCCCGTCACCCCTTGTCGTTACCACTCCCGTATTGTTTCCGGTTCCGTCTTCGCCCACTTGGGGCACTCTATTGTCTCCGGTTCCCTCCTCGCCCACTTGGGGCACTTTGTCGTTTCCGCCCACTTGGGGCACCCCGTCGTTTTTAGACCCGTCATGCGGCACACCCCTTGTATGGGATCATGTTGGTGTTGGTACTCCGGTTCTCGATTTTGTATTGTTCATTGTTTCCACTTTCATTTTATTTTGTCACCGTATATTGGACCTCTGCCCCCTCGACACCTTGCTCGAATTTTTGCAAGAAGCTCTTCGTCTCCTCTTGTCGTTCCACCTCCGCTCTTCTCTCGGAAACTCTTGTGGGGATGAGGATTTGTTTCCGTCTCCTATTTTTGCATTTTTGTCTTCCATTCTGCTTTCCGTTCCTGTTCCTGTATCTCCTTTATTTATATTTTCATTTCCGTTTCTAGTTCTCTTTGTTTCCCACCCTTTTCGGTCCCATTGCATTTCCGTTGTATTCTGGTGCCATCCTCCACCTCGACCACCAGATTCCATTTTACTTAGCTTTCCGTTTCACCATTTCCATCTATCGGTTTTATTATGTACTCTATTTTTCTCTATGTACATTGTACCGCATTCCGTTTCCCATTCTTTTCCGTTCATTTCCCTCTTATTCCCTTCTCCCTTCGTCGAGCTTGGTGTTGATTAGGTCGAGTTGACCAAGGATGTGGGCTTGGTTCACGTGGAGTCGGTTTAGATCCTTTGTCCAACGGGTTAGCTTCATATGGATCTCCGCGACATATTCAGATAAGCCGTCCGCAATTGTCGAGATCTCCTGTTGGGTTTCCGTTGCCATCTTCCACATTGCCCATACATGGTCATTGATTCTGGCTCCAATCCGCGGGTGGTTGAACGGATTCCCTTGCCTCCCATTGTCCCACTCCGATTCCGTATCCGGCTTGACATCGGTCAACGTCCGTTTGCTTGTCTCTCCGGCCCGTAGCTTGGACTTCTTCACCAGCTTCGGAATCTTCCTCGCGACGATCATTCTCTTTGGACTTCCCACCTTTGCCTTCCCTTTCCGTTCTGGTGGCCGGTCCCTTTGTCGATAACCCGCAGCGTCGTTTAAGCCTTTTGCAACGGTTGCACACGTACCCTTCGATTCCACGACAAACCACATTGGCGGTCATGCACGCATCACATTGTCGGATCCGGAACGACTGCATGTACTACGGATTAGTTAGGCACAATGGATATAAGAGTCCGCAAGATATTACTTACCCCCAGAAGCTTTCCCTTTGGTCCCGTATCCCCGTTCCCGCTCGCGTTCGAAAAGTCGTCCCCGCTATTGTACTCTCCGCGAACGGTCTCGTTGTCTCGGTTGACCTTTTTGTTTTTGATCACGTTATTGCTGTTTTCAGAACAGTTGTCACATGATGTGAAAACACTCTTCCTTGAGCCAAACTTGTGAGAAGTGCTACACACTCAATTCTCAACCAATCTTCATAATCTCAGGTGATTCTGAACCCCCCCAATTAGCTCTAGATGCTGGTAACAATGCAAATTCAATTGAATCATTATTTAAAATTTTATATTTTAGACCTACATTTGGGATTGGGGAGATTTCCTGATGGCAGTTTATTTTCCAATGATCTAAAACTAGTTTGGATGAAATATAGTTAATATTGTGCTGGTGCTCGCATAGTTTTGAGACTATTCCACCATGTATTCATAGTGCAGGAGATGTATCTTATTTTTTACATAAAACAACACTCACCTGTGTGGATGGTGGAAGACATTTTGCTGTTATTAAACTACTTGAGCATCTATTAAATATTCATTACACTTTATTTAAACTCTGTTTGAATTATTGGAATATAAACTGCCATCAGAAAATCTCCCCAATCCCAAATGTAGGTCTAAAATATAAAATTTTAAATAATAATTCAATTGAATTTGCATTGTTACCAGCGTCTAGAGCTAATTGGGGGGGTTCAGAATTACCTGAGATCATAAAGATTGGTTGAGAATTGAGTGTGTAGCACTTCTCACAAATTTGACTCAAGGAAGAGTGCTTTCACATCATGTGACAACTGTTCTGAAAACAGCAATAAGTGCTTGGAGTTTTTCGTATTTTTGTAGTTGTTGGTCGGACCAGGTGCCCTCCTTGTCCTCGCTTCCATGATTGCTGGTTTGTGCAGTCTCCTCCCGGTCCCTTTCCGCGGCTGCATCAGTCTCCCTTTTTGCTGCCTCTGCTGCCTTCACCCTTTCCGCCTCCTCAATCCGCTTCTCCACCTCCACCCTCCTATTTAAATCCTCCTCGTACATCCGCAAATCCTCTGCCCATTTCCGCTCGAGCTCCGCCGCCTCCTCGACCTGTTGCCTCCTTGCTTCCTCCTCCTCCTTTTCCTCCTGCAACCATGACACTTCCTCAACTTCCCGACGCCTCGCCTCTTTCCGTTCCCATCCGTATTCCTCCCAGCTCCGCAACCACTCCTCGACCTCCACAACCATCTCTCCACCCATTGAGAAGTCCCTCGGTTCCGTCACGTCGATTCCGTTGTCCCGGATTTCCATCAATATTCCCCTGTAGTTCCACTGCCGGGTATCGTTAGTCCGTGCCATTTACGGGAACTAGTGAATAGCGTGGGTAACCCATGGGTAATTTTGGCTGTACCCGTACCCGCACCCATTGTACCCACGGGTACAAAACCCGCGGGTTTTACCCGTCATTTTAAGCCCCGGATCGTCCAAAACGGTCAAGTATTGAGCTAGATATGCTCAAAATACTAGAATAAAGTATTTTGAGCATATCTAGCTCAATACTTGACCGTTTTGGATGATCCAGGGCTTAAAATAAAGCTGGCGGGTACAGATTTCTGTACCCGTACCCGTATCTGTGGCCATACCCGTGGAAGAACCCGCGGGTTCACCCGTACCTGCGCATTTCTCTAACGGGAACAGGATCTCTTACTGTGGCCCATCGTCATCTCACCACCCATTGCCGTGCCTCGTTCTTGAATCCGTTGCGTACAATATCGATTCTGGCCGCGTCGACTTCTAGTAACTCAGCTACGGCACTCTCAAAGTCTTGCCGCATTTCCACATCAAGAGTGTTGAGGAAATTGTCGTATTCCATCGACATTTGGTGATGGTGTTTGTTGGGTTTATTGGGCTTGTTGAGGTTGTTGTCGAGATTGTTGAAGTCGTGTTGAAAAGTTTTCTTGTTTGTATTTGTTGCCCCATCACGTGACCATTATTCCCTTGTCCAGCCGTCTCGCCCATACTATTTTGGTAGCTCCGGATCGTCCCTCCCGACGCTTCGATACCCACTGGCTTCGACTCCGCTCATGTTGTACTCCCATTTCCATCCGTTTTCGACATCGCTTCCACTCTTTTCTTCCCACAACCCCGGGATCTTCGTTACTTCATATGGATCGACCAGGGATGGTCTCAATCTGAGTCCTGACTGGATGTAGAGGCTCCATATCATGTGGATCCGTTTCCCCTTCATATCCCACTCCGTTCCCATCCATTCCCATTCCTGTATCGTCGATTCCATTCGATTCCGCTCATTTCTATCAATTCTGCTCCAGATTCCGCCTCTGGAATTGTTCCTACATGCAATGCAATGTCCCTAATGACCCGGAATCAGTACGTATATAGTCATATATCATGTATCTTCATTTCCCATCTCCTAGTACATAGCACCACTCCACCATTCCTCCACTCCACTACCCCTATCACTTACAGCCTTCGCTTGTAGTACATGGTTACTACAGCACAGGATCCCTCACAGTAGTATAAAAGTAGCACATTTATACTACAAACCATATAGAAATACCAATACCCAGAGTCCCATATAGAATCCTCTTATCATCCCATCTCATTTATACTTGCCTTCGTCCTTTCCCCACATTATCCCTCTGATTCTAGAACCCCTGGATTCAGGTTGGATTGACTAGACCTTTCTAAAAGAAACTAAATTCCTCTGATCACTTCTCAAGCTGATCACCGCTTTCCGTAGATTCCCATTCCGGGTCTACAACAGAACTCGCTGTCACAGCGTGCCCAAGCCCACTTTCCACATGTCCCAGCACGTCTGCCTCCGTTTCACGCCCGTTTGGGCCACCATTCTCGTCTATGGCCTCGACGTCATCCCAGGATACCATTCCGGATCCGTCCTGAGCACCTGAGCCCATGTCAGCCCCAGGAAAACACGTCCAAGCCCGTTTTCGATGAGTCCCAATGCATCCCCCATCGTTTCACACCCGTTTCAACTCCTGTCCACGCCCACGCACTCTCCGTCGTCCACACCAATGAACCATGACATGCCCCCATCGTTTGAATGCAGGCCGTCGCCAAAACGATGTGTCCACATGCACATCAATGCTTTGGAGAGGTACCGAGGTACCTCTCCGGGGGCTCATGCAGGATTCGAGAGGAAGGACTGGATGGATAGGATGATGATGATGATGATGATGATGATGATGGACTGACTACTACATCCAGAAGGCTACTAACTAGGTCAACCATGGGAACCTGGTCACATGACTGGCCAGGTCCCACTACTTTAAGTGCCCCTTTTCCTCATGGCGACGCCCTCATTGCCAACTGCTACAGAAAAGAACACAAAACAAACAGAAACTGACCAAAAACTCTAAAGCCACAACTCCCAGTCCCTCAGAATGCCTTGACTCAAGGCTGGGGCCTTATATCATGAAGTGGGAAGTCGTCCTTGCACAGGAGGCGGTAGATGACCAGACTCTACAAGACTCTCCTCAAACTCAATACTCTTTGAATGCCTCCCTCGCAAGGGTTCAGGCTCACAACGCAAGGCCAAAGATCCCTCAAATTGTCCTAGCAAGGACTTAGTGCAGTGTGAAGGTTCAGGTGGTCCAAAATATAACTGTATTGGTGGAGATCGGGTAAACGGGTGCGTGAACATAGTGTAGTGACAGCTTGTAGGTAGACTGTAATTGACATCCAGTATGGGGGGGAACAGGGGACGAGGCTATAATAAAAGCTATAATACAGATGGGGCATAGGGTTGTACTTAACAGGGGCATGGTATCCCGACGTGGAGGGGGTTGGCGTATCACGCGAAGAGATCGGGGTGGCTCGTCCAGGTCGAGAACGATGCTGCAGGGAGCTGAACAAGGGTTCACAGGGCCAGGTGTGGTGTTAGGAACTGGCTGGGGGGTGGTGACGTGGCGGGACGCGGTGGGGGTCTGGGAATGGCAGGCACGGTCCATTTGTGGTATTGGAGTGAGGTGGGGTGCTCCAGGATGGTGAGTGGGTGTGCCGTGAGCTTCATGAGTTGGTCTGGGGCTGGGTATGTGGGTAGAACAGGGCCGCCCGATGTTGACGTGGCACGTGGCCCGGGTGTCTGAAAACGACGGCGGGGGCTCATTTGGCACAATGGAGGGGAACAGGGGGTCCTGGCTGGTGGAACGAGGGCATGGGAGGTCGAATGGGTCCATGTGGGGCTGGGGTACACGAAAGAACTGGGGTCCAACAGGGGGGCGCGACGAATCTGTGGTGTGACCAAAAACGGCGGTGGGGGCTTGTTCGGGGCGTTAACGAGACACAGGGTGCTCTGGGGGGTGGGCCGCGAGTTTGGTGAGTTGGTCTGGGGCTGGTTGTGCTGGCAGAACAGGGCCGCATGATGGTGACGTGGCGCGTGGCTTGGGTGTCCGAAAACAACGGTCGGGGCTCATCTGGGGCCAACAGGGGGGCAATGGGGGGCCCTGGTGGATGGAATGAGGGTGCGGGGGGTTGAACGAACGTGGGAATGGGACATACGACAAGCGGGGGGTTGAAGGTGATGACGTGGCAGGCGCTTGGGTATCCAAAATGGATGGCGACGGGTTTGTTTGGGGCAGAACGGGGTGTTGGGTCGTTGAGCGTGTGTCCTGGGGCTTGGATGGATACACGTGGGGCCGGGGTTCACGAAAAAAGAGAGGTCCAAGGTTGATGACGTGGGGTCATTGAGGGTGCAAACGGGGTCATGGCGGTGCTCCCAAGGTGATGGGCAGCGAGATGGGGCCTTGAACCATTGAACGGGGTTGTTGGGGGGTCATCTTGGCTTTAGAAAGGTGTAAAATGGGCGCGGATGGGATGACGCGGCTTGGGGCTGTTGGTGTTCAAAAAAGGTCATGGCCATGTTTGTTGGGTAAATGAGGGGTGATGTAGGCCCCATGGGACTGAACGAGAGCGCTGGGGGCATAGCGTGAGCATCTGTATGGCCAAGTATGAATAGAAATCCACGGTGCACAGCAGCGGGTGGTCAGGCCAGAAAAGGTCATCTTGCAAGAAAAAACAGCAAAAAAAAGACTACAAGTGCGGAAAGTGCAGAGATAGGGTATAACACGGGTAACCCCCGGGTCACTTTTTAGAACACGGGACCCAAACCCTTTGAAACCGCACCTGGAACGGGTCTCAACCCGAACCTTACCCGTTTAGCATGGGTTCTCAAGGTAACTGGTTCCAATTCGGTAACCACATTAAACTCGGTAACCGCAGACATTACCGCGGGTTTTCATTGCAAGACGGGGGGCAGGACAATATATCTATGCTATGGGGGGTTCTTTGGTCTCTTCAACATCAGACTCAGCCTGTTTCCTCTTCTTCTCCCTGACTGCTGCCAGTAGATCCGCCATCTCCACAAGGCCTTTGCGGCACCAGTCGCCGAGGCAGAGGTTAGCACGAATGGATGCAGGGGTGAGTCGGTTTCGCGTGAAATTGAGAAGACCACGACCCTGTGAAAAAACTCGCTCAACCACTGTTGATGTGGCAGGGGCACTGAGATAGTCGAGAGCCATCCTAGATAAGTTAGGGTAAATGAAACAATTGTCATACCACCACGCAAGCAGGTCTTTGACATTCTCAACCGGATGACGCAAGTATTCCTCGTACTCATCCCGAGCCCTTGTGACATTCTTAACAGAGATATTGCTGAAATCATTATCACCGCCAGAGCCCTGACATCGTCACACATTAGCCTTGACCAATAAAATGATGACAAACATACATCACTGGTCTCGGATGCCGAGTTGTGATCACCAACGTTCTTCAAATAATTGCAGTTGAACTCGTCTCGAACTAAGTTTTTGGCAGTCTCGATCTACTCCTCCTCCCGAGCCCTTTCAGCATATCTTTTCCATGATACATGGGTCAGCTGAGATGGACAATTCCCACTCCAAGTGGGCTGGCTTATCTCGGCTGACCAATATCTTTCTCCAGGGCAGATGGCTTGGCTGAGGGTTCCATGTTCGGAGAAGCATGGGTTGGCCGAAGCAGAGGGATATATTGGCTGGCCATGGAACATGGATTGGCCGACCTGGCTGGGTATTTCGGCTGGCCATGGAACGTGGATTGGCCGACGGGTCTGGGTATTTCGGCTGGCCATGGAACGTGGATTGGCCGACCTGGCTGGGTATCTTGGCTGGCCATGGAACATGGATTGGCCGATGGGTCTGGGTATTTCGGCTGGCCATGAAACATGGATTGGCCGACTGGGCTAGATATTTCCACTGGCCATGGGAGGTGGATTGGCCGACCGGTCTGGGTATTTTGGTTGGCCATGGAACATGGATTGGCCAACTTCCCTGGGTATTTCGGGTGGCCATGGAATGTGGATTGGCCGACCAGTCTGGGTATTTCGGTTGGCCATGGAACGTGGATTGGCCGACCTGGCTGGGTATCTTGGCTGGCCATGGAACATGGATTGGCTGATGGGTCTGGGTATTTCGGCTGGCCATGGAACTTGGATTGGCCGACTGGGCTAGGTATTTCCACTGGCCATGGGAGGTGGATTGGCTGACCGGTCTGGGTATTTTGGTTGGCCATGGAACATGGATTGGCCGACTGCCCTGGGTATTTCGGGTGGCCATGGAACTTGGATTGGCCGACCGGGCTGGGTATCTCGGCTGGCCATGGAACATGGATTGGCCAACCAGTCTCGGTATTTCACTTGGCCATGGAACATGGGTTGGCCAAATGGTCTGGGTATTTTGGCTGGCCATGGGAGATGGATTGGCCAACAGGTCTGGGTATTTAGGCTATGGATTGGCCGATGGTCTGGGTATTTCGGCTGGACATGGAACATGGATTGGCTGACCTCTGTTCATTTATTGGCTGGCCATGAGACATGGATTGGCTGACTGTACTGGGTGTAGCCATGGAACATGGGTTGGCGAAAGCTTTGGTCATATGACATGGCCATAGCACCTGGGTTGGCCAAAGCTCCAGCTACATTGGGATGGCCACAGCTCTAATTACATCAGCTGTCAACATGATATGCATTGGCCAACACTCAGAATACATTGGCTGGTCATGGCACATTGGTTGGCTGTTCCTAATGGGTCTCTGGCTGGTTGTGGGTCATGGATTGACCAGTGCCAGAGATATAATGGCCAGCCATGATACGGCTGACCTTGTGACATAGGGTTAGGGTTTATACCGATAAAATGCAATAAATTCCTTCTCAGACATTAACAGCTTAACATTACAACAAGTACTGCTACTGTGTCACAAATGCCTCTGAAAGGATAACAAGCAAGACACCAATGCCATTCAGTCTTGATCTCAAAGGAGGAGCTCTTCTCCTTCTTGATCAAGACTGACTGACAAAGAAAATACTAACAACAATTTTGCGAACAAATAACCAAAAATGGATACTGAAATCAACTAAACTAACAATATTACCTGGTCTCAATGTCATTAAAGGGAGGCTTAAAAGTAATAGTGAGACTTACCTGGTCAACTTTCAATGATGCCACCAGGCCCACTACAAGTAGGTTGCCCGGCAAGGAAATCAGGGGGATTCACCCACCCTTTCATTCCTGAAGACCTGTACAGTGACAAGCACTCATTTCTGAGGACCAGACACCAACAGTTGGCACGCAGAGATGCCACAATGTTCATTCAAGTTGAACAGATAACTTCAACAAAAGATACTGTCAGTAATGGGGTAATACAAATTAATCACTCATCTGGATGCAAACATACCAAAGAAGATACCTGACGGTGAAAAAGAAGAACATACCACAATAATCAAGTAGTCCTGTGAAGTGAACAGACGTCAGCAACAAAGCCTGAGGAAATCACCTACCAGTTAAGACTATGACACTACAGAATCTCTGGTTGTTGCCCGGTACAATAACCAAGGATCCTGTAGTGTCATCAAAAGTGGTAGTGGTGGTTGTGAGGTAAGGAGAAAATCTCAACCGTGTTTGATGGGCTTGTACTTATTTGTTCATGTGACTTAACGTGTTTGTTGATCACATGTCACAAAGTGTGATGTCACGTTGGGCCGTCCAAACGTTACATCACACTTGTGACATGTCGCGTCTCATCAATCATGTGACCTGTCGCGTTGCATTAATCATGTGACACGTGAGTGGTAATAATCATCATATTCCGAGGGCAGGAATCCTGCCCTCGTCTCACTATGTATAATGGGTACAAAATACAATAATAATGATATAACGAGGGCAGGGAATCACCCTGCCCTCGTCTCATTGCTGAGCCACCCCGACGGTCGGGTTCATTACCACCGCTGCTGCTGCCGTTGCCATTGCCGTTGCCGTTGCCGTTGTCGTGTCTGCTGCTGCTGCTGCGGTTCACGCTGCCGTTGCCATTGCCGCTGCTGCTGCTGCTGCTGCTGCTGTTGCTGCTGTTGCCGTCGCTGCTGTTGCTGCCATCGTCGTCGCTGCTGCTGCTGCTGCCACCGTTGCAGTTGTCATTGTCGTGTCTGCTGTTGCTGGTGCTGCAGTTCGTGCTGCTGCTGTTGCCGTTGCCGCCATTGCCATTGCCATCACGGCTGCTGCTGCTGTTCACGCTGCTGGTGCTGCTGCCGTGGCCGGTGCGGCTGCTGTTGCCGTTCCCGGTCCCGGTCCCGCTGCTGCTGCCGTTCCCGCTCCTGGTCCTGGTCCTGGTCCTGGTCCTGCCGCTGCCTCGCCATCTTTGTTGCTGTCCTCATTGTTGTCGTTGCCATCCATGCTGTCGTCGTTGCCGTCCACACTGTCATCGTTCCTGTGCTTGCTGTCATCGTTGCCGTCCCCGTGGTTGTCGTTCCGGTCCCCGTGGTTGTCGTTCCGGTACTCATGGTTGTCGTTCCGGTCCCCTGCCGCTGCTGCTGCTGTTCGGGCTGCTGCTGCTCTTGCCATTGCCGTTGCCGTTGCAGGCTTCGCCTCGGCGCAGTAATGACTGCAAGGCATTAGTAGTACATAAAATAAGCAAAAAATCACTGATGACTTACCGTTGTCATCCTTTTCTTCCTCACCGTCGTCCGCGTCTGGGTCTTCGTCGTCTGGGTCTTCGTCATCGTCGACCGCGTCCGCATCTGCGTCAACCCTGTCTTTGTCTCCGCCAACCCGGTCTCCATCGTCCGCGCCATCCCCATACCGTTGTGGATCCCGTCTCCCATCGTCGTCCTCGTTCTCGTCGTTCCAGTCCCCGTGTCCATCATTACCGTCCCCGTTCTCGTCGCTCCGGTCTGTCATTCCGGTCCCCATTCCGTTCTCATCGTTGCCGTCCCCCCTCTCTTCATTCCGGTCCTCGTTGTCGTCGTTCCGGTCCTCGTTGTTGCCGTTCCCGGAACCATGGTTGTTGCCCTCTTATGGGCCTCATGTTGTTGGCTGTCGATGTTGATGTGGTAATGTTCACGGTCGTCTGACGTGACGTTGCCGGAAAAGACCTAAAAAGTACGTGGAATTAGTTAATAAAAATAAATCAAACAAACTTAAAATGAAACTTAGCCTGGTGCTCTTCCGCAGCCTTGTGTCTGTGATCGTGGTTGCAAAGAAAGAGTGACGTGGCTTGAACTCGCGCGAGAATTTCAACCGGCATTTGCCGATTTCCTAAACGGGGCCGAATTGCCATATTGGTACAGGTGGCTGGATTTTCTTATTGCTATTACATGCTGTATAACACCTCAATGGCCAGGGCAAAACCCTGAAGGGATGTAAGTATCCCATACCCACAAGTATGGTAAATTTTGTATTTTATTTGAGCCTACAGAGAGAGCTATTCACAATGTATTTGAGCCCTCTGCCAAAATTGGACCCTTAAACACCCAACTTTGCGAGTATACATCTAGAAAATCTAAAATTAATTCTAGCAGTACTAGGTGATGTGTGCTTCATTGTTACAATAAGTGCCTGGCAGTTAGTAGTCCAGGAAATGTGCTGTAGCCAACAAATGGTAAAGCTGTGAGTTGCGTGACTTGAATCCAAATAACGGGACTTTGATTGAACAGCCAATAATTTATTAATGTGAAGTTCCACACACATTTGTCCTACAACACATTTCCTGGACTACTAACTGCCAGGCACTTATTGTAACAATGAAGCACACATCAC
>OY744462.1:2981305-3008847 GCA_963556145.1 Hygrocybe punicea | reverse complement strand
TGATTAATGCAACGCGACAGGTCACATGATTGATGAGACGCGACATGTCACAAGTGTGATGTAACGTTTGGACGGCCCAACGTGACATCACACTTTGTGACATGTGATCAACAAACACGTTAAGTCACATGAACAAATAAGTACAAGCCCATCAAACACGGTTGAGATTTTCTCCTTACCTCACAACCACCACTACCACTTTTGATGACACTACAGGATCCTTGGTTATTGTACCGGGCAACAACCAGAGATTCTGTAGTGTCATAGTCTTAACTGGTAGGTGATTTCCTCAGGCTTTGTTGCTGACGTCTGTTCACTTCACAGGACTACTTGATTATTGTGGTATGTTCTTCTTTTTCACCGTCAGGTATCTTCTTTGGTATGTTTGCATCCAGATGAGTGATTAATTTGTATTACCCCATTACTGACAGTATCTTTTGTTGAAGTTATCTGTTCAACTTGAATGAACATTGTGGCATCTCTGCGTGCCAACTGTTGGTGTCTGGTCCTCAGAAATGAGTGCTTGTCACTGTACAGGTCTTCAGGAATGAAAGGGTGGGTGAATCCCCCTGATTTCCTTGCCGGGCAACCTACTTGTAGTGGGCCTGGTGGCATCATTGAAAGTTGACCAGGTAAGTCTCACTATTACTTTTAAGCCTCCCTTTAATGACATTGAGACCAGGTAATATTGTTAGTTTAGTTGATTTCAGTATCCATTTTTGGTTATTTGTTCGCAAAATTGTTGTTAGTATTTTCTTTGTCAGTCAGTCTTGATCAAGAAGGAGAAGAGCTCCTCCTTTGAGATCAAGACTGAATGGCATTGGTGTCTTGCTTGTTATCCTTTCAGAGGCATTTGTGACACAGTAGCAGTACTTGTTGTAATGTTAAGCTGTTAATGTCTGAGAAGGAATTTATTGCATTTTATCGGTATAAACCCTAACCCTATGTCACAAGGTCAGCCGTATCATGGCTGGCCATTATATCTCTGGCACTGGTCAATCCATGACCCACAACCAGCCAGAGACCCATTAGGAACAGCCAACCAATGTGCCATGACCAGCCAATGTATTCTGAGTGTTGGCCAATGCATATCATGTTGACAGCTGATGTAATTAGAGCTGTGGCCATCCCAATGTAGCTGGAGCTTTGGCCAACCCAGGTGCTATGGCCATGTCATATGACCAAAGCTTTCGCCAACCCATGTTCCATGGCTACACCCAGTACAGTCAGCCAATCCATGTCTCATGGCCAGCCAATAAATGAACAGAGGTCAGCCAATCCATGTTCCATGTCCAGCCGAAATACCCAGACCATCGGCCAATCCATAGCCTAAATACCCAGACCTGTTGGCCAATCCATCTCCCATGGCCAGCCAAAATACCCAGACCATTTGGCCAACCCATGTTCCATGGCCGAGTGAAATACCGAGACTGGTTGGCCAATCCATGTTCCATGGCCAGCCGAGATACCCAGGGAAGTCGGCCAATCCATGTTCCATGGCCAGCCAAGATACCCAGCCCGGTCGGCCAATCCAAGTTCCATGGCCACCCGAAATACCCAGGGCAGTCGGCCAATCCATGTTCCATGGCCAACCAAAATACCCAGACCGGTCGGCCAATCCACCTCCCATGGCCAGTGGAAATACCTAGCCCAGTCGGCTAATCCAAGTTCCATGGCCAGCCGAGATACCCAGACCCATCGGCCAATCCATGTTCCATGGCCAGCCAAGATACCCAGCCAGGTCGGCCAATCCACGTTCCATGGCCAGCCGAAATACCCAGACCCGTCGGCCAATCCACATTCCATGGCCAGCCGAAATACCCAGCCAGGTCGGCCAATCCATGTTCCATGGCCAGCCAATATATCCCTCTGCTTCGGCCAACCCATGCTTCTCCGAACATGGAACCCTCGGCCAAGCCATCTGCCCTGGAGAAAGATATTGGTCGGCCGAGATAAGCCAACCCACTTGGAGTGGGAATTGTCCATCTCGGCTGAGCCATGTCTTGTGGAAAGGATATGCTGTAAGGTGTGTCCTCCCACTCTTGCTGACAGAAATACTTGAGCTTTAGACCAGGATGAAGCGCTGAGAAGGAAATTGTAGTTAGCAGTAAAGGAACAGCCCAAACACTCACCCATAGAGATCCTGTAGACGCTGGAAAGATCTGTGAGAGAGTAGTACCGATTGATCTTCTTGTGAGCCAACTTCATGGCGGCGAGGATTGCCGGATGGTATGTTTTCCCCGTGTGTGCATTGAGATTACTTTCGAGCTTGTCTATGGCCGGAATCACAGCAGCAACGCTAGCTACATCACTTGAGAAGAATATTGTCACCTTTTTGTAAAGCTGTATACCATTAGAGTACATCGCCACATAGATAAGATAAATGCCTCACCTCGAGGACGGCCACGAGATCCTGAATGATTGCCCAATCATCATCCACAAGCTCATATTTGTGCAGCTTAAGCACCTTGTCAGCAGTGACAGCGTCAATGGCAATGCGATACCTCAGGGCAAAGCACATCATATCATACGTCAAGTTCCAGTGTGTGATGACATTACGTGGAATGAGATTGGGTTTGAGCCCTTTGGCGGTGCAGATGGATCGCCAGGCCGGAAGAGTGATGGTAGTTGAATGAATGATAGCGAAGGACAGGTTCCGGATCTGCTGGGCATTAGTGATGTCCTTGTTGGAAATGTAGGTAACATACCTTGGTAACGGTTTCACAGACTGCCGCCGTGTCCTCCGACAGCTGTTCACGCTCGCGCTCAGTCAATTCCTCCAACTCATCCACCCCATCATTGTCATCGTCTTCATGGATTTCATCAGATTCTCCTTCCTCGTCCTCATTCACAGCTGCGTAGGCATCAAGAACATCAACATCTTCACCCTCCTCATCAGAAGCCAGGGGCGATGCAGCACCCAGGCCCGCGTTGAAAGGTTTGATGAGTGTTTTGGCCGAAATCTGCACTGTATGGTTAAAACAGCAAACTCGATTGTACTCCTCGAAAGAGTTGGGTTTGGCAGCAAGACAGGTGGTCTGCTTGTTGTTGCACGAGGTATTGTCACCATTGAATGTCAGGATCTAGCAATGATAAATCAGCGGGTTAGCAGAAAGTTCATATATTGCTCGTACTTTGTTCTCCAACCCAAAATGAACCAACATATTGTGGAATTCCCATGCCAATGTCGCTCCAGTGTGAGACTCAGGCACCTCAACGGTGTCCAACAGAAATCTGAGCATGTGGCCTTGATGCTCAAGGTGGACGGTCCACACAATGAAAGCACGGTGATTCGGTGACATCCATGCATCGGTGGCAAAATGCAAGTGTCCAGGGTGGTCCTGTTTGAGAAATTCGTGAGCTGTGATATGTCTGAACGGATGTTTTACCTGTAGTAATTTTGCAACGCGATCTTTGCACCTCTCGAAAGCAGCCTTGACATCGCGTGTGACAGTGATCAGTGAGGGAAGCTCGAGCTTGGGTCAACCTGCCATAAGGAGTTCCTGGAGTTCAGGGTCGTTCACGATGTTTGCAGGACACCTGCTCTCCATGACCCACTTGATGAGATGAGCACTAAAGAGGAAATTGTTAGATACCCATATGCCACAAATATAATGTACTGTGCTTCGGAATTCGTGTGAGAGCGATGAGAGATGTTCACGTTTCTGGTCGTCATATTTGATGGTGACATCGGTTTTGAAGAATTGATAGATTGGCGAGCGCCATGTTAGTTTTGCTTTAGCTGAATCTGAAGCTCGTAAGACTCTAATCAGCAGAAGGTGAGCACTTACCGAGTTCTTCTTCCAGGCTATCGGGCTTCTCACTGTCAGACTTCTCAGTATCGGAATCGACCTTAATTGGATCATCAGGAGGCTGGGAATTGGTAGACAAGATCAAGAGAGTTGAGGGAGTCTTGTGAAGCGAAGTAGTAGTAACACTCTTTTGAGTGTGTTTAGCAGATGTGGATTTGGAAGGGGTCTTTTTGGCAGTGGGCATGGTGGGTAAGAGATATGGGAGACAGGTTATAGAGAAAAAGGAGGAGACTTTATACGCACAGAGATTGGACTGATCCGCAGATCAAAAAAAATTCTGCCGGATGGATCCATGAGTGTGTTGCAACGACTAACAACATCGAAGCGAATAGTGAATGGCATTTGCAGACAGGATTTCGAGAAGTGGGAGGGCAGCATGGTCGATGATGCTGAATGAATTTGGACCCATCAACGGAGAACAATGAAACACGGGGACTCGTCGAAGTCAGGCGTGGGAACCTGTGAAACCCGGAGAACCGCGATTTCGGGTACGGTATTGCCTGGGGTGCCGAATCGGCAACCCATACCCGGAACCGCGGCACCCATTATAGGGAACCCTCAGGTAAACCCGAACCCATGTTATACCCTATGCAGAGAAGACATCCATGAGTCGAAGATCACTCTCATCATCACGATGGAGAGGTACCGAGGTACCTCTCCAGGGGCTCACGCAGGACTTGAGAGGAAGGACTGGATGGATAGGATGATGATGATGATGATGATGATGGACTGACTACTACATCCAGAAGGCTACTAACTAGGTCAACCATGGGAACCCGGTCACATGACTGGCCAGGTCCCACTACTCCAGCGTCCCCCCTGTTTTAGTTCTGAATTGCCCCCCATTCACATCTACGGACTTGTGGTTGTCCCCAGAGGCAAGCCCAGTCCTCTCCCCAGCATATGAGCCCGCGCCATCCCCAGAAAACCATGCCAGCGCCCAGCAAACCTTGTTTTCAACCAGTTCCACTGTATCCGCTCTCATTTCGCCCTCGTCTCGGTCCCCGTTGTCATCTACGCCCATGCCATCATCCCCAGAAGCCAGCCGTGACATGCCGTCAGTGTCAGTGGCCATATTGTCCCCAGAAATCTACATCCTCGCCCACCAGAACCTGTTTTCGACCAATCCACCCCTGTTTCACCCCCGTTTCACCCCCAATCCACATCCAGACCCTCTCCGTTGTCCCCTTCATCAAGCCATGATGTGCCGCCGGCACAAGAGCCCATGCCCTCCCCCAAAATGCCATCTTCGAGGCATCCTGACCTGTGCCCCATTGTTTTGCACCTGAATCGTCCCCCGTTTGCACCTACGGACACACCGTTGCCCCAGGAGACCAACTGTGATGCGCCCCTGCCATCTCCCAAAACACCATCACCACCACCACCATTACCCTCACCGTCAACATCGACTCCCTCCCGCATCCCCATTTGAGTCAAGACACCTCAAGCACTGCCCTTCCCATCGTCACCACTGTCCTCGTCTAAATCTATGCCCCCTCCCCTTTCGACATCCACATACAAGATTCAGTCCACGTTCTCATGTCCACCTAGGGTTTGAAAGTCCGGTCTGGTCCATTTTTTTGACAAATTTCCAAAAGACCACAACTGGAACCGGTTGCCATAACACCACAAGAAGGCACAAACTGGACTCAACCGCTCAGAACCGGTCTCTTGTGGTTCAGTTGCTGTCTTCTAACCAGATTTAACTGGTCCTTACATTAACCAGTTGCTAAACCAGTTGAAACCGGTCAGAACCGAAGTAAATATACTAAACCGAAGTAAATATACTAAACCGAAGTAAATATACTAACTACCAACTAATGTATTAATAAATTTTAATAAATAAAATGGGGCGTTGGCGGCCCCAGCATGTTCAAGTTGGTAGTTGGCGGGCACGATTGTGAGCATGTTGGAGAGGGTCGGGGGCTGCTGAGGGACTCTCCGAAGGAGTCTAGCTGGAAAGCACGGAAAGACTAGGATGGGATCTATCTACCACATCAGATCAGCTACTGACTACGACAAACCGTGGGAATCAGTCACATGACAGGACAGGCACTACCACTACAAGTGCCCCCCCTCTTGTAGCGATGCCCTCGTTGCTAGCCAAAGAGAGAAACGCAAAAAGAAAAGCAGGGAAAGGGGTGAGAAAAGAGAGGAACAGACACAAGAAAGAAAGAAAACAAAAACAAAAATCAGTCCAGACAGAAAGCTCAACTCTACCTAGGCCTTGTCCAACCCAAAGCTACAAGAGCTTGACTCAACTCACGGAGGCAGGGGTCACGATCCCAATCGAGAATCGTTGGGTTCGTCGGTTTCGAGCTGGTGGGTACGAAGGGTCGTGTGATGATTGGCCGGCCAGGCCCAATGCCTCGCAGGTGGCTCCTAGACCAGATGGGATCAATGGGGGTGACAAAAGCATGTCGGGGACGTCAGCTGTTGGACCGTCAGGCATGGCGCTGTAAAGTGAAAAAAGGTTGCCTAGTAGCATGGGATCAGAGAGCCAAAAGGTCGCGTGGGGCTCGCATTGGAAAAGTGGCGTGGATGGGGATGGCTGTGGCGTCTTCAGCCCAATCGAATCGCGCGGGAGCTAACGTGGGTGTCGGTATGCACATTGAGGTAGGGTTGGGCACACGAACAGGGCCGTTTGCGGCCTCTCGTTGGGTTGCCTCGTCTCGGCACACCTTCTCGCATTCCCTGCTCTTCTCAGTCCTCGTCATCCCCATTTCCTCGCTTCTCCCATTGTCTCCCGTTGTCTCCGGCTCTTCAGGCCTCATGTCAGCGACTCCGCTTGTTTCGACGTCGTTGGGCCTCGGTGTCCACAGTTGCGGCATCTGGATGGTGACGTTGTGGTTCCGGGCTGATGTGGGCGCGTGTGGGTATAAACCTGGGGGAAAAACGGGGTCTGGGGCGTGTCTGGGCGCGTTTTGTGGCACGGGCACAGGATTTTGGGCCTGTGGGGGCATAAACTGGTTGGGTACTGGCGCCAGCGCATTGGAATTGCGGTCGGACACGTGTACGGATGCGGTCTTCGGCAGGGCTGGTGGATCTGGGGTTGATGCGGGTGTGTGGCACGTTGGGGTGTGCTGGGGCGCGTTTTCACGCGAGGACGGGGCCGTTTGGGTGCTTGACGATGATGTGGCGCGATCTGGCATGATCGTCGTCATTTCTGATGTGCTTGGGTCTGGTGGGGGCTCGTTCGTCTGCACTGACGTGGACGTGCAGGTGGGTGGGGCCATTTGGCTTGACGTGGAGGTGGTGGTAGGTGATTGATGCGGGGTTGCCATGGAAATGGTGGCTGGCGTTGTTTGCGTCGAGGTGGATGCGTATATGGATGCTGTTTGGGTCGAGATGGGCGTTGGCGTTTGCACTGACGCGTTTGCGTGGGTACGCGGCTCTGTTTGTGTTGGGATGGAAGTGCTGGTGAGCGGCTCTGGCTGGGTTGCTGCATTTGTCTGCGTTGACGCTGATATGCGGGTTGCAGGGGCCGTTTGGGTAGATTCCCAACGAGCACGTTCCTCCGCAATGCCCTGGGCTCTGCCTTTTTCGAGGACTGATGACACGAGCTTTTCTATGTCTTTAATGCGCACGATTGCGCCATCTTGAAACTGGGAACCCGAAGTGATGGGTGTAGGTTCACGTTGGTCCGTAACACTAGCAGTCGAGGATTTTTTTGATGTTTTCTTTTTGTTTGTCATGGCGAAATAAAATGTGAAAAGTTCTCGGTGTTCAGTTCTCGGTTCTCAGTGCTCGGGTTCTGAAAGTTCTTGGTACTTGGTTCTTGGTGCTCGAAGTTCTGAAAGTTCTCGGTTCTTGGACGATAAAGGGCTCGGTTCTTGGTATTCAATGTGCAGAAATGTTCTGGGGCTCGAAAAAGCACTGAAAGGCCAGGAAAAGATGGAAAAGCTTGGAAATCACAGAGATTCACTGGCAGGGTTCGAAGCCGCTCTCATCACCACGTTGGAGAGGGTCAGGGGCTGCTGAGGGACTCTCCGAAGGAGTCTAGCTGGAAAGCACGGAAAGACTAGGATGGGATCTATCTACCACATCAGATCAGCTACTGACTACGACAAACCATGGGAATCAGTCACGTGACAGAACAGGCACTACCACTACAACGTTGATGATCGCGTTGGGCGCACAGGTAGGTGCAGACGCATTGGCCGCTCTGTTGGGTGCGTGGGTGGTTGTGGACATGTTGGTGCGTTGGCGGCCCTGTTGCTGGTGTTGTGGTGAGTGCCCAACACGGCCATCCTCCGAGTCCCGGTTACCTCGCGGTTGCAGTGCCAACGTCGATTGACGTGGCAGTGCGCATCTGCGAGGTATGTTGGGGGTTGGTGGTGGGATGGCTGTGGCCGTTGTCATGGTTGTGGTCATGGTTGTCATTGTCGTTGTCGTTGTGGTCATTGTGGTCGTTGTGGTCATGGTGGTCATGGTTGTGATGGTCATTGTCGTCGTTGTGGTGGTGGTGGTGGTGATGTTCATGGTTGCTATTGTTGATGTTGTCGTCGCCATCGTCCCGTTTGGAGGGCTGTGGGTGTTGTTGTCGTTGTCAGGGTGGTGGTTGTGGTGGCCATCGTTGTCATCCTCGTCCTCGCCGCCTGTCATCCTCGTCGGGTGTTTGTGTTGTTTGTGTTGGTACTGCTGTTGTCGTCGTTTGTGTAATTAGTAGCTGAGAAAACCAAAAAAAAAACCAAAAAAAATTTACTTACCTTCTGCAGTGGGGATGGGTGTGCCAACCTCCATTGCCTTTTCTCGTATTGCGTTCCCTCGTGACGCCGCCGTTTTGCTGCCATCGTCGTCGTTTGCCACCATCGTGGTCGTTCGCTGAACTTGTAGTGAGTTGAGTTGTAACCGGTTACAACTCGGTTGCGTAAGCTTCGTCCACATCAGGAAACTGCAACCGGCAACCTCCCCAAAGTGGCCCAACCGCAACCGGCGGTCCAGTTTTTTTGCAGTTGGGTCCGGTCCAGTTCCAGTTTTTTTCTGGTCCTATGGACTGGACTTTAAAACACTATGTCCACCGCATACCCCTCAGTTCTCTTGCAAAGAAGTCAACACCAAGATCAAGATTCGCAATCAACAAGAATACTCAGAACTTGAAAAAGTTTACATCAATTTCATCAATTTTCAAGCAAGTCATTTTCTGTTGGAAAAGCAAGTGAAGAATTTGGAGAAACAGTTTGGTTATTTGGAGAATTGGATTTCAGGTTTGGACAATTGTGTTGCTTGTTTAGAGTAGAGTCTTCTTTTCCTTTAGATTTTCTTTTTGATTTTCCTTTTGATTTTCTTTATATTTGCTGATTTCTTTTGTTCTTTTGGTTTGATTTCACTTTACTTTTACTTTTTCTTCATTCACCCCCCCCCCCCTTCTCCTGACTGGGACAGTCAGATTTTCAGTGACCAGGAGGATGATACACATGCTGCGTGTCTGAGGTCCATACACCTATTTTACCTATTTTTATTAGTTAGTTTTTGTTATGTACTTATTGTAGTACAACAAGTACAAACAAAAAAGGATTGGATTCCCCCTTTTCCCCTATCACAGTTGAGCTTGGAGCCTCCCTTGGATCAGCATTTGCACCCCACACTTAGAGACCCTCTTCCTCCCTCTCTGTGTATCAACGAGTTCTTTTTTCACCCTTTTTACTTCCTTGGTAAATTAAGGAAAATAAGATTAAATTGCATGAAGCATGTTACAGATGGCTGAAGGTACATAGCATTTGCTGCATATGCTATGTATTGCATACTGTCTAATAAGCCCATCTCCTATTTCGGCAACATGAAAATTAGAAACATCATTTTATTATAGTACCATACTTGTTTAGTAGGCTAGTGTTGGACATGACGTGAAAAAAGTCTTGTTTCTTTATTTTGCATACAAAACATATGATCTCATCTTAAATCATTAGATTTTTCTTTGTATGATTATTATTAACATCAGTAAGTAATTTCGCTTGAAATGTATAGCCATCATATAAGATATGACATATATACAGCTATATTATATTTAATGTTTTAAGTGAAAATATGAGTACATTATCTAATTTTAGCTCATTTTTTCTTGTATGGCTGATATGTCCTTATCTAGTAAAAATGGTCATATGTGACTGTGACCTGAGTGATCAGCTTAAAATTTAGCATATATGGGCTAAAATTACCTTATATAGTTAGACCAGTCACATGTGACTGTCACTGTTGTGATCAGTGCAAAATTTTGCATACAATATTCAAAATTAACTTATATGGTTAGAGCAGTCATATGTGACTGTCACTCCTTGCCCAAAATGGTTATATTAGTCAGCAATTTGATTTTTTAGCTGATTCTGATAAGAATTGAAGGCAGTATGAATATATCGAATATAATTAGGAGGTAATTTGTCTTTTCTGAGACAACTCATATTTGGATGCTTAAGTAAGCTTGTCCACACATGGCCCCAACTGTGTCTGATTTTTCAATATCAGAAGTAAAATCATATCTCTTGCCCAAAGAAATTTTGTCTATAGGCGATCAACTTTATTTATTAATTAATTACTTACGAACCCTCACTGAACCATCTGATAAAGAATGAGTCTTTTAATAAATTAAAAGAACTTGTAATTACCTTGGTCATGTTTGCATTTTAGTGATGCCGAAGTTCAGTTCGGAACCGATCTGAACCCAGTTTGAACCGCGAACCGAACCAGAAGTTCAGTTCTGGTTCAGCCCTTTGGCTGAACCGAACCGCTGGTTCGGTTTGCGGTTCTGGCACTGACATGTGGTTCAAACCACATTCAAACGTGGTTCAAACCGCAAACCGTAATGTATAATTACCTACGTAGATACTCATTTAGATACTGAATTTTTCACATTTTTTTCTATGCAGTCGTGTGAACTTAGGTCATGTGACCTTAAACATACTTGCGCGACATCCCAATTTCGACTCAACACTAACGTTACTCAACAACCACGGTAAGTAATGGCTTCATATTATATTTTACTGACATTTTCTTACATAGAACAGCCCCCGTGGCCCACCTTGACTGCATAAATAAGGCGCCTGCGATCAACTCCACCCAACAACCTCCCTCCCATTCCAACGCGAGTCGGAGTGAATCAATGGCAGCAGCGGCAGCAGCAGCAACGGCAGTGGCAACACCACCAATGCCACCACCCCAACGATGGCCAAATGGCCCCAAGCGACAGCAACTGCAACAGCAGCAGCAGCAACCGCAACCGCAACCGCAACCGCAACTGCAACCACAACCACAACCGCAACCACAGCAGCAGCAGCAGCAGAGCAACACCAGTGGCAGCAGCCACCTGCTGCATCAAACACGGATGATCACGACCATTGTCGCCTCCACCACCACTTACAACACCAACACCAACACGACGACGACGATGGGGAGTTGGAGGGTGGTGTGCCCACCTACTGGCCCAGGTACATCCCCCAAATCCAGTCCCAATGACATCAGCTAATGAGGGGAATGGATGAGGCGACGATGAAGACCCACCTCATGAACACGCCCTAGCCATGTCAATTGACGCGCGGACGCCCATAGGAAGTCCCCAGCCCCATCCAACCTCGCGAAAACAGACGGAGCGTGTCAATTGACGTGCCCCGTTCTTCACGAGGTCATCAGCATGCGCAGACACCCATGGAAAGTCCCCGGCCCCATCCAACCTCGCAAAAATAGACAGAGCATGTCAATTGACGCATCCCCCGTTCTTCACGAGGTAGGTAGCACGCACGAATGCCCATGGGAAGTGCCTGGCCCCAACCCAACCTCGCAAAAATAGATGGAGCGCCCCCCGATCTACCTCGTGAGGGTGACAGCCGCATCAATTGACGCACGTCTGGCCCACGCGAGGTATTTGGAGGTTGGTTTGGGGTTCAAACCATGTTTGAACGCAGACCAAACACCATGAAATCGTTCAACACGGTTCCATTTTTTCAAAAATAGCGAAAAACTGGACCAAACCGAACTTCGGCAACACTATTGCATTTAGGTAAGCGATTTCTATTGCCTGATTACTAACAGTACTCTTTTCAAGGTTTACTTCACAGTGAATATTGTGGCATCTCTGCATGCTCACCCATTGGTGGCTGGTCCTCAGCAATGAGCACTGGCCACTATGGGTCTTTGATTAGGAATTTAGGGGGGTGAATCCACCTGAGTTCCTTGCTGGGCAACCTACTTGTAGCGAGCCTGGTGGCATTGACAAAATTTTATTGGGTAAGTCTCATTTTCATTATTAATCTTTGTATTAGTGACATTGTACCAACAGGTGATGTCTTTTATTTGTCTCAATTTTTTGTATTGTGTTTTGTTTGTATATTTCCATTGTCTGCTCCACCATGGTTGTTATGTGTTAGAAACATTTTGGACTTTGTTAGTCAGTTTTAATCAAGAAGGAGAAGAGCTCCTCCTTCGAGATTGAGACTGAATGACTTGTTTAGTGGGCCAGTGCTGCACATGGCATGAACGAGTTCTTTTTTCCCTCTTCATACTTCCATGATGAACTAAGCAATATAAATTGCATAACACATGTTACATATGGTATAAGACATACAGCATATGTTGTATATTGTACATTGTTCTAATTGTTGGAAATAGTAATCTCATCATTGTATGTCTTTGTTTGTTGGTCTTAGTTATTTACTCTTCATCATCAGACCAGACTGTTTAGTTAGTTGTCAGTCATATTGGAATCTATACCATTCTATTTGGTTTGTTCCATGACTTTTATGTATATAGCTAGTGTCCCAACATTCAGATTAGTGGAACGTTGGTTACCCCAGCAATACACTACCATCAACTGATTCATCTAAGCTTATCCCTAAGTTATCCATCTAGTGTCAAATCAACACATATCCAGTAACCAACTTCTCACTAATAAGCTCACCTCTCACCTTAGCAACATAAAAGTAGAAAAAATAAAACTACATAGAGTGTCTTGAGTCTTCATCAACATCCTCTCTTATGATCAGGTCTTCTGTGCTACATTACCATGCAATCATCTCAGTCATAAAAGAAATGTTTAGGGAGCCACAGGTTAACTGCTAAACACAACTGCCCCCTAAACAGTATGGTAACAATTGACTTACATTTGCTCAATCCCTACTTCTCCATAACCTTGAATGTTGTACAACAGATGATAACATGAAGACAGCTGTACTTTGTGAGTAGGCCAATGTTGCACATGGTATAAACAAAGTATTTTGTCTTTCATTGGATTTTTATTTGTATGATTGTAACAAATATCAATAAGTGATTTTACTTAAAGCAGAGAATTAGCATATAAGATAATGTATGTATATAGCATATGGCCAGTCAGGGGTACACCCGCAGTGCTCTGGGGCTGTACTCGGACCCGTACCCGTCACGGGTACGTACCCAAGGCCAAAAGTACGGGTATGGCACGGGTTTTGCAGGGGTACAGGAAGAAACATGCAAAATACCCCATTTTTACCTGTTTTTGGTGGTTTTTATGGTTATTGTGGACAGAATACTGGCCGGATCCCTTTAGTGTAAAGGACCACAATGTTTAGAATACTGTGGGGAGTGTTGAGAGCATTTTTACATATTTTTACAAGCAATGATTCTCATTATATCCCTCAAAAACATGCAAAATACCCCATTTTTACCTGTTTTTGGTGGTTTTTATGGTTATTGTGGACAGAATACTGGTCGGATCCCTTTAGTGTAAAGGAGCACAATGTTCAGAATACTGTGGGGAGTGTTGAGAGCATTTTTACATTTTTTTACAAGCAATGATTCTCATTATATCCCTCAAAAATAGCGAAAAATACCCCAAAATTTGAGTTTTTGATGTTTCTTCTCCCAAAAGAAATACAGCCCATACCCGTGTGGGTACTGCGGGTATTCTGAGGCTGGACTCGTATCCTTAACCCGTGGTACCCGTACTCTTAACCCCTGGGGGTATTGCATACCCTTGACCTGCCCTAATATAGCAATATCACATTGAAATTTGTGTTTTAAGTAAAAATATTAGTACGTCATCTAAGTTTAGCTTATTTCTACTTATATAGCTGATATTTCCATATATAGTAATAGTGGTCACATGTGACTATGACTCATGTGATCAGCTCAAAATTTAGCATATATCATGTAAAATTCCCTTATATGGTTAGACTGGTCACATGTGACTGTCACCATTGCGATTAGTAAAAAATTTGCTATATAATATCAGAAATTGCCTTATATGGTTAGATTGGTCACATGTGACTGTGACACTTAGCCCGAAATGGTTATATTAGTCAGCAGTTCAATTTTCAGCTGATTCTGATAAGAATTGAAGTCAGTATGAATATTTTGAATATAATTGGAAGGTAGTTTGTATTTTCTGTGACAACCCATATCAGGATGCTTATGTAAGCTTGTCCAAACATGGCCAAACATGGTGTTATTTTCTGGTATCAGAAGTAGAATCATATCTCTTGCCCAAAAAATTTTTGTCTATAGGCGATCAACTTTATTAATTAATTAATCAATTAATTAATTAATTACGAATCCTCACTGAACCAGGTCTGATAAAGAATGAGTCTTTTAATAAATTAAAAGAACTCGTAACAAGCCGACAGGTGTATGACCAGTCATCAGTGTCATGCCAGCAAGAGGAGAGGGTGGACACTCACCTGCCTGTCCTAGCCTTGTTACGAGTTCTTTTAATTTACTAAAAGACTCGTTCTTTATCAGACCTGGTTCAGTGAAGGTTCGTAATTAATTAATTCATTAATTAATTCATTAATGTTTTTGAATCGCCTATAGAGAAATTTTTTTTGGGCAAGAGATATGATTCTACTTCTTATGCTGGAATGTAACATAAAATCTGGGCCATGTTTGGAGTGGCTTACATAAGCATCCAAATATGGGATGTCTCACACAAGACAAATTACCTCCCAATTATATTCAAAATATTCATACTGCCTTCAGTTCTCATTGGAATTAGCTGAAAATTGAACTGCTGACTAATATAAACATTTCAGGCAAGGTGTGACAGTCATATGTGACCAGTCTAACCATATAAGGTAATTTTTGATATTATACACCAAAATTTTTGTTGATCGCAATGGTAATAGTCACATGTGACCAGTCTAACCATATATAGTAATTTTGCATAATATAAGGTAGGTGTCATCCATAATCTGCAAAGATCACATGATGTGATGATTTTTGTCACACGCACGACCAAATGAGGACAGAGGGTGTCGGGAAGTCGTTTTGCAGAACATCTAGGAGGAAATCAAAAAATCGGCTCCCTGTGAAATGTTTTAGATATTACTGAGGGTTATATCCCCAATTTTTGTAGCAATCGGTGAAGTCTGTGATGAGCTTATTGACGTGCAAGTTTTTGAGTGCTATCTCTGCCGATCACTTTTGTGAATTAACACGAGGTCTTTGAGGTCTACACGATTCCCTCCTTCCCTAACTCTTCCATGATGTCTGCCGGTAGAACACGATGCCCATGGTACTTTCTCGACGCCCATGCCGCTTGTCTCCCGTTCAGCCCCCGACTATACGCATCCATTCTCTTGGTCAGAGTCTCTGGCCCTGTTCCTTCTCTGGCTTCGTGAGATTTGTGTTTTAGCATTTCTGGAGATTGGCAATGGATGATAGAGCTCTGCGCTTTTTTTGTGGCATGAGGAAATTGATCTCGACGCATCCACAGAAGGAGTTACGCTAGTTTAACGATCTAGTCACAGGGATTGCCATATTTATTGAAAATAAATTGATATATACGTGACATATGTGTATATCTATGGTTCTCAGGAAAGCTTTTGGTAATAATCATCCCTAATCATTCTAAAAGCGCGTTTATTAGCCTTTCCGACCATATTGGGCGCTGTCACGCTTGGCACGTGATCTTTGCAGATTATGGATGACACCTACCTTATGCTAAATCACATACTGCTCATCATAATCATTACACAAATGCAATTATATTCAAAATATTTATCCTGGCCTCAATTCTTATCAGATTCAGCTGAAAATTGAACTGCTGACTAATATTATCATTTCGGGTCAGATGTGACCAGTCTAACCATATAAGGCAATTTCTGATATTGTATAGCAAATTTTTTGCTGATCGCAATGGTGATAGTCACATGTAACTAGTCTAACCATATAAGGCAATTTTACACCATATATCCTAAATTTTGAGGTGATCACAGGAGTCATAGTCACATATGACCACTGTTACTATATATAGAAATATCAGCATAGAATGATATTTTTACTTAAAACATATAATTCAATATGATATTGCTCTATATATTATATGCTAATTATATATTTCAAGCAAAATCACTTATCGATGTTCGTAATAATCATACAAATAAAAATTCAATAACAGAAACAAGACTTTGTTCATGCCATATGCAACATTGGCCTACTCAAGCACAGCTGTCTTCATGTTATCATCTGTTGTGCAGCAAGGTTATGGAGAAGTAGGGTTGAGGAAATGTAAGTCAATTGTTATCATACTGTTTAAAGGCAGTTGTATTTGATAGTTGACGTGTTGCTTCCTTTTTTGGCTGCATAATGATGAAGCAAAGAAGACATGACAGTGGGAGAGGAGGTCGAGATACGCTATGCAGTTGGATTTTTTCTACTTTTTATGTTGCTATGGTGAGAGGTTACTATGATGAAAGTGAGAAGGAGAAAAAAAGAACTCGTTCATGCCATGCGCAGCACTGGCCCACTAAACAAGTTTCTCTGCTTTGACCTTCCTGGGCGTGTCGCCATTCATTGCTGCTGTTGCCGCTGGTAGCCGCTGCCAGCTGTCATGGCTGCTGTTGTCGCTGTTGCTGTTGCCACCGTTGCTGCTGCCGCTATCGCCGTTGCAGCCATTGCAGCTGCATTGCTGCTGCCACTATCATCGTTGCAGCCATTGCAGCTGCACCGCTGCTGCTGCTGCTGCTGTTGCCGCTGTTGTGCTGGGTGTTGCCGTTGGGGTCCGGCCTCCTTCCCGGGTGCAGGGTGTTTGGAGGTGGGGGGTCCTCATTTGGTGTTGGCATTGACGTGGACTGTGGTACAAGATTAGAAGAAAAGAATGAAAACAAAACAAAATTCCATACCTGGGCAGCGGGGGTGGGCACGCCGCCATCCCACTGCATCTGTTTTACTACCTTTCCTGTCGTTCCCATCTCCTCCCCGTTTGGTCGGAATGTGGTCGTCTGGGGGCCATTGCTGGCCATTGGGTTTCCCTCCCTGTCTACGCTGCTTTCAGCTGCGTCCTCTTCATTGTGAATGTTGAGAGCGTGGGCATGGGTGTGGGCATGGGCGTCAGAGGAAATAGTCAGTAACACAATATAAAAACAAAAACAGCAATAAAAAAACATACTGATGCAGGGTGGGCACATCACCACCCCTCCATAGCCACCTGTGTTTATCCAGGTAGTGAAGTTGCTGTTTCTGTTGGTGCTGTTGCCGTTGCCGTTCCTGTTCCTGTTCCTGTTTCCGCTGTCGCGTTCATTGTAGCCCGTTGTTGTCGTTGCAGTCAAGTATTTGAATAAAAGAAATTGAATACTTACCAACCATGGTCATATTTAGTGCCCGTGGACTGGTGTGGGTTTTGCGCAGCTCGCCGCTGTGTCATCTTGGCATGCTTTGTACTTCAAGGGGCTCGGCTGGTCCAGGGAGCAAGGAGGAACGTGCTGGAGATCCAGGAAACATTTATTTCCAAATCAGGAATGGCTCCAGTGGCTCAAGCCGCTTGAGCCATGAGCGAGCTGTAAGCTCATTAAGCAAAGCTACTACAAGCCATGAGCCATTTCTCCGGCTCAGCTGAGCTTACATACGGCTTGGCTCAAGCGGCTCGCGGCTTGTGAGCCGAGCCGTGGCAACACTAGTGATCATGGCCATGTCTGGACAAGCTTACATGAGCATCTGAATATGGGTTGCTTATTGTGTATTGCACGTGACCTTGTATAACGCCACAGTCACAACTTCATCCAAGGCCCTACAATCGGATGGCCATATCTCAGCAAGTTTTGCACATATCAACTAGTGGTTTGAAATCCCCATTCCCATACCCATAACCAAGGTGTTGACCACTTATTTTTGTTCTAATATAGCCATTTCCAAATTCGAAAATTTGGCAATGGGTATGGAAGTTGGTTGGACCTTGCAGGCCACAGAGGGCATCAGCCATTGTCAAACTATGTATGTACACTCCAGTGCTTATTTGCTAGGTGCTAAAGACATTTTTGACAGCTCACATGAGAACATGCATGGAAGTACGGTTGCACAGATCGGCACACGGCTTTCCCATCTGCAGTACATTTACTAGCATTTACTGTAGCTGTCCCCCTCTCACTAATACCTTTATTGTAGTGGGGTGTACTGTTACTCGCATAGAACTATTTAATTCATATGTTCTTCCCACTAACAAAAAAATCTATGTTTCAAAGCATATCTCCTCAACAAAGGGTTTCCAAGTCACAATATCCGTGTTTCTACGCATACAAGTCCTCTTCAACTGTCATTGTGAATGTTCCAGCCTTCACCAACTCCAAGTCCTCTTCCGCATAACGTATTAACAAATCTGCTGTACCTTTACCAATTCCAAGCCAATCAGACAACTTTTCCACAGAAACACGTTCTCCAGTAAGCTGGTGGAGATGGCGATAACCTTCTTTATTGAATTTATCAGCATGTGCACTGAAATCTTCTCCACAGCGATCAGGATGTTGGTCGCAATAGTTCAACCAAGGAATTATCATGGGATAGTTGACTTTGATAGGCGCAACTGCTGCAGTTTGTGCTGGATTGAGAGTGGATGGTGGGCCTTGACTGTAGCCGGGCCATGTTGGGGGATATGGTGGGGGGTAATAGCCATATGGAAAACCTGGGTTGGGCAGCGGTGCCTGTACCTGTGTCTGTGCTATTGGACGGCCGGGATTCCTGGAACGTGGTGCATTGCTGTAGAAGTTGAGTTCCACAGGTTTCACGTCAATAGTATTGTTCCCAGGATCTCTGACCTTCAGTGAAAGGTCAGCGTCATTTGACTGGAATAAAACAACCAAACACACGATCTTGGTGGCCCATAAATTGAGGTTACTTTTGGTAATGGGGTAGCAGGAGTTCTGGGAATCTTTCCAACATAGGACAGGCTTGTTGGGAAGGCTATGAATGTCACACGAATGCGCTTCAATAAGTGCCCTTCTAGCTGCAACTTTTTGCTCATGGAACAAATCCCCATTGGACTTTACAATTTCCTTGTCACCGACGGTCGACGTCTTTGAAGCCCCAGGATTTTTCTGTTGATACTAATTTAGTTATGGCCGCGAGCAAAAGTGCTACAGACCTTTATATTATTTTGCACAGGATCGTCACCTTTGTTGAAGATTTGCACTGCCACAGCTTTCATTTTTCTTGCAGAACGCTGACCGTTGGTGAGCATTGCTGGGACTACCAGAGGATGAAGACGTAGCAGCATAGTGGTAAATTGTTGCTGTGAGGTGAGATCACATGGCAGTGAGTCTTTATTCTCAGAGCTAAATCGATACTGTGCCCATAGTGATGTCGGATATATGTTGAGTGCCTCTGCTAGTTTTTGCTGGAAATCGCCCCAAGACAGCATTGATGACAGAATTTCCACAGTGCGTGACCCTTTCGATCTATCATTTATTTCAACGGTGAAGTTGAATGGTTCTATTAAATGTGATAATGTAAGATCATTCCCTTTCTGTTGCGGAGAAGCAACTCACCGTCGTCGTCATCATCACTTTCACTCAATTCCACTGTAATCTTCCCTTTTGCTACCTTATTGCTAGTTGTGGTCTTCAGCTTTGGCTTGAACTTGATGACATCGTTATCATCGGTCACGCGCCACCTCTTGAGCTCTTCCTCCTCATCAACTCTTTCCTGGGAGTTTTCCTCTTCCTCATACTCATTGACATCAAATTCCTCACCAAATTCCTCACCAGATTCCTCAGAAACATCATCCATGGCTAACCTTTGAAGCAAGGCAGCGACTCCACTTGACGCCTTACGCCCAGGACGCTGGACTTCGTTGACTGAGGTTTTTTCCTGGCTTTGCAGCTTTGATGCTTCTGCATTGGAATGTGCCTGTGTGGAAAGGGTATCTCCAGATTTTGAAGCGATGGAGGAACGTGATTGGGTTGTGTGTGTAGTGGTAACAAATCTCACTCTTTTCCCCAGCTCTGCAATGGCCTTGACCCCATTCATATTGTCATTCGTTGTCTTTACCACAGGCTCCGTCTCCGTCTCTTCATCGGACACCATTGTGGGTCCATCTGGCACAGAAGTGGCAGGCCCTTGGGTGGTGCGCCGTCGTTTTGCTTTGGTTTCCTCCTTATGTTGTTTCACAGCTTTCCGTCCCATATCAGCAAAGAGAGAGAGATGCGAGAGAGCTTAGAGAGAGATGCAAGGGAGCCTACGTGAGACGCGAGAGAAAAACATGTGTACTAACACATATTTAGTATCTCGCCTATTTTTATTTGTACCATTTGACAAAACAAAACGTCACTGAAATACTGCACATTTTAATAATATGAATCATGGGGTTCAGATGGAGGGAACTGCAGCATCAGCCTGGCATCCTGAAGCTCTGAACATTCACCTATTCCCCTGTAGTTATGGAGAGTCGCATGTGAGAAGTCCAGTACGCGGATGGCGCCTGTGGGAGATAAGACCACATTGTCAGGTCGTAAGTCTTGGTGGCAAACTCCTGCCTGATGAAGTAACAGGAGAGTAGCCCAAAGATCTGACCTAAAAAGAGTAAAGTAGATGTGATAGTCTAGTATAGGTGGGGACATACCGCTGACGCAATGTAAGGTCAGAGAAGGACCTAAATTTCTCTCCTGCATATTGCATGACCAGCACAAGAAGATGCCCACTGACATAGAGACCATGCACAGATGGTATTGCTGAGCCCTGAAGTGCTGTGAGATCTGCATATATTCTGGCTTCGTGATATAGCAGTTCCTGAGACGGCCCATCCACCACAACCTTTCCGACAATGTCTTCTTGTTGCATATCAGCATAATGCCCTCTGAATACATTCCCAACTGATCCCCTCTCCAGATATGTTGTAAGAATAAGTTTTCGGCATTGCTGACGTTGCCAAGGAAGTGACTTCAGAACTCGCGTCGCCTTGTGCAGCCACTGCTTGAAGGTGGAGGGAGGAGGCCCACGCATGTGCAAAGAAGACATGACGTTGCAAAGACTCAGCACGTACGTCTCCTGTTGACATCGATCGAGATCAAATGTTAGCCCTAAATTTTCAGCCTAAAATGACCTTTGATTGAGATGAAGCGATTGATGGAAAGAAAAGCACCTGTAAAGTTACACCAGGAAATATTGTTGCCAGCTTAGCAGCATTTGCATGGACGTTTGCGTTAGCTGTTTTCGTTGCGTGTCGTGTACGGCCTAATGACGTTACCAATGAGATTGTAGGAACTTGGACATGCTGTGGCACGTCCAAGACCTTGGCACCCACACCCAACAGACAGTAAATGATTAGGGGCATAAATGGCGTTGTCGCATCCAGGATATGCAGAATATCTGAGCACAGAAGGCCGTGCAGGGGCCCTCCAGGGATTGGGCAAAGAGTGAAGAGCATGTACTGATCGCCTCCAAAGAGCAGAGCATATGGTATCTTTTTCAGATCTGACAGCATAGATATCCCAATCTGGGGGTACAAATGGTGAGGTGAGCGTTTCCTGTAGGTTCAGATCAGCACACCTTAAATATTATGGAGCGATGCCCTGTCTCACTAGGGCTCAGCTCCAGAACTGTACTGTTACGACCAAGCTGTAATATATTCGTCGCATGATGTGAAAATGCTGTCCAGCTCTTGAACTCGATGTGAAGCTGTGCGTCCGCGTCTCGGTGTGGGCGATAGGTTCCATCGGGAATCTGGTTGAACAGTGTGTTACGTGTGGTAGTCACAGGCTGCGACGGATTACTGTCCACCTCCTCCACTGCACAGCTGATGGGGTTGAAAGCACGATGGAAAAGGAGGTTGGATGATGTTTCATGGTCTAGGACATAACCCCTCAGGGACCTCTCCAGTCCTGCAACGGCTTGAATGAGCACTGCAGAGGGGGCTAGCTGTCTGCCAGGTGCAGTTTGCAGGTAGGCTTGAAGCGACACCAGCATGCGATGGGGTAAAGATGGATCACATATGATGAAAGCGGGACGGCCTTCCTGATTGGGGGGTGGTATGCCGACCTGGTACGGGGCCGTGGAGGTTGAAGTCGGTACCTTGGTGAATTCATGCTCTGAGGGCAGAGGAAAGATCATACTGGGGATGAAAGTCGCCAGGGTTGACATGGTGCCTTTGCCTTTTCCATGGAGATAGGTGAGTTCAAGTTTACAGTACATAGAAAGTTTAGCATTCACTCTTACCTACTGGCTCTTTCACCTTTGTCGGTCTTGCAGCCAAGATCCTTTTATGTGGGATGACAGCGTATGATAAGTATTTTGAGCATTCTGTCGAACGCTTTCGGTCTCGCGGGCCCAGTGGAGCGGCTGATGCATCAGGGGGTGTCCCAAAAAGGTGCACGTTTTATGGCGATAAAATGTGCACCTTTTTGGGACTGCTTCCGGTACTGATGGACTTTTCACCGAAGGAGCTCTTGGACATGCTCCAGTTCCTCCATCAATCTGCCGACAGTCTGCCACCAGGTATATTTGCCATATACCAAAAGCTCTATGCCTTCGGTAACCATGTGCATTCTGCAAGTCTGGTCTCTCGGAATGACACAGACCCAACGCATTCTGCCACTCTGGTGAGTCCACTGGACCATGACTGCCTTCCACGGCTGAACTTTCACATGTCCAGCTCCGGTCCTTCTCATGGGATGCTGACCACACACATTCTGCCAGTGCAGTGAGTCCATGTCCATGTGGACACAGCCTTTGCGACCATTCCCTTCACACATCAGGCTCAAGTCCTTCTCACAGAATGCAGACGGTGACCGCACACATTCTGCCAGTCCAGGGGGTCCATTTTGTGGTAGCTTTCCTTCACCCACCCAGGTCGTCTCCTCAGCGTTTGGAGTTTTTCCTTCGATGCCCGAACCTTCACACATCGCGCTGGACTCCCTGCAGAATGCCAGTGCAAATACGGTGAGCAACATTCCCCGTTTCCCTTTTTTTCTAAGTTCTTCCTTCATTGTCCAACCTTCCATACATCCAGATCCAGATCCACACCGACCATGCGCATTCTGCCAGTCCAGGGAGTCCATTTTGTGGTAGCCTTCCTTCACCCACCCAGGGCGTCTCCTCAGCATTTGGAGTTTTTCTTTCGACGCCTGAACCTTCACACATCGTGCTGGACTCCCTGCAGAATGCCAGTGCCAATACGGTGAGCAACATTCCCGTTTCCCTTTTTTTCTAAGTTCTTCCTCCATACATCCAGATCCACACTGACTACGCGCATTCTTACACTGCCCAAAACCAATTGGATCGAAGGGAGCGACACCGTTCAAACCGTATTGGGGAGCGGGAAGGTTGTGGTGCTGGGGCGGGCGCGTATGCGGTTCACAGGGTTGGGGAATGCAATCGTGGTGGTATGAAGCACAAGAAAAAGAACAAAGGGAAGAAGCAGCAGAAAGCTTGGGAGGTCATTGAGAAGCCTGTCAGCACTTTGGGAGGACCTGCCGCAGAGGCTATCTCCAATTTATCGCAGGATGCTATCAGCAATTTGTCGAATGCATCAACCCAGAAATGGATGCAGTCAATGTGAGCTTTGGTGGCAGGTGGGGCATGGGAGGGTGAGAATGGTGCTTTCGTGATGGACTCTCTGCAGTCCGTGGTCCGGCGTTGCCAACGCAGCCTGGAAATGGCCACTGGGCTGGAATTCATTACTATAATTAATATGCTGCAGCTAGCAGCAAAAGCAGACTGGTGGGTCCTTCTTATGTTGACATGCTGTGTCTTATCAGCTTCCTGTAGCATCTTGAGGACGAACAGGTATAAGTCAGTGGCTAATGTCTACAATCTTCACTTAATGGGGATGGATGGTGGCCCGACATTATCAACCTTTCGCACATGGGTAGGAATCGGTACGAAGTTTGCTTCCATTGCCGGTGCTGGTGGGCTTCCTCTTACTGTCATGCACGGTCCATGCTAAGGTTGTCTCACAGGATCTATATACTTTCTGATGATTATTGCAGCGAACAACTGCAGGGCTGAGATTTCGCAGATGAAGTTTGATGAGATTTACGCCATATCAAATACTCTTCGCTGGCCTGATCCTGGTGAGTAGCTCCCTCTGTGCACAACTGTTTATCTCATAGAGTTTGACCTACCAAACCCTTTAGAAACGGATGCAGGGAAGGATGTTTGTGAACGTCTAATTCCTCTCATAGACTACCTACGACGTCACATCCCTTTGAGACTTTCCACTATGTTCTCACCAAGTTTGCTTCATGATATGGATTTGAAGGGAGACATAGACTGCTCGGACTTGGATGTGTCTGATCATTTCTTCGACGGCATCCAAAAAAAGTAAGTGATCAGGGTTTAATAGGTGTAATAGTAATAATATTTTGTCAGCTCTTTTCTGTCCCTCACGCGGAACCGTGAAATCTGGGCGTGGTGTCTGGAGCCTCTAATGGGACGTTTGGTGGTGCCTGCACAACTCCATATTATGAATCAAAACCTACTCCATTCTTACATGTCCTCAAGGCAATTGAACATGGACGAACGGCCGTTGTCACCATTCTCGGATGCAGGCAGTGACATTCAGAACCATGTTCAGCATCAGCTCAGCTTGGGTAGCGTCATACAGGCCCCTCCGCTGTGCGGTTTTCTGGTTCCTGACCCCGTGTCCCCGAACTACATGGTTCTTAACACTAGATTTGTTATGGATGCTAGACAGAACAAGACAGTCCCATACCCAAGAGAATATGAGGCAAGGAAAGCATATACAGATCAGCAAAGACTGTACGCTCTCAATGCCCAGGTTCCCAAGGGTAGTGATGATTTTGCCTGTATGGTAAGGGTTATATGAACTTGAGAGTGGGGCAGAATTGATGTGACCTTGATAGATTTCTGAGCTATATGATGAGAGCGGTGTCAAGGGCCCAAATAGATATGTTTTGATGGATGAAAATATTTTTGATGGGTGAGTCTTGTTTCTCCTTGTGTTATATTGGCCACCGACATCGGCATGGTTGCAGCAAAGACGTCCGTCTCAATTGCTCTGATGGATCACTGGTTGCATTCATCTGGGGAGATATGCCACAGGACATGCGCTCGTCCCTCGAACGGAACATACGCAATGCTTTGCTTGTGGAGAGTGGCCCTTCCCTGGTTTATACTGATAGTTCTGAGGCTTCAAGTGGCGTCAAGTTTCCTGCTATTCACTTTGATGTGTATATGAGAAATGGACCGCGTGTGTGTTCATGGCTGACAGTTATCACACAGTTACTAATACATTGGAACAGGGAGATGGTGCGCCCCATGATGTGCACCCATATCTGCTACGTCGCAAAGGGTGCTCAAAGACCAATTACTATCAACTCATGCCACGCGTCTCTGAGGAACTCAAGGAACATGCGCGTGAATATACAAACCTTTGCAATACTTTTAAGGATTTTTTTTTTGTGGGTAGAAGGAAAGGTCGGTGTCGAATCAAGGTCATTCATTTGGTGTGCTCATACATTCCTCTCAGCTTATTGAGCACCTGCCTGAAATGTACAAGGACCTGTCTATGTTCGTGGATGTGCTTCCAGGGAAGGAAGCATCCCCCGTTCATCCATTCAGTGGCTTTGTTCTGAACATCAATGTCATCACACGTTGCCACAGGGATGTAAAGGATTGACATGTTTGTCTTGTTTTGGTGATAGGTGACCATTCTGGTGGTGAGCTTTGTTTGCTTGAGCTGGGCTTGGTGGTACGCTTGAGGAACGGAGACATAGCTCTCTTTCCCTCTGCCCGCATTACTCACTTCAATCTCCACTACAAAGGCATCAGGGCATCAATTGTTCTCCATTCAGACCATGCAGGGCAGAGTTGGGTGGAGCATCGTAATCATTGGATAGGCCATCATTATATGTATTAGGTATCTGAAAGTGATGTCATTATCTTCCTTGTGAGATAAGGTCCAAATTACCAAAAGAAGCAATTCAACTTGTTGACTTGGATCAACCATCTACGCCATGGTTGCTGGCAAACCGATCCCTGAGGAAGTCCATTGGATTGTCATTCGTCTTAGTATATCCATGGGGCCCAAGGAGATTTCCATGTACACTGATCTAGGATTGTGCTCTGTCCGGAAGATACTTGCGCATTTCAGAAAAACAGGCAATGTCAATGTACCAAAACGATTGAGGCCTCAAATACATCGTTCACTATGTGACTATGATATACAGGTTTGTGGGCTTGTTTCTTCAGTCAACTATACTCTGCTTAAGCAAATTGTCTAGCACATGTTTGCAACGTTGAATCAAACTCCAGATCTTTATCTGGATGAGCTTCGGACAGAGTTGGAGGATGTGTGTGGTGTATCGGTATCAACATCGACAATATGGCGTACCCTTATAAAAGGTGGGTATACCATAAAGAAGGTGTGTAGTTGACATTCTCATTCACAAAACCTGTGGTCATCATTGATAGCTTTCTCGTGTCGCAATGGAGCGAAGTGCTGAGAAACGTGCAGAATTTGCTGCACGTATTGGAACATATGATGCAGAGCAGCTTGTTTTCGTTGATGAGAGTGCTGTGGATCGCCGGACAACCTATCGTGGACACGCATGGGCAATACGTGGTAGAAAAGCGTCACGCAAAGCCTTCTTCTGCCGTGGACGACGGCAAGTATTGCCTATTCACTGACAGCTTCTCTTCTAACTTTTATGATCACAGATTCTCAGTGTTACCTGGATTATCACTCAACGATGGAATTATACATTGCGACATCATGGAAGGTGCTTTTGACTCACAACTTTTCTATACCTTTATTGGACGTCTGCTGGACCAAATGGAACCATTTCCTGCTCCAAAATCAGTCATTGTTATGGACAACTGTCGTATTCATAAACACCCAGAGATTTTGGAGCTCATTGAGTCACAGTAAGCAATCATTTGCCCAGATTGATCTCTACTAAAATATGTTCAGCGGCATGCGTTATGAATTCTTGCCACCATACTCCCCTGACTACAACCCCATCGAACTAGCCTTCTCAGCAATGAAATACCGCCTACGTCGTTGTGGTGAATATACCCGTTTGGCAATGACTGAGTTGTCCAATATGGAGATATATTGTACACTGCTTGAAGCTCTTTATCAGACTACTGAGGCTGATGTGTTTGGATGGTTCCGCCATTGCGGTTATGTATGATATCTGATACCCTATGTAAATTTCCAGACGGTGAATTCATGTCATGTAAGAATATGCAGATGGGGAGAAGAATGAAAGCAAGATAGCTCCCTGTGGATCTAAAACAGATGAGTACCAGGGGGGGACAGCTGAACCACAGTAAATGCTAGTAAATGTACTGCAGATGTGAAAGCCGTGTGCCGATCTGTGCAACTGTACTTCCATGCATGTTCTCATGTGAGCTGTCAAAAATATCTTTAGCACCTAGCAAATAAGCACTGGAGTGTACATACATAGTTTGACAATGGCTGATGCCCTCTGTGGCCTGCAAGGTCCAACCAACTTCCATACCCATTGCCAAATTTTCGAATTTGGAAATGGCTATATTAGAACAAAAATAAGTGGTCAACACCTTGGTTATGGGTATGGG
>OY744462.1:2879322-2981105 GCA_963556145.1 Hygrocybe punicea | reverse complement strand
GTAAAGCTGTGAGTTGCGTGACTTGAATCCAAATAACGGGACTTTGATTGAACAGCCAATAATTTATTAATGTGAAGTTCCACACACATTTGTCCTACAACACATTTCCTGGACTACTAACTGCCAGGCACTTATTGTAACAATGAAGCACACATCACCTAGTACTGCTAGAATTAATTTTAGATTTTCTAGATGTATACTCGCAAAGTTGGGTGTTTAAGGGTCCAATTTTGGCAGAGGGCTCAAATACATTGTGAATAGCTCTCTCTGTAGGCTCAAATAAAATACAAAATTTACCATACTTGTGGGTATGGGATACTTACATCCCTTCAGGGTTTTGCCCTGGCCATTGAGGTGTTATACAGCATGTAATAGCAATAAGAAAATCCAGCCACCTGTACCAATATGGCAATTCGGCCCCGTTTAGGAAATCGGCAAATGCCGGTTGAAATTCTCGCGCGAGTTCAAGCCACGTCACTCTTTCTTTGCAACCACGATCACAGACACAAGGCTGCGGAAGAGCACCAGGCTAAGTTTCATTTTAAGTTTGTTTGATTTATTTTTATTAACTAATTCCACGTACTTTTTAGGTCTTTTCCGGCAACGTCACGTCAGACGACCGTGAACATTACCACATCAACATCGACAGCCAACAACATGAGGCCCATAAGAGGGCAACAACCATGGTTCCGGGAACGGCAACAACGAGGACCGGAACGACGACAACGAGGACCGGAATGAAGAGAGGGGGGACGGCAACGATGAGAACGGAATGGGGACCGGAATGACAGACCGGAGCGACGAGAACGGGGACGGTAATGATGGACACGGGGACTGGAACGACGAGAACGAGGACGACGATGGGAGACGGGATCCACAACGGTATGGGGATGGCGCGGACGATGGAGACCGGGTTGGCGGAGACAAAGACAGGGTTGACGCAGATGCGGACGCGGTCGACGATGACGAAGACCCAGACGACGAAGACCCAGACGCGGACGACGGTGAGGAAGAAAAGGATGACAACGGTAAGTCATCAGTGATTTTTTGCTTATTTTATGTACTACTAATGCCTTGCAGTCATTACTGCGCCGAGGCGAAGCCTGCAACGGCAACGGCAATGGCAAGAGCAGCAGCAGCCCGAACAGCAGCAGCAGCGGCAGGGGACCGGAACGACAACCATGAGTACCGGAACGACAACCACGGGGACCGGAACGACAACCACGGGGACGGCAACGATGACAGCAAGCACAGGAACGATGACAGTGTGGACGGCAACGACGACAGCATGGATGGCAACGACAACAATGAGGACAGCAACAAAGATGGCGAGGCAGCGGCAGGACCAGGACCAGGACCAGGACCAGGAGCGGGAACGGCAGCAGCAGCGGGACCGGGACCGGGAACGGCAACAGCAGCCGCACCGGCCACGGCAGCAGCACCAGCAGCGTGAACAGCAGCAGCAGCCGTGATGGCAATGGCAATGGCGGCAACGGCAACAGCAGCAGCACGAACTGCAGCACCAGCAACAGCAGACACGACAATGACAACTGCAACGGTGGCAGCAGCAGCAGCAGCGACGACGATGGCAGCAACAGCAGCGACGGCAACAGCAGCAACAGCAGCAGCAGCAGCAGCAGCAGCGGCAATGGCAACGGCAGCGTGAACCGCAGCAGCAGCAGCAGACACGACAACGGCAACGGCAACGGCAATGGCAACGGCAGCAGCAGCGGTGGTAATGAACCCGACCGTCGGGGTGGCTCAGCAATGAGACGAGGGCAGGGTGATTCCCTGCCCTCGTTATATCATTATTATTGTATTTTGTACCCATTATACATAGTGAGACGAGGGCAGGATTCCTGCCCTCGGAATATGATGATTATTACCACTCACGTGTCACATGATTAATGCAACGCGACAGGTCACATGATTGATGAGACGCGACATGTCACAAGTGTGATGTAACGTTTGGACGGCCCAACGTGACATCACACTTTGTGACATGTGATCAACAAACACGTTAAGTCACATGAACAAATAAGTACAAGCCCATCAAACACGGTTGAGATTTTCTCCTTACCTCACAACCACCACTACCACTTTTGATGACACTACAGGATCCTTGGTTATTGTACCGGGCAACAACCAGAGATTCTGTAGTGTCATAGTCTTAACTGGTAGGTGATTTCCTCAGGCTTTGTTGCTGACGTCTGTTCACTTCACAGGACTACTTGATTATTGTGGTATGTTCTTCTTTTTCACCGTCAGGTATCTTCTTTGGTATGTTTGCATCCAGATGAGTGATTAATTTGTATTACCCCATTACTGACAGTATCTTTTGTTGAAGTTATCTGTTCAACTTGAATGAACATTGTGGCATCTCTGCGTGCCAACTGTTGGTGTCTGGTCCTCAGAAATGAGTGCTTGTCACTGTACAGGTCTTCAGGAATGAAAGGGTGGGTGAATCCCCCTGATTTCCTTGCCGGGCAACCTACTTGTAGTGGGCCTGGTGGCATCATTGAAAGTTGACCAGGTAAGTCTCACTATTACTTTTAAGCCTCCCTTTAATGACATTGAGACCAGGTAATATTGTTAGTTTAGTTGATTTCAGTATCCATTTTTGGTTATTTGTTCGCAAAATTGTTGTTAGTATTTTCTTTGTCAGTCAGTCTTGATCAAGAAGGAGAAGAGCTCCTCCTTTGAGATCAAGACTGAATGGCATTGGTGTCTTGCTTGTTATCCTTTCAGAGGCATTTGTGACACAGTAGCAGTACTTGTTGTAATGTTAAGCTGTTAATGTCTGAGAAGGAATTTATTGCATTTTATCGGTATAAACCCTAACCCTATGTCACAAGGTCAGCCGTATCATGGCTGGCCATTATATCTCTGGCACTGGTCAATCCATGACCCACAACCAGCCAGAGACCCATTAGGAACAGCCAACCAATGTGCCATGACCAGCCAATGTATTCTGAGTGTTGGCCAATGCATATCATGTTGACAGCTGATGTAATTAGAGCTGTGGCCATCCCAATGTAGCTGGAGCTTTGGCCAACCCAGGTGCTATGGCCATGTCATATGACCAAAGCTTTCGCCAACCCATGTTCCATGGCTACACCCAGTACAGTCAGCCAATCCATGTCTCATGGCCAGCCAATAAATGAACAGAGGTCAGCCAATCCATGTTCCATGTCCAGCCGAAATACCCAGACCATCGGCCAATCCATAGCCTAAATACCCAGACCTGTTGGCCAATCCATCTCCCATGGCCAGCCAAAATACCCAGACCATTTGGCCAACCCATGTTCCATGGCCGAGTGAAATACCGAGACTGGTTGGCCAATCCATGTTCCATGGCCAGCCGAGATACCCAGGGAAGTCGGCCAATCCATGTTCCATGGCCAGCCAAGATACCCAGCCCGGTCGGCCAATCCAAGTTCCATGGCCACCCGAAATACCCAGGGCAGTCGGCCAATCCATGTTCCATGGCCAACCAAAATACCCAGACCGGTCGGCCAATCCACCTCCCATGGCCAGTGGAAATACCTAGCCCAGTCGGCTAATCCAAGTTCCATGGCCAGCCGAGATACCCAGACCCATCGGCCAATCCATGTTCCATGGCCAGCCAAGATACCCAGCCAGGTCGGCCAATCCACGTTCCATGGCCAGCCGAAATACCCAGACCCGTCGGCCAATCCACATTCCATGGCCAGCCGAAATACCCAGCCAGGTCGGCCAATCCATGTTCCATGGCCAGCCAATATATCCCTCTGCTTCGGCCAACCCATGCTTCTCCGAACATGGAACCCTCGGCCAAGCCATCTGCCCTGGAGAAAGATATTGGTCGGCCGAGATAAGCCAACCCACTTGGAGTGGGAATTGTCCATCTCGGCTGAGCCATGTCTTGTGGAAAGGATATGCTGTAAGGTGTGTCCTCCCACTCTTGCTGACAGAAATACTTGAGCTTTAGACCAGGATGAAGCGCTGAGAAGGAAATTGTAGTTAGCAGTAAAGGAACAGCCCAAACACTCACCCATAGAGATCCTGTAGACGCTGGAAAGATCTGTGAGAGAGTAGTACCGATTGATCTTCTTGTGAGCCAACTTCATGGCGGCGAGGATTGCCGGATGGTATGTTTTCCCCGTGTGTGCATTGAGATTACTTTCGAGCTTGTCTATGGCCGGAATCACAGCAGCAACGCTAGCTACATCACTTGAGAAGAATATTGTCACCTTTTTGTAAAGCTGTATACCATTAGAGTACATCGCCACATAGATAAGATAAATGCCTCACCTCGAGGACGGCCACGAGATCCTGAATGATTGCCCAATCATCATCCACAAGCTCATATTTGTGCAGCTTAAGCACCTTGTCAGCAGTGACAGCGTCAATGGCAATGCGATACCTCAGGGCAAAGCACATCATATCATACGTCAAGTTCCAGTGTGTGATGACATTACGTGGAATGAGATTGGGTTTGAGCCCTTTGGCGGTGCAGATGGATCGCCAGGCCGGAAGAGTGATGGTAGTTGAATGAATGATAGCGAAGGACAGGTTCCGGATCTGCTGGGCATTAGTGATGTCCTTGTTGGAAATGTAGGTAACATACCTTGGTAACGGTTTCACAGACTGCCGCCGTGTCCTCCGACAGCTGTTCACGCTCGCGCTCAGTCAATTCCTCCAACTCATCCACCCCATCATTGTCATCGTCTTCATGGATTTCATCAGATTCTCCTTCCTCGTCCTCATTCACAGCTGCGTAGGCATCAAGAACATCAACATCTTCACCCTCCTCATCAGAAGCCAGGGGCGATGCAGCACCCAGGCCCGCGTTGAAAGGTTTGATGAGTGTTTTGGCCGAAATCTGCACTGTATGGTTAAAACAGCAAACTCGATTGTACTCCTCGAAAGAGTTGGGTTTGGCAGCAAGACAGGTGGTCTGCTTGTTGTTGCACGAGGTATTGTCACCATTGAATGTCAGGATCTAGCAATGATAAATCAGCGGGTTAGCAGAAAGTTCATATATTGCTCGTACTTTGTTCTCCAACCCAAAATGAACCAACATATTGTGGAATTCCCATGCCAATGTCGCTCCAGTGTGAGACTCAGGCACCTCAACGGTGTCCAACAGAAATCTGAGCATGTGGCCTTGATGCTCAAGGTGGACGGTCCACACAATGAAAGCACGGTGATTCGGTGACATCCATGCATCGGTGGCAAAATGCAAGTGTCCAGGGTGGTCCTGTTTGAGAAATTCGTGAGCTGTGATATGTCTGAACGGATGTTTTACCTGTAGTAATTTTGCAACGCGATCTTTGCACCTCTCGAAAGCAGCCTTGACATCGCGTGTGACAGTGATCAGTGAGGGAAGCTCGAGCTTGGGTCAACCTGCCATAAGGAGTTCCTGGAGTTCAGGGTCGTTCACGATGTTTGCAGGACACCTGCTCTCCATGACCCACTTGATGAGATGAGCACTAAAGAGGAAATTGTTAGATACCCATATGCCACAAATATAATGTACTGTGCTTCGGAATTCGTGTGAGAGCGATGAGAGATGTTCACGTTTCTGGTCGTCATATTTGATGGTGACATCGGTTTTGAAGAATTGATAGATTGGCGAGCGCCATGTTAGTTTTGCTTTAGCTGAATCTGAAGCTCGTAAGACTCTAATCAGCAGAAGGTGAGCACTTACCGAGTTCTTCTTCCAGGCTATCGGGCTTCTCACTGTCAGACTTCTCAGTATCGGAATCGACCTTAATTGGATCATCAGGAGGCTGGGAATTGGTAGACAAGATCAAGAGAGTTGAGGGAGTCTTGTGAAGCGAAGTAGTAGTAACACTCTTTTGAGTGTGTTTAGCAGATGTGGATTTGGAAGGGGTCTTTTTGGCAGTGGGCATGGTGGGTAAGAGATATGGGAGACAGGTTATAGAGAAAAAGGAGGAGACTTTATACGCACAGAGATTGGACTGATCCGCAGATCAAAAAAAATTCTGCCGGATGGATCCATGAGTGTGTTGCAACGACTAACAACATCGAAGCGAATAGTGAATGGCATTTGCAGACAGGATTTCGAGAAGTGGGAGGGCAGCATGGTCGATGATGCTGAATGAATTTGGACCCATCAACGGAGAACAATGAAACACGGGGACTCGTCGAAGTCAGGCGTGGGAACCTGTGAAACCCGGAGAACCGCGATTTCGGGTACGGTATTGCCTGGGGTGCCGAATCGGCAACCCATACCCGGAACCGCGGCACCCATTATAGGGAACCCTCAGGTAAACCCGAACCCATGTTATACCCTATGCAGAGAAGACATCCATGAGTCGAAGATCACTCTCATCATCACGATGGAGAGGTACCGAGGTACCTCTCCAGGGGCTCACGCAGGACTTGAGAGGAAGGACTGGATGGATAGGATGATGATGATGATGATGATGATGGACTGACTACTACATCCAGAAGGCTACTAACTAGGTCAACCATGGGAACCCGGTCACATGACTGGCCAGGTCCCACTACTCCAGCGTCCCCCCTGTTTTAGTTCTGAATTGCCCCCCATTCACATCTACGGACTTGTGGTTGTCCCCAGAGGCAAGCCCAGTCCTCTCCCCAGCATATGAGCCCGCGCCATCCCCAGAAAACCATGCCAGCGCCCAGCAAACCTTGTTTTCAACCAGTTCCACTGTATCCGCTCTCATTTCGCCCTCGTCTCGGTCCCCGTTGTCATCTACGCCCATGCCATCATCCCCAGAAGCCAGCCGTGACATGCCGTCAGTGTCAGTGGCCATATTGTCCCCAGAAATCTACATCCTCGCCCACCAGAACCTGTTTTCGACCAATCCACCCCTGTTTCACCCCCGTTTCACCCCCAATCCACATCCAGACCCTCTCCGTTGTCCCCTTCATCAAGCCATGATGTGCCGCCGGCACAAGAGCCCATGCCCTCCCCCAAAATGCCATCTTCGAGGCATCCTGACCTGTGCCCCATTGTTTTGCACCTGAATCGTCCCCCGTTTGCACCTACGGACACACCGTTGCCCCAGGAGACCAACTGTGATGCGCCCCTGCCATCTCCCAAAACACCATCACCACCACCACCATTACCCTCACCGTCAACATCGACTCCCTCCCGCATCCCCATTTGAGTCAAGACACCTCAAGCACTGCCCTTCCCATCGTCACCACTGTCCTCGTCTAAATCTATGCCCCCTCCCCTTTCGACATCCACATACAAGATTCAGTCCACGTTCTCATGTCCACCTAGGGTTTGAAAGTCCGGTCTGGTCCATTTTTTTGACAAATTTCCAAAAGACCACAACTGGAACCGGTTGCCATAACACCACAAGAAGGCACAAACTGGACTCAACCGCTCAGAACCGGTCTCTTGTGGTTCAGTTGCTGTCTTCTAACCAGATTTAACTGGTCCTTACATTAACCAGTTGCTAAACCAGTTGAAACCGGTCAGAACCGAAGTAAATATACTAAACCGAAGTAAATATACTAAACCGAAGTAAATATACTAACTACCAACTAATGTATTAATAAATTTTAATAAATAAAATGGGGCGTTGGCGGCCCCAGCATGTTCAAGTTGGTAGTTGGCGGGCACGATTGTGAGCATGTTGGAGAGGGTCGGGGGCTGCTGAGGGACTCTCCGAAGGAGTCTAGCTGGAAAGCACGGAAAGACTAGGATGGGATCTATCTACCACATCAGATCAGCTACTGACTACGACAAACCGTGGGAATCAGTCACATGACAGGACAGGCACTACCACTACAAGTGCCCCCCCTCTTGTAGCGATGCCCTCGTTGCTAGCCAAAGAGAGAAACGCAAAAAGAAAAGCAGGGAAAGGGGTGAGAAAAGAGAGGAACAGACACAAGAAAGAAAGAAAACAAAAACAAAAATCAGTCCAGACAGAAAGCTCAACTCTACCTAGGCCTTGTCCAACCCAAAGCTACAAGAGCTTGACTCAACTCACGGAGGCAGGGGTCACGATCCCAATCGAGAATCGTTGGGTTCGTCGGTTTCGAGCTGGTGGGTACGAAGGGTCGTGTGATGATTGGCCGGCCAGGCCCAATGCCTCGCAGGTGGCTCCTAGACCAGATGGGATCAATGGGGGTGACAAAAGCATGTCGGGGACGTCAGCTGTTGGACCGTCAGGCATGGCGCTGTAAAGTGAAAAAAGGTTGCCTAGTAGCATGGGATCAGAGAGCCAAAAGGTCGCGTGGGGCTCGCATTGGAAAAGTGGCGTGGATGGGGATGGCTGTGGCGTCTTCAGCCCAATCGAATCGCGCGGGAGCTAACGTGGGTGTCGGTATGCACATTGAGGTAGGGTTGGGCACACGAACAGGGCCGTTTGCGGCCTCTCGTTGGGTTGCCTCGTCTCGGCACACCTTCTCGCATTCCCTGCTCTTCTCAGTCCTCGTCATCCCCATTTCCTCGCTTCTCCCATTGTCTCCCGTTGTCTCCGGCTCTTCAGGCCTCATGTCAGCGACTCCGCTTGTTTCGACGTCGTTGGGCCTCGGTGTCCACAGTTGCGGCATCTGGATGGTGACGTTGTGGTTCCGGGCTGATGTGGGCGCGTGTGGGTATAAACCTGGGGGAAAAACGGGGTCTGGGGCGTGTCTGGGCGCGTTTTGTGGCACGGGCACAGGATTTTGGGCCTGTGGGGGCATAAACTGGTTGGGTACTGGCGCCAGCGCATTGGAATTGCGGTCGGACACGTGTACGGATGCGGTCTTCGGCAGGGCTGGTGGATCTGGGGTTGATGCGGGTGTGTGGCACGTTGGGGTGTGCTGGGGCGCGTTTTCACGCGAGGACGGGGCCGTTTGGGTGCTTGACGATGATGTGGCGCGATCTGGCATGATCGTCGTCATTTCTGATGTGCTTGGGTCTGGTGGGGGCTCGTTCGTCTGCACTGACGTGGACGTGCAGGTGGGTGGGGCCATTTGGCTTGACGTGGAGGTGGTGGTAGGTGATTGATGCGGGGTTGCCATGGAAATGGTGGCTGGCGTTGTTTGCGTCGAGGTGGATGCGTATATGGATGCTGTTTGGGTCGAGATGGGCGTTGGCGTTTGCACTGACGCGTTTGCGTGGGTACGCGGCTCTGTTTGTGTTGGGATGGAAGTGCTGGTGAGCGGCTCTGGCTGGGTTGCTGCATTTGTCTGCGTTGACGCTGATATGCGGGTTGCAGGGGCCGTTTGGGTAGATTCCCAACGAGCACGTTCCTCCGCAATGCCCTGGGCTCTGCCTTTTTCGAGGACTGATGACACGAGCTTTTCTATGTCTTTAATGCGCACGATTGCGCCATCTTGAAACTGGGAACCCGAAGTGATGGGTGTAGGTTCACGTTGGTCCGTAACACTAGCAGTCGAGGATTTTTTTGATGTTTTCTTTTTGTTTGTCATGGCGAAATAAAATGTGAAAAGTTCTCGGTGTTCAGTTCTCGGTTCTCAGTGCTCGGGTTCTGAAAGTTCTTGGTACTTGGTTCTTGGTGCTCGAAGTTCTGAAAGTTCTCGGTTCTTGGACGATAAAGGGCTCGGTTCTTGGTATTCAATGTGCAGAAATGTTCTGGGGCTCGAAAAAGCACTGAAAGGCCAGGAAAAGATGGAAAAGCTTGGAAATCACAGAGATTCACTGGCAGGGTTCGAAGCCGCTCTCATCACCACGTTGGAGAGGGTCAGGGGCTGCTGAGGGACTCTCCGAAGGAGTCTAGCTGGAAAGCACGGAAAGACTAGGATGGGATCTATCTACCACATCAGATCAGCTACTGACTACGACAAACCATGGGAATCAGTCACGTGACAGAACAGGCACTACCACTACAACGTTGATGATCGCGTTGGGCGCACAGGTAGGTGCAGACGCATTGGCCGCTCTGTTGGGTGCGTGGGTGGTTGTGGACATGTTGGTGCGTTGGCGGCCCTGTTGCTGGTGTTGTGGTGAGTGCCCAACACGGCCATCCTCCGAGTCCCGGTTACCTCGCGGTTGCAGTGCCAACGTCGATTGACGTGGCAGTGCGCATCTGCGAGGTATGTTGGGGGTTGGTGGTGGGATGGCTGTGGCCGTTGTCATGGTTGTGGTCATGGTTGTCATTGTCGTTGTCGTTGTGGTCATTGTGGTCGTTGTGGTCATGGTGGTCATGGTTGTGATGGTCATTGTCGTCGTTGTGGTGGTGGTGGTGGTGATGTTCATGGTTGCTATTGTTGATGTTGTCGTCGCCATCGTCCCGTTTGGAGGGCTGTGGGTGTTGTTGTCGTTGTCAGGGTGGTGGTTGTGGTGGCCATCGTTGTCATCCTCGTCCTCGCCGCCTGTCATCCTCGTCGGGTGTTTGTGTTGTTTGTGTTGGTACTGCTGTTGTCGTCGTTTGTGTAATTAGTAGCTGAGAAAACCAAAAAAAAAACCAAAAAAAATTTACTTACCTTCTGCAGTGGGGATGGGTGTGCCAACCTCCATTGCCTTTTCTCGTATTGCGTTCCCTCGTGACGCCGCCGTTTTGCTGCCATCGTCGTCGTTTGCCACCATCGTGGTCGTTCGCTGAACTTGTAGTGAGTTGAGTTGTAACCGGTTACAACTCGGTTGCGTAAGCTTCGTCCACATCAGGAAACTGCAACCGGCAACCTCCCCAAAGTGGCCCAACCGCAACCGGCGGTCCAGTTTTTTTGCAGTTGGGTCCGGTCCAGTTCCAGTTTTTTTCTGGTCCTATGGACTGGACTTTAAAACACTATGTCCACCGCATACCCCTCAGTTCTCTTGCAAAGAAGTCAACACCAAGATCAAGATTCGCAATCAACAAGAATACTCAGAACTTGAAAAAGTTTACATCAATTTCATCAATTTTCAAGCAAGTCATTTTCTGTTGGAAAAGCAAGTGAAGAATTTGGAGAAACAGTTTGGTTATTTGGAGAATTGGATTTCAGGTTTGGACAATTGTGTTGCTTGTTTAGAGTAGAGTCTTCTTTTCCTTTAGATTTTCTTTTTGATTTTCCTTTTGATTTTCTTTATATTTGCTGATTTCTTTTGTTCTTTTGGTTTGATTTCACTTTACTTTTACTTTTTCTTCATTCACCCCCCCCCCCCTTCTCCTGACTGGGACAGTCAGATTTTCAGTGACCAGGAGGATGATACACATGCTGCGTGTCTGAGGTCCATACACCTATTTTACCTATTTTTATTAGTTAGTTTTTGTTATGTACTTATTGTAGTACAACAAGTACAAACAAAAAAGGATTGGATTCCCCCTTTTCCCCTATCACAGTTGAGCTTGGAGCCTCCCTTGGATCAGCATTTGCACCCCACACTTAGAGACCCTCTTCCTCCCTCTCTGTGTATCAACGAGTTCTTTTTTCACCCTTTTTACTTCCTTGGTAAATTAAGGAAAATAAGATTAAATTGCATGAAGCATGTTACAGATGGCTGAAGGTACATAGCATTTGCTGCATATGCTATGTATTGCATACTGTCTAATAAGCCCATCTCCTATTTCGGCAACATGAAAATTAGAAACATCATTTTATTATAGTACCATACTTGTTTAGTAGGCTAGTGTTGGACATGACGTGAAAAAAGTCTTGTTTCTTTATTTTGCATACAAAACATATGATCTCATCTTAAATCATTAGATTTTTCTTTGTATGATTATTATTAACATCAGTAAGTAATTTCGCTTGAAATGTATAGCCATCATATAAGATATGACATATATACAGCTATATTATATTTAATGTTTTAAGTGAAAATATGAGTACATTATCTAATTTTAGCTCATTTTTTCTTGTATGGCTGATATGTCCTTATCTAGTAAAAATGGTCATATGTGACTGTGACCTGAGTGATCAGCTTAAAATTTAGCATATATGGGCTAAAATTACCTTATATAGTTAGACCAGTCACATGTGACTGTCACTGTTGTGATCAGTGCAAAATTTTGCATACAATATTCAAAATTAACTTATATGGTTAGAGCAGTCATATGTGACTGTCACTCCTTGCCCAAAATGGTTATATTAGTCAGCAATTTGATTTTTTAGCTGATTCTGATAAGAATTGAAGGCAGTATGAATATATCGAATATAATTAGGAGGTAATTTGTCTTTTCTGAGACAACTCATATTTGGATGCTTAAGTAAGCTTGTCCACACATGGCCCCAACTGTGTCTGATTTTTCAATATCAGAAGTAAAATCATATCTCTTGCCCAAAGAAATTTTGTCTATAGGCGATCAACTTTATTTATTAATTAATTACTTACGAACCCTCACTGAACCATCTGATAAAGAATGAGTCTTTTAATAAATTAAAAGAACTTGTAATTACCTTGGTCATGTTTGCATTTTAGTGATGCCGAAGTTCAGTTCGGAACCGATCTGAACCCAGTTTGAACCGCGAACCGAACCAGAAGTTCAGTTCTGGTTCAGCCCTTTGGCTGAACCGAACCGCTGGTTCGGTTTGCGGTTCTGGCACTGACATGTGGTTCAAACCACATTCAAACGTGGTTCAAACCGCAAACCGTAATGTATAATTACCTACGTAGATACTCATTTAGATACTGAATTTTTCACATTTTTTTCTATGCAGTCGTGTGAACTTAGGTCATGTGACCTTAAACATACTTGCGCGACATCCCAATTTCGACTCAACACTAACGTTACTCAACAACCACGGTAAGTAATGGCTTCATATTATATTTTACTGACATTTTCTTACATAGAACAGCCCCCGTGGCCCACCTTGACTGCATAAATAAGGCGCCTGCGATCAACTCCACCCAACAACCTCCCTCCCATTCCAACGCGAGTCGGAGTGAATCAATGGCAGCAGCGGCAGCAGCAGCAACGGCAGTGGCAACACCACCAATGCCACCACCCCAACGATGGCCAAATGGCCCCAAGCGACAGCAACTGCAACAGCAGCAGCAGCAACCGCAACCGCAACCGCAACCGCAACTGCAACCACAACCACAACCGCAACCACAGCAGCAGCAGCAGCAGAGCAACACCAGTGGCAGCAGCCACCTGCTGCATCAAACACGGATGATCACGACCATTGTCGCCTCCACCACCACTTACAACACCAACACCAACACGACGACGACGATGGGGAGTTGGAGGGTGGTGTGCCCACCTACTGGCCCAGGTACATCCCCCAAATCCAGTCCCAATGACATCAGCTAATGAGGGGAATGGATGAGGCCACGATGAAGACCCACCTCATGAACACGCCCTAGCCATGTCAATTGACGCGCGGACGCCCATAGGAAGTCCCCAGCCCCATCCAACCTCGCGAAAACAGACGGAGCGTGTCAATTGACGTGCCCCGTTCTTCACGAGGTCATCAGCATGCGCAGACACCCATGGAAAGTCCCCGGCCCCATCCAACCTCGCAAAAATAGACAGAGCATGTCAATTGACGCATCCCCCGTTCTTCACGAGGTAGGTAGCACGCACGAATGCCCATGGGAAGTGCCTGGCCCCAACCCAACCTCGCAAAAATAGATGGAGCGCCCCCCGATCTACCTCGTGAGGGTGACAGCCGCATCAATTGACGCACGTCTGGCCCACGCGAGGTATTTGGAGGTTGGTTTGGGGTTCAAACCATGTTTGAACGCAGACCAAACACCATGAAATCGTTCAACACGGTTCCATTTTTTCAAAAATAGCGAAAAACTGGACCAAACCGAACTTCGGCAACACTATTGCATTTAGGTAAGCGATTTCTATTGCCTGATTACTAACAGTACTCTTTTCAAGGTTTACTTCACAGTGAATATTGTGGCATCTCTGCATGCTCACCCATTGGTGGCTGGTCCTCAGCAATGAGCACTGGCCACTATGGGTCTTTGATTAGGAATTTAGGGGGGTGAATCCACCTGAGTTCCTTGCTGGGCAACCTACTTGTAGCGAGCCTGGTGGCATTGACAAAATTTTATTGGGTAAGTCTCATTTTCATTATTAATCTTTGTATTAGTGACATTGTACCAACAGGTGATGTCTTTTATTTGTCTCAATTTTTTGTATTGTGTTTTGTTTGTATATTTCCATTGTCTGCTCCACCATGGTTGTTATGTGTTAGAAACATTTTGGACTTTGTTAGTCAGTTTTAATCAAGAAGGAGAAGAGCTCCTCCTTCGAGATTGAGACTGAATGACTTGTTTAGTGGGCCAGTGCTGCACATGGCATGAACGAGTTCTTTTTTCCCTCTTCATACTTCCATGATGAACTAAGCAATATAAATTGCATAACACATGTTACATATGGTATAAGACATACAGCATATGTTGTATATTGTACATTGTTCTAATTGTTGGAAATAGTAATCTCATCATTGTATGTCTTTGTTTGTTGGTCTTAGTTATTTACTCTTCATCATCAGACCAGACTGTTTAGTTAGTTGTCAGTCATATTGGAATCTATACCATTCTATTTGGTTTGTTCCATGACTTTTATGTATATAGCTAGTGTCCCAACATTCAGATTAGTGGAACGTTGGTTACCCCAGCAATACACTACCATCAACTGATTCATCTAAGCTTATCCCTAAGTTATCCATCTAGTGTCAAATCAACACATATCCAGTAACCAACTTCTCACTAATAAGCTCACCTCTCACCTTAGCAACATAAAAGTAGAAAAAATAAAACTACATAGAGTGTCTTGAGTCTTCATCAACATCCTCTCTTATGATCAGGTCTTCTGTGCTACATTACCATGCAATCATCTCAGTCATAAAAGAAATGTTTAGGGAGCCACAGGTTAACTGCTAAACACAACTGCCCCCTAAACAGTATGGTAACAATTGACTTACATTTGCTCAATCCCTACTTCTCCATAACCTTGAATGTTGTACAACAGATGATAACATGAAGACAGCTGTACTTTGTGAGTAGGCCAATGTTGCACATGGTATAAACAAAGTATTTTGTCTTTCATTGGATTTTTATTTGTATGATTGTAACAAATATCAATAAGTGATTTTACTTAAAGCAGAGAATTAGCATATAAGATAATGTATGTATATAGCATATGGCCAGTCAGGGGTACACCCGCAGTGCTCTGGGGCTGTACTCGGACCCGTACCCGTCACGGGTACGTACCCAAGGCCAAAAGTACGGGTATGGCACGGGTTTTGCAGGGGTACAGGAAGAAACATGCAAAATACCCCATTTTTACCTGTTTTTGGTGGTTTTTATGGTTATTGTGGACAGAATACTGGCCGGATCCCTTTAGTGTAAAGGACCACAATGTTTAGAATACTGTGGGGAGTGTTGAGAGCATTTTTACATATTTTTACAAGCAATGATTCTCATTATATCCCTCAAAAACATGCAAAATACCCCATTTTTACCTGTTTTTGGTGGTTTTTATGGTTATTGTGGACAGAATACTGGTCGGATCCCTTTAGTGTAAAGGAGCACAATGTTCAGAATACTGTGGGGAGTGTTGAGAGCATTTTTACATTTTTTTACAAGCAATGATTCTCATTATATCCCTCAAAAATAGCGAAAAATACCCCAAAATTTGAGTTTTTGATGTTTCTTCTCCCAAAAGAAATACAGCCCATACCCGTGTGGGTACTGCGGGTATTCTGAGGCTGGACTCGTATCCTTAACCCGTGGTACCCGTACTCTTAACCCCTGGGGGTATTGCATACCCTTGACCTGCCCTAATATAGCAATATCACATTGAAATTTGTGTTTTAAGTAAAAATATTAGTACGTCATCTAAGTTTAGCTTATTTCTACTTATATAGCTGATATTTCCATATATAGTAATAGTGGTCACATGTGACTATGACTCATGTGATCAGCTCAAAATTTAGCATATATCATGTAAAATTCCCTTATATGGTTAGACTGGTCACATGTGACTGTCACCATTGCGATTAGTAAAAAATTTGCTATATAATATCAGAAATTGCCTTATATGGTTAGATTGGTCACATGTGACTGTGACACTTAGCCCGAAATGGTTATATTAGTCAGCAGTTCAATTTTCAGCTGATTCTGATAAGAATTGAAGTCAGTATGAATATTTTGAATATAATTGGAAGGTAGTTTGTATTTTCTGTGACAACCCATATCAGGATGCTTATGTAAGCTTGTCCAAACATGGCCAAACATGGTGTTATTTTCTGGTATCAGAAGTAGAATCATATCTCTTGCCCAAAAAATTTTTGTCTATAGGCGATCAACTTTATTAATTAATTAATCAATTAATTAATTAATTACGAATCCTCACTGAACCAGGTCTGATAAAGAATGAGTCTTTTAATAAATTAAAAGAACTCGTAACAAGCCGACAGGTGTATGACCAGTCATCAGTGTCATGCCAGCAAGAGGAGAGGGTGGACACTCACCTGCCTGTCCTAGCCTTGTTACGAGTTCTTTTAATTTACTAAAAGACTCGTTCTTTATCAGACCTGGTTCAGTGAAGGTTCGTAATTAATTAATTCATTAATTAATTCATTAATGTTTTTGAATCGCCTATAGAGAAATTTTTTTTGGGCAAGAGATATGATTCTACTTCTTATGCTGGAATGTAACATAAAATCTGGGCCATGTTTGGAGTGGCTTACATAAGCATCCAAATATGGGATGTCTCACACAAGACAAATTACCTCCCAATTATATTCAAAATATTCATACTGCCTTCAGTTCTCATTGGAATTAGCTGAAAATTGAACTGCTGACTAATATAAACATTTCAGGCAAGGTGTGACAGTCATATGTGACCAGTCTAACCATATAAGGTAATTTTTGATATTATACACCAAAATTTTTGTTGATCGCAATGGTAATAGTCACATGTGACCAGTCTAACCATATATAGTAATTTTGCATAATATAAGGTAGGTGTCATCCATAATCTGCAAAGATCACATGATGTGATGATTTTTGTCACACGCACGACCAAATGAGGACAGAGGGTGTCGGGAAGTCGTTTTGCAGAACATCTAGGAGGAAATCAAAAAATCGGCTCCCTGTGAAATGTTTTAGATATTACTGAGGGTTATATCCCCAATTTTTGTAGCAATCGGTGAAGTCTGTGATGAGCTTATTGACGTGCAAGTTTTTGAGTGCTATCTCTGCCGATCACTTTTGTGAATTAACACGAGGTCTTTGAGGTCTACACGATTCCCTCCTTCCCTAACTCTTCCATGATGTCTGCCGGTAGAACACGATGCCCATGGTACTTTCTCGACGCCCATGCCGCTTGTCTCCCGTTCAGCCCCCGACTATACGCATCCATTCTCTTGGTCAGAGTCTCTGGCCCTGTTCCTTCTCTGGCTTCGTGAGATTTGTGTTTTAGCATTTCTGGAGATTGGCAATGGATGATAGAGCTCTGCGCTTTTTTTGTGGCATGAGGAAATTGATCTCGACGCATCCACAGAAGGAGTTACGCTAGTTTAACGATCTAGTCACAGGGATTGCCATATTTATTGAAAATAAATTGATATATACGTGACATATGTGTATATCTATGGTTCTCAGGAAAGCTTTTGGTAATAATCATCCCTAATCATTCTAAAAGCGCGTTTATTAGCCTTTCCGACCATATTGGGCGCTGTCACGCTTGGCACGTGATCTTTGCAGATTATGGATGACACCTACCTTATGCTAAATCACATACTGCTCATCATAATCATTACACAAATGCAATTATATTCAAAATATTTATCCTGGCCTCAATTCTTATCAGATTCAGCTGAAAATTGAACTGCTGACTAATATTATCATTTCGGGTCAGATGTGACCAGTCTAACCATATAAGGCAATTTCTGATATTGTATAGCAAATTTTTTGCTGATCGCAATGGTGATAGTCACATGTAACTAGTCTAACCATATAAGGCAATTTTACACCATATATCCTAAATTTTGAGGTGATCACAGGAGTCATAGTCACATATGACCACTGTTACTATATATAGAAATATCAGCATAGAATGATATTTTTACTTAAAACATATAATTCAATATGATATTGCTCTATATATTATATGCTAATTATATATTTCAAGCAAAATCACTTATCGATGTTCGTAATAATCATACAAATAAAAATTCAATAACAGAAACAAGACTTTGTTCATGCCATATGCAACATTGGCCTACTCAAGCACAGCTGTCTTCATGTTATCATCTGTTGTGCAGCAAGGTTATGGAGAAGTAGGGTTGAGGAAATGTAAGTCAATTGTTATCATACTGTTTAAAGGCAGTTGTATTTGATAGTTGACGTGTTGCTTCCTTTTTTGGCTGCATAATGATGAAGCAAAGAAGACATGACAGTGGGAGAGGAGGTCGAGATACGCTATGCAGTTGGATTTTTTCTACTTTTTATGTTGCTATGGTGAGAGGTTACTATGATGAAAGTGAGAAGGAGAAAAAAAGAACTCGTTCATGCCATGCGCAGCACTGGCCCACTAAACAAGTTTCTCTGCTTTGACCTTCCTGGGCGTGTCGCCATTCATTGCTGCTGTTGCCGCTGGTAGCCGCTGCCAGCTGTCATGGCTGCTGTTGTCGCTGTTGCTGTTGCCACCGTTGCTGCTGCCGCTATCGCCGTTGCAGCCATTGCAGCTGCATTGCTGCTGCCACTATCATCGTTGCAGCCATTGCAGCTGCACCGCTGCTGCTGCTGCTGCTGTTGCCGCTGTTGTGCTGGGTGTTGCCGTTGGGGTCCGGCCTCCTTCCCGGGTGCAGGGTGTTTGGAGGTGGGGGGTCCTCATTTGGTGTTGGCATTGACGTGGACTGTGGTACAAGATTAGAAGAAAAGAATGAAAACAAAACAAAATTCCATACCTGGGCAGCGGGGGTGGGCACGCCGCCATCCCACTGCATCTGTTTTACTACCTTTCCTGTCGTTCCCATCTCCTCCCCGTTTGGTCGGAATGTGGTCGTCTGGGGGCCATTGCTGGCCATTGGGTTTCCCTCCCTGTCTACGCTGCTTTCAGCTGCGTCCTCTTCATTGTGAATGTTGAGAGCGTGGGCATGGGTGTGGGCATGGGCGTCAGAGGAAATAGTCAGTAACACAATATAAAAACAAAAACAGCAATAAAAAAACATACTGATGCAGGGTGGGCACATCACCACCCCTCCATAGCCACCTGTGTTTATCCAGGTAGTGAAGTTGCTGTTTCTGTTGGTGCTGTTGCCGTTGCCGTTCCTGTTCCTGTTCCTGTTTCCGCTGTCGCGTTCATTGTAGCCCGTTGTTGTCGTTGCAGTCAAGTATTTGAATAAAAGAAATTGAATACTTACCAACCATGGTCATATTTAGTGCCCGTGGACTGGTGTGGGTTTTGCGCAGCTCGCCGCTGTGTCATCTTGGCATGCTTTGTACTTCAAGGGGCTCGGCTGGTCCAGGGAGCAAGGAGGAACGTGCTGGAGATCCAGGAAACATTTATTTCCAAATCAGGAATGGCTCCAGTGGCTCAAGCCGCTTGAGCCATGAGCGAGCTGTAAGCTCATTAAGCAAAGCTACTACAAGCCATGAGCCATTTCTCCGGCTCAGCTGAGCTTACATACGGCTTGGCTCAAGCGGCTCGCGGCTTGTGAGCCGAGCCGTGGCAACACTAGTGATCATGGCCATGTCTGGACAAGCTTACATGAGCATCTGAATATGGGTTGCTTATTGTGTATTGCACGTGACCTTGTATAACGCCACAGTCACAACTTCATCCAAGGCCCTACAATCGGATGGCCATATCTCAGCAAGTTTTGCACATATCAACTAGTGGTTTGAAATCCCCATTCCCATACCCATAACCAAGGTGTTGACCACTTATTTTTGTTCTAATATAGCCATTTCCAAATTCGAAAATTTGGCAATGGGTATGGAAGTTGGTTGGACCTTGCAGGCCACAGAGGGCATCAGCCATTGTCAAACTATGTATGTACACTCCAGTGCTTATTTGCTAGGTGCTAAAGACATTTTTGACAGCTCACATGAGAACATGCATGGAAGTACGGTTGCACAGATCGGCACACGGCTTTCCCATCTGCAGTACATTTACTAGCATTTACTGTAGCTGTCCCCCTCTCACTAATACCTTTATTGTAGTGGGGTGTACTGTTACTCGCATAGAACTATTTAATTCATATGTTCTTCCCACTAACAAAAAAATCTATGTTTCAAAGCATATCTCCTCAACAAAGGGTTTCCAAGTCACAATATCCGTGTTTCTACGCATACAAGTCCTCTTCAACTGTCATTGTGAATGTTCCAGCCTTCACCAACTCCAAGTCCTCTTCCGCATAACGTATTAACAAATCTGCTGTACCTTTACCAATTCCAAGCCAATCAGACAACTTTTCCACAGAAACACGTTCTCCAGTAAGCTGGTGGAGATGGCGATAACCTTCTTTATTGAATTTATCAGCATGTGCACTGAAATCTTCTCCACAGCGATCAGGATGTTGGTCGCAATAGTTCAACCAAGGAATTATCATGGGATAGTTGACTTTGATAGGCGCAACTGCTGCAGTTTGTGCTGGATTGAGAGTGGATGGTGGGCCTTGACTGTAGCCGGGCCATGTTGGGGGATATGGTGGGGGGTAATAGCCATATGGAAAACCTGGGTTGGGCAGCGGTGCCTGTACCTGTGTCTGTGCTATTGGACGGCCGGGATTCCTGGAACGTGGTGCATTGCTGTAGAAGTTGAGTTCCACAGGTTTCACGTCAATAGTATTGTTCCCAGGATCTCTGACCTTCAGTGAAAGGTCAGCGTCATTTGACTGGAATAAAACAACCAAACACACGATCTTGGTGGCCCATAAATTGAGGTTACTTTTGGTAATGGGGTAGCAGGAGTTCTGGGAATCTTTCCAACATAGGACAGGCTTGTTGGGAAGGCTATGAATGTCACACGAATGCGCTTCAATAAGTGCCCTTCTAGCTGCAACTTTTTGCTCATGGAACAAATCCCCATTGGACTTTACAATTTCCTTGTCACCGACGGTCGACGTCTTTGAAGCCCCAGGATTTTTCTGTTGATACTAATTTAGTTATGGCCGCGAGCAAAAGTGCTACAGACCTTTATATTATTTTGCACAGGATCGTCACCTTTGTTGAAGATTTGCACTGCCACAGCTTTCATTTTTCTTGCAGAACGCTGACCGTTGGTGAGCATTGCTGGGACTACCAGAGGATGAAGACGTAGCAGCATAGTGGTAAATTGTTGCTGTGAGGTGAGATCACATGGCAGTGAGTCTTTATTCTCAGAGCTAAATCGATACTGTGCCCATAGTGATGTCGGATATATGTTGAGTGCCTCTGCTAGTTTTTGCTGGAAATCGCCCCAAGACAGCATTGATGACAGAATTTCCACAGTGCGTGACCCTTTCGATCTATCATTTATTTCAACGGTGAAGTTGAATGGTTCTATTAAATGTGATAATGTAAGATCATTCCCTTTCTGTTGCGGAGAAGCAACTCACCGTCGTCGTCATCATCACTTTCACTCAATTCCACTGTAATCTTCCCTTTTGCTACCTTATTGCTAGTTGTGGTCTTCAGCTTTGGCTTGAACTTGATGACATCGTTATCATCGGTCACGCGCCACCTCTTGAGCTCTTCCTCCTCATCAACTCTTTCCTGGGAGTTTTCCTCTTCCTCATACTCATTGACATCAAATTCCTCACCAAATTCCTCACCAGATTCCTCAGAAACATCATCCATGGCTAACCTTTGAAGCAAGGCAGCGACTCCACTTGACGCCTTACGCCCAGGACGCTGGACTTCGTTGACTGAGGTTTTTTCCTGGCTTTGCAGCTTTGATGCTTCTGCATTGGAATGTGCCTGTGTGGAAAGGGTATCTCCAGATTTTGAAGCGATGGAGGAACGTGATTGGGTTGTGTGTGTAGTGGTAACAAATCTCACTCTTTTCCCCAGCTCTGCAATGGCCTTGACCCCATTCATATTGTCATTCGTTGTCTTTACCACAGGCTCCGTCTCCGTCTCTTCATCGGACACCATTGTGGGTCCATCTGGCACAGAAGTGGCAGGCCCTTGGGTGGTGCGCCGTCGTTTTGCTTTGGTTTCCTCCTTATGTTGTTTCACAGCTTTCCGTCCCATATCAGCAAAGAGAGAGAGATGCGAGAGAGCTTAGAGAGAGATGCAAGGGAGCCTACGTGAGACGCGAGAGAAAAACATGTGTACTAACACATATTTAGTATCTCGCCTATTTTTATTTGTACCATTTGACAAAACAAAACGTCACTGAAATACTGCACATTTTAATAATATGAATCATGGGGTTCAGATGGAGGGAACTGCAGCATCAGCCTGGCATCCTGAAGCTCTGAACATTCACCTATTCCCCTGTAGTTATGGAGAGTCGCATGTGAGAAGTCCAGTACGCGGATGGCGCCTGTGGGAGATAAGACCACATTGTCAGGTCGTAAGTCTTGGTGGCAAACTCCTGCCTGATGAAGTAACAGGAGAGTAGCCCAAAGATCTGACCTAAAAAGAGTAAAGTAGATGTGATAGTCTAGTATAGGTGGGGACATACCGCTGACGCAATGTAAGGTCAGAGAAGGACCTAAATTTCTCTCCTGCATATTGCATGACCAGCACAAGAAGATGCCCACTGACATAGAGACCATGCACAGATGGTATTGCTGAGCCCTGAAGTGCTGTGAGATCTGCATATATTCTGGCTTCGTGATATAGCAGTTCCTGAGACGGCCCATCCACCACAACCTTTCCGACAATGTCTTCTTGTTGCATATCAGCATAATGCCCTCTGAATACATTCCCAACTGATCCCCTCTCCAGATATGTTGTAAGAATAAGTTTTCGGCATTGCTGACGTTGCCAAGGAAGTGACTTCAGAACTCGCGTCGCCTTGTGCAGCCACTGCTTGAAGGTGGAGGGAGGAGGCCCACGCATGTGCAAAGAAGACATGACGTTGCAAAGACTCAGCACGTACGTCTCCTGTTGACATCGATCGAGATCAAATGTTAGCCCTAAATTTTCAGCCTAAAATGACCTTTGATTGAGATGAAGCGATTGATGGAAAGAAAAGCACCTGTAAAGTTACACCAGGAAATATTGTTGCCAGCTTAGCAGCATTTGCATGGACGTTTGCGTTAGCTGTTTTCGTTGCGTGTCGTGTACGGCCTAATGACGTTACCAATGAGATTGTAGGAACTTGGACATGCTGTGGCACGTCCAAGACCTTGGCACCCACACCCAACAGACAGTAAATGATTAGGGGCATAAATGGCGTTGTCGCATCCAGGATATGCAGAATATCTGAGCACAGAAGGCCGTGCAGGGGCCCTCCAGGGATTGGGCAAAGAGTGAAGAGCATGTACTGATCGCCTCCAAAGAGCAGAGCATATGGTATCTTTTTCAGATCTGACAGCATAGATATCCCAATCTGGGGGTACAAATGGTGAGGTGAGCGTTTCCTGTAGGTTCAGATCAGCACACCTTAAATATTATGGAGCGATGCCCTGTCTCACTAGGGCTCAGCTCCAGAACTGTACTGTTACGACCAAGCTGTAATATATTCGTCGCATGATGTGAAAATGCTGTCCAGCTCTTGAACTCGATGTGAAGCTGTGCGTCCGCGTCTCGGTGTGGGCGATAGGTTCCATCGGGAATCTGGTTGAACAGTGTGTTACGTGTGGTAGTCACAGGCTGCGACGGATTACTGTCCACCTCCTCCACTGCACAGCTGATGGGGTTGAAAGCACGATGGAAAAGGAGGTTGGATGATGTTTCATGGTCTAGGACATAACCCCTCAGGGACCTCTCCAGTCCTGCAACGGCTTGAATGAGCACTGCAGAGGGGGCTAGCTGTCTGCCAGGTGCAGTTTGCAGGTAGGCTTGAAGCGACACCAGCATGCGATGGGGTAAAGATGGATCACATATGATGAAAGCGGGACGGCCTTCCTGATTGGGGGGTGGTATGCCGACCTGGTACGGGGCCGTGGAGGTTGAAGTCGGTACCTTGGTGAATTCATGCTCTGAGGGCAGAGGAAAGATCATACTGGGGATGAAAGTCGCCAGGGTTGACATGGTGCCTTTGCCTTTTCCATGGAGATAGGTGAGTTCAAGTTTACAGTACATAGAAAGTTTAGCATTCACTCTTACCTACTGGCTCTTTCACCTTTGTCGGTCTTGCAGCCAAGATCCTTTTATGTGGGATGACAGCGTATGATAAGTATTTTGAGCATTCTGTCGAACGCTTTCGGTCTCGCGGGCCCAGTGGAGCGGCTGATGCATCAGGGGGTGTCCCAAAAAGGTGCACGTTTTATGGCGATAAAATGTGCACCTTTTTGGGACTGCTTCCGGTACTGATGGACTTTTCACCGAAGGAGCTCTTGGACATGCTCCAGTTCCTCCATCAATCTGCCGACAGTCTGCCACCAGGTATATTTGCCATATACCAAAAGCTCTATGCCTTCGGTAACCATGTGCATTCTGCAAGTCTGGTCTCTCGGAATGACACAGACCCAACGCATTCTGCCACTCTGGTGAGTCCACTGGACCATGACTGCCTTCCACGGCTGAACTTTCACATGTCCAGCTCCGGTCCTTCTCATGGGATGCTGACCACACACATTCTGCCAGTGCAGTGAGTCCATGTCCATGTGGACACAGCCTTTGCGACCATTCCCTTCACACATCAGGCTCAAGTCCTTCTCACAGAATGCAGACGGTGACCGCACACATTCTGCCAGTCCAGGGGGTCCATTTTGTGGTAGCTTTCCTTCACCCACCCAGGTCGTCTCCTCAGCGTTTGGAGTTTTTCCTTCGATGCCCGAACCTTCACACATCGCGCTGGACTCCCTGCAGAATGCCAGTGCAAATACGGTGAGCAACATTCCCCGTTTCCCTTTTTTTCTAAGTTCTTCCTTCATTGTCCAACCTTCCATACATCCAGATCCAGATCCACACCGACCATGCGCATTCTGCCAGTCCAGGGAGTCCATTTTGTGGTAGCCTTCCTTCACCCACCCAGGGCGTCTCCTCAGCATTTGGAGTTTTTCTTTCGACGCCTGAACCTTCACACATCGTGCTGGACTCCCTGCAGAATGCCAGTGCCAATACGGTGAGCAACATTCCCCGTTTCCCTTTTTTTCTAAGTTCTTCCTCCATACATCCAGATCCACACTGACTACGCGCATTCTTACACTGCCCAAAACCAATTGGATCGAAGGGAGCGACACCGTTCAAACCGTATTGGGGAGCGGGAAGGTTGTGGTGCTGGGGCGGGCGCGTATGCGGTTCACAGGGTTGGGGAATGCAATCGTGGTGGTATGAAGCACAAGAAAAAGAACAAAGGGAAGAAGCAGCAGAAAGCTTGGGAGGTCATTGAGAAGCCTGTCAGCACTTTGGGAGGACCTGCCGCAGAGGCTATCTCCAATTTATCGCAGGATGCTATCAGCAATTTGTCGAATGCATCAACCCAGAAATGGATGCAGTCAATGTGAGCTTTGGTGGCAGGTGGGGCATGGGAGGGTGAGAATGGTGCTTTCGTGATGGACTCTCTGCAGTCCGTGGTCCGGCGTTGCCAACGCAGCCTGGAAATGGCCACTGGGCTGGAATTCATTACTATAATTAATATGCTGCAGCTAGCAGCAAAAGCAGACTGGTGGGTCCTTCTTATGTTGACATGCTGTGTCTTATCAGCTTCCTGTAGCATCTTGAGGACGAACAGGTATAAGTCAGTGGCTAATGTCTACAATCTTCACTTAATGGGGATGGATGGTGGCCCGACATTATCAACCTTTCGCACATGGGTAGGAATCGGTACGAAGTTTGCTTCCATTGCCGGTGCTGGTGGGCTTCCTCTTACTGTCATGCACGGTCCATGCTAAGGTTGTCTCACAGGATCTATATACTTTCTGATGATTATTGCAGCGAACAACTGCAGGGCTGAGATTTCGCAGATGAAGTTTGATGAGATTTACGCCATATCAAATACTCTTCGCTGGCCTGATCCTGGTGAGTAGCTCCCTCTGTGCACAACTGTTTATCTCATAGAGTTTGACCTACCAAACCCTTTAGAAACGGATGCAGGGAAGGATGTTTGTGAACGTCTAATTCCTCTCATAGACTACCTACGACGTCACATCCCTTTGAGACTTTCCACTATGTTCTCACCAAGTTTGCTTCATGATATGGATTTGAAGGGAGACATAGACTGCTCGGACTTGGATGTGTCTGATCATTTCTTCGACGGCATCCAAAAAAAGTAAGTGATCAGGGTTTAATAGGTGTAATAGTAATAATATTTTGTCAGCTCTTTTCTGTCCCTCACGCGGAACCGTGAAATCTGGGCGTGGTGTCTGGAGCCTCTAATGGGACGTTTGGTGGTGCCTGCACAACTCCATATTATGAATCAAAACCTACTCCATTCTTACATGTCCTCAAGGCAATTGAACATGGACGAACGGCCGTTGTCACCATTCTCGGATGCAGGCAGTGACATTCAGAACCATGTTCAGCATCAGCTCAGCTTGGGTAGCGTCATACAGGCCCCTCCGCTGTGCGGTTTTCTGGTTCCTGACCCCGTGTCCCCGAACTACATGGTTCTTAACACTAGATTTGTTATGGATGCTAGACAGAACAAGACAGTCCCATACCCAAGAGAATATGAGGCAAGGAAAGCATATACAGATCAGCAAAGACTGTACGCTCTCAATGCCCAGGTTCCCAAGGGTAGTGATGATTTTGCCTGTATGGTAAGGGTTATATGAACTTGAGAGTGGGGCAGAATTGATGTGACCTTGATAGATTTCTGAGCTATATGATGAGAGCGGTGTCAAGGGCCCAAATAGATATGTTTTGATGGATGAAAATATTTTTGATGGGTGAGTCTTGTTTCTCCTTGTGTTATATTGGCCACCGACATCGGCATGGTTGCAGCAAAGACGTCCGTCTCAATTGCTCTGATGGATCACTGGTTGCATTCATCTGGGGAGATATGCCACAGGACATGCGCTCGTCCCTCGAACGGAACATACGCAATGCTTTGCTTGTGGAGAGTGGCCCTTCCCTGGTTTATACTGATAGTTCTGAGGCTTCAAGTGGCGTCAAGTTTCCTGCTATTCACTTTGATGTGTATATGAGAAATGGACCGCGTGTGTGTTCATGGCTGACAGTTATCACACAGTTACTAATACATTGGAACAGGGAGATGGTGCGCCCCATGATGTGCACCCATATCTGCTACGTCGCAAAGGGTGCTCAAAGACCAATTACTATCAACTCATGCCACGCGTCTCTGAGGAACTCAAGGAACATGCGCGTGAATATACAAACCTTTGCAATACTTTTAAGGATTTTTTTTTGTGGGTAGAAGGAAAGGTCGGTGTCGAATCAAGGTCATTCATTTGGTGTGCTCATACATTCCTCTCAGCTTATTGAGCACCTGCCTGAAATGTACAAGGACCTGTCTATGTTCGTGGATGTGCTTCCAGGGAAGGAAGCATCCCCCGTTCATCCATTCAGTGGCTTTGTTCTGAACATCAATGTCATCACACGTTGCCACAGGGATGTAAAGGATTGACATGTTTGTCTTGTTTTGGTGATAGGTGACCATTCTGGTGGTGAGCTTTGTTTGCTTGAGCTGGGCTTGGTGGTACGCTTGAGGAACGGAGACATAGCTCTCTTTCCCTCTGCCCGCATTACTCACTTCAATCTCCACTACAAAGGCATCAGGGCATCAATTGTTCTCCATTCAGACCATGCAGGGCAGAGTTGGGTGGAGCATCGTAATCATTGGATAGGCCATCATTATATGTATTAGGTATCTGAAAGTGATGTCATTATCTTCCTTGTGAGATAAGGTCCAAATTACCAAAAGAAGCAATTCAACTTGTTGACTTGGATCAACCATCTACGCCATGGTTGCTGGCAAACCGATCCCTGAGGAAGTCCATTGGATTGTCATTCGTCTTAGTATATCCATGGGGCCCAAGGAGATTTCCATGTACACTGATCTAGGATTGTGCTCTGTCCGGAAGATACTTGCGCATTTCAGAAAAACAGGCAATGTCAATGTACCAAAACGATTGAGGCCTCAAATACATCGTTCACTATGTGACTATGATATACAGGTTTGTGGGCTTGTTTCTTCAGTCAACTATACTCTGCTTAAGCAAATTGTCTAGCACATGTTTGCAACGTTGAATCAAACTCCAGATCTTTATCTGGATGAGCTTCGGACAGAGTTGGAGGATGTGTGTGGTGTATCGGTATCAACATCGACAATATGGCGTACCCTTATAAAAGGTGGGTATACCATAAAGAAGGTGTGTAGTTGACATTCTCATTCACAAAACCTGTGGTCATCATTGATAGCTTTCTCGTGTCGCAATGGAGCGAAGTGCTGAGAAACGTGCAGAATTTGCTGCACGTATTGGAACATATGATGCAGAGCAGCTTGTTTTCGTTGATGAGAGTGCTGTGGATCGCCGGACAACCTATCGTGGACACGCATGGGCAATACGTGGTAGAAAAGCGTCACGCAAAGCCTTCTTCTGCCGTGGACGACGGCAAGTATTGCCTATTCACTGACAGCTTCTCTTCTAACTTTTATGATCACAGATTCTCAGTGTTACCTGGATTATCACTCAACGATGGAATTATACATTGCGACATCATGGAAGGTGCTTTTGACTCACAACTTTTCTATACCTTTATTGGACGTCTGCTGGACCAAATGGAACCATTTCCTGCTCCAAAATCAGTCATTGTTATGGACAACTGTCGTATTCATAAACACCCAGAGATTTTGGAGCTCATTGAGTCACAGTAAGCAATCATTTGCCCAGATTGATCTCTACTAAAATATGTTCAGCGGCATGCGTTATGAATTCTTGCCACCATACTCCCCTGACTACAACCCCATCGAACTAGCCTTCTCAGCAATGAAATACCGCCTACGTCGTTGTGGTGAATATACCCGTTTGGCAATGACTGAGTTGTCCAATATGGAGATATATTGTACACTGCTTGAAGCTCTTTATCAGACTACTGAGGCTGATGTGTTTGGATGGTTCCGCCATTGCGGTTATGTATGATATCTGATACCCTATGTAAATTTCCAGACGGTGAATTCATGTCATGTAAGAATATGCAGATGGGGAGAAGAATGAAAGCAAGATAGCTCCCTGTGGATCTAAAACAGATGAGTACCAGGGGGGGACAGCTGAAACCACAGTAAATGCTAGTAAATGTACTGCAGATGTGAAAGCCGTGTGCCGATCTGTGCAACTGTACTTCCATGCATGTTCTCATGTGAGCTGTCAAAAATATCTTTAGCACCTAGCAAATAAGCACTGGAGTGTACATACATAGTTTGACAATGGCTGATGCCCTCTGTGGCCTGCAAGGTCCAACCAACTTCCATACCCATTGCCAAATTTTCGAATTTGGAAATGGCTATATTAGAACAAAAATAAGTGGTCAACACCTTGGTTATGGGTATGGGAATGGGGATTTCAAACCACTAGTTGATATGTGCAAAACTTGCTGAGATATGGCCATCCGATTGTAGGGCCTTGGATGAAGTTGTGACTGTGGCGTTATACAAGGTCACGTGCAATACACAATAAAAAAAATCAAATTACCTTCCAATTATATTCAAAATATTCATACTGGCTTTAATTCTAATCAGAATCAGCTGAAAATTGAACTGCTGACTAATACAATCATTTCAGGCATGGTGTGACAGTCACATGTGACCACTCTAACCATATAAGGTAATTTCAGATATTGTATACCAAATTTTATGCTGATCACAGTAGTGACCATCACATGTGACCAGGCTAACCATATAAGGTAATTTGACATAATATTTGCTAAATTTTGTTCTGATTATTATAGTATTCACTATATGTAACAAATCTAATTATATAACACACTAATATATATTTCATCATGTGTTTTAGTTCATTACGAGTTCTTTTAATTTATTAAAAGACTCGTTCTTTATTAGACCTGGTTCAGTGAGGGTTCGTAATTAATTAATTAATGTTTGTGCATCGCCTATAGAGAAATTTTTTCTGTGCAAGAGATATGATTCTACTTCTCATACCAGAAATCAGTTACAGTTGGGGCCTTGTTTGGACAGGCTTGCATAACCATCCAAATATAGGTTGTGGCAAAAAAGACAAATTACCTTCCAATTATATTCAAAATATTTGTACTGGTCTCCATTCTTATCAGAATTAGCTGAAAATTGAACTGCTGACTGATATAACTATTTCGGGCATAGTGTGACAGTCACATGTGACCGATCTAACCATATATAGTAATTTCTCATCATTTATACCAAATTTTGTACTGATTGTCACAGTGACAGTCACATGTGACTAGTCTAACCATATAAGGCAATTTTTCATAATATATAGTAAATTTTGTACTGATCATCATAAACTTCATTGCATATAACAAATCTAATTATATATTGCAATAACATATATTTCATCATATGTTTTAGTTTATATAGTGTTATTTGAGCTTTAGTAAACAAATACAAATAGATATAAACAAAGACAAATAATATGCTCTTCTATAAATATTATTACTAGACATTTGTGAGTCATGTTTCAACTTGGCCATATGACAAACAAATACAAATAAACAAATCCAATATGGTTAGATTACTTTGTATTTCAATTTTGGTTTTGGTCAATTTTCTTATATAATCATGATTATGTAATCATTAGTCAGATCACCATTTGAACCCAGACTTTGAACCTTATTGCGCTTTTGCCTCTTGAACCTGAACCACCACCTTCCTCATTTGGTGCGTAAAGTCCGAGTTTTTTGACCTTTTTGGCTCGTTTAAGCTCAGTTTTTCATATTCAGACTCCGAAAAATGTTTTCTGGATCAGGTGATGTGCCTGGACCATTCAGGGTCCAATGCTAACATAAGCTTTCCTTTTTTAGACATAAAAGTGCAAAATTCTTCGGATTTTTGTGCTTTTTATTTCCTGTGGCTCTGTTTTCTTTCCTGGACCACTAGTAATGTCTTCAATTTGTATCTCTTGTTGTTCGTTGACATAATCTATGATTTCATAGCCTATCTCCCTGTCAATTTTCAAAGTATGTGTAAATTTCACATTTTTTCACCTTTTTAGCTTGTTTAAGCTCAGTTTTTCAAATTCAGACTCCGAAAAACAGCGATCTGGATCAGGTGATGTGCCTGGACTGTTCAGGGTCCAATGCTGACATAAGCTTTCCTTTTTCAGACATAAAAGTTGAAAATCCTTTGGATTTTCATGCTTTTTCTTCTATATGGCTCTATTTCCTTTCCTGGACCACAGGTAATGTCTTCAATTTGTAAATCTTATTGTTTATCAACATAATCTATCATTTTACAGCTCATCTCCCTGTCAATTTTCAAAGTATATACAAATTTCATGTTTTTTCACCTTTTTTGCTTGTTTAAGCTCAGTTTTCCATATTCAGACTCCAAAAAAAAGCAATCTGGATCAGGTGATGTCCCTGCACCATGCAGGGTCCGATGCTGATGTAATCTTTCCTTCTATAGACAAAAAAGTCGAAAATTCTTCAGATTTTCATGCTTTTTCTTTTCTCTGGCTCTGTTTTGCATCTTGGAGCACTGGTAATGTCTTTTATTGGTGTAAATTATTATTGGTTGAAATAATCTATCATTTGACAGCCAATCTCCCTGTCAACATTCAAAGTATGTGGAAATTTCACATTTTTTCACCTTTTTAGATTGTATAAGCTCACTTCTTAACCTACAGGTTTGCAGTGGATCTTTTCGGGCTCAGGTATGAATCTATTACCATCTATGATCAAATGTTTACATATTGTTTTTATATATAGCCTTAAACTGCAAAATTTTGTGGATTTTTTCGATTTTTACTTCTTCATGTGCTAGAATTTGTATTGGTATGTTGTTTATTGATCTTCTCCAGATATATTTGACATATCCATATTATTATCTAGCTTTTATTTTCAAAAAAACTATAAACCTGTTCACAAAAATGTTAAAAATGTCATCCATGTCACAATGTCTTATGATTTTTATCATTGCAATGTCTTGGGCACAATGTGCTGTCATTGGGATTGGCCTTGTGCCTCCTGAAAATGTCATACAAAATGTCCATGTCACACCAACTGTCTCTGTTATACCAAATGTCATGCTGTGTCCAATTACTGTGAATTTTTACAAAGAAAATCTGACAAAGTGTGAAAATCCCACTTATTTACCAAGTTTCATTCCTGTTCATCATATTGGTCTCCAGTCCATCTCTTCTTTCACATCACAAGTCCCTGAACAAATCACAAGTATCCACAACAGTAGTGAATTTGTTCTTTTTGGTTGTCAATCAGCTCATACCTCTTTTCTATTTGAACTATATGCCAAAGTCTTCTTAAATATGTTTGATTTGCTTTCTGTGTATCATTGTACAACTAGCGTTGCTAATAAATGCATGTATACTAAGTTAAAACTTCAACAGAATCTGTTCAGAAAACATGACTTCAGAGCTTACTTGAAATATGTTATAAAATGACCTATATTAGCCAATGGAGCCATTATGTTGTTCTTCTTGGTTCTGTATCATTACCTAGCTTGTCAAGTGTCTGCTCAATATATTTGCAATAAAACTTCGAAATTATTTGACATTTTCAAGTCTGAAAATATACCTTTCAACCCTAACATGCATATTGAATGCATTGGTGGAGGCAAAGCAAATATATTCTCATTTAATGAACTAACGCCTGCTTCAACCAATGACAATACTAGTAGGGATGCAGCTAAATGTAAATTCCATTCTTACATGTCAAAAAATGAAGCACTCTCACTACAATCATCATCTGAAAAGTCACTTGTAATTATAAATCACCCACTTGAATTGTTGATTCCAAAGTTGACCATTGCAAACTTGAAGGTGATTGCAGCTAGTCATAGCATTCTTGTACACTCAAAAATGAATCATGCATCAATTCAAACTGCAATTCAGACTCATGTGTGCTCTAATTGCCCAGAATTTGTATCTGTCTTTGAATGTATTGAATTTGTTGATGAAGAAGCAATTGGAATTCACAAGAAATCCTTGAACATCAGAGCAGTCAATAAGTTCAAAGCACAACATCCTGACAAACATGCAAAACAAAATCTGACTGCTGTGCAAAAATTTCATAATGAAAACCCTGACAAGCATGCTAAACAAAATCTAGCAGCTGTCCAGAAATTCCAGACTGAACATCCTGACAAGCATGCCAAACAACATTTAGCAGCTGTTCAGAAATTCCAGAGTACAAATCCTGACAAGCAGACAAAGCAAAATCTAGCAGCTGTACAGAAATTTCATCTGGAAAATCCTGACAAGCATGCCAAACAAAATCTAGCAGCTGTTCAGAAATTCCAGAGTACAAATCCTGACAAGCATATAAAGCAAAATCTAGCAGCTGTACAGAAATTTAATCTGGAAAATCCTGAGAAGCATGTGATACAAAACCTTGCAGCTGTGCAGAAATTTCACCTTGAACATCCTGAGAAGCATGCAAGACAAAACCGTGCAGCTGTTACAAAATTTAAAATTGATAATCATGAGAAGCATCTGGAACACACACTAAATGCAGTTAGAAGATATAACATGAATCACCTTGAGCAGCATGCACAAATTAACCAGATGGCTGTTCAAACATATAGAGATAACATTCAATTTCCACCCAATCCACCTTCAGCAACATTGCAACATAGTATTATTTCAGGATTTTGTAGTGATACCTCTCCCAACAAATTTATTGAATCTGGTTGTGCTGTCTGTGGAAGATTAACACCAGTCCTGCAATTACAAAGTTACACAGAGTTGAATTTAAGTTGTTTGAAACAATCTGGTGTAACTCACAAAGAGCACTTCTCAATTGATGATCCAATTGAATCTTCAGATAACCCTATAATAAATGAAGATCTCCTTGGCATTTGCCAGAAGTGTTACAAGTCTTTGATGAAAGGCAAACGTCCTGCTATGTCTCTTGCAAATGGTTTATGGCCTGGACAAATTCCTGATGAATTGAGTAATTTGTCTTATGCAGAACAACTGCTTATTGCTAGAGTGAGACATAACAGATGTATAGTTCGAGTTTCTTCAGGAATGCATAAGATGAGAGCCAATGCTATTATATTTGCCAATCCAACTCCAAAGATTTATGACATTTTACCCCCACCTGTTGATGAGTTGGATGAAGTACTTGCATTCATCTATACAGGACCATGCAAACCTACCAAGTCTGATTTTGAGAGAACACCATTGCTTGTTAGAAGAAACAAAGTTGCAAGTGCATTGAATTGGTTGAAACTGAATCATTGTGACTACTTTGACTTGGAAATCTCAGAAGAAAATTTGAAGCAATATCCTGAGAATGACATACCAGTTGTGGTAGAGTACAGACAATCATTCATTAACAAAAACCCAGAAGCTACTGCTGTGAATGACATGGAAGAGGAAGAAGGAACTGAGACTGGCATGTGTCCATTTGTAGTTCATGGTCTGACTGGAGAAGAATACTCAACCAAAAGTATCAAGGCCATAAAAGCTATTACATTAAAACATCTGATGGAGAATAACAAGATTTTGGCAATTGGACATGAGAGTGATCCACAATCCATCTATAATAATGCTCAGTTGTTTCCTCAAATGATGCCATGGTTATTTCCCTATGGACTTGGTGGAATTGGCAATTCTCTGATTCAAGGCAGGATTTCTGAAATTAAACATAAGAGACATTTATTGATGTATTATGACAAGAGGTTTCAAAAAGATCCACACTTTCCTTTGATTGCTTTTAATCATGAGCAAATAAAGGAGTCTACAACAGCTGGCTATTTATTAGCTGAAAAAGCAAAATTTGAACATATTTCACAAAGATTGATGGATGTGGATCTTGGAGTTTTGAATAACATTGCTAGGAAAATGGAAGATGGTGAACATGTCACTCCAGAAACAGATGAAGAGAAACTTTGTTTTCAATTGATTAAAGATATTGATCATGTAGGCAGTCATGTAAAAGGATCACTCACAAGCAAGAAATATATGAGAAATGAAGTATGGTCTCTGATGTCCTTTGTGGGTGCACCTTCATGGTTTATCACATTTTCACCAGCTGATAACATGCATCCACTGTCCTTGTATTTTGCTGATACCAAAGAAAACTTTACACCTGAACTTAGAGGGTATGATGAGTGTTACAGACTTATTGCTGAAAATCCAGTGGCTGGTGCTAGATTCTTTCACTTTATGGTAGAACTATTTATCAAACATGTTCTTGGAGTTGGTTCAAAGCATTCTGGCTTTTATGGTGACACCAAGGCATACTATGGCACAGTGGAGCAACAAGGACGTCTCACACTTCACATGCACATGCTACTATGGCTCAAAGGGTGTCTGTCACCTCAGGAAATCAGAGATAGAATAATGGATCCAAATTCAGATTTCCAACAAGCTTTTGTTCAGTATCTAGAAAGCGTACATATTGGTGAATTCATGACTGGAACAATGGATGAAGTGAAAGCTAAAGTCAACCATAAGTCTGAACAAGAAGACTATAAGGATCCCACTCAGACTCTACCTGAAGCACCCCCACCTATGTGTACAAATAAGCATGATGTGAACAGTGACATCCATTGCAATGATTGCAAACAAATTAATTCATGGTGGAAGAGATTTGAAAACACTGTTGATCATTTGATCCTATGCTCAAATGTTCATAATTGTGGCAGAAATAGTTCAAACAATGAGAAAGTCCAGAGAAAAGACAGACCCAGTTGCATGAACAAACATGGTAAATGCAAAGCTAGATTTCCCAGACCTTTGTTTGAATCAACACAAGTAGACCCAAAAACGGGTGCATTGAATATGAAAAAGGGTGAAGCATGGATCAATACATTGACACCACTTGTGACATTTCTACTGCGCTGCAATTCTGATATTACAAGTCTTCTTTCTGGTACCGCAATCAAAGCAATTGTAGCATATATTTCTGACTATATTACAAAACCTGGATTGAAAACATATAGTATATTTGATACCATTAGAAGTGTGTTTGACAGAAACTCAGAAATGCTTGGAGGATCCATGAAAAGAAAGGACAAAGCTAGAAAACTCATCACCCAGATTATAAATGCTTTGACTGCAAAACTTGAGATTGGTGGTCCAATGGCTTCAATGTATCTGCTTAGCAACCCAGACCATTATACCAGTCACAAATTCATTCCTGTTTATTGGCGAAACTATGTGAGAGAAGTCCAGAAAGCTTGGAATCCAGATGAAAATGATGACATGCAAGTTGAATCTGAAAAGGTTGTACTGCACAATCAAAAGGGAAAATTCATAGGACTATCTGCTGTGCATGACTATATTTACAGACCAACTCATTATGAAGACATGAATTTATATGAATGGGTGCAGGGTGCAGAAAGAGTCAAGAGAAACATTCAAAAACCTCATGATGACATAAACAGTGATGATGAGTTAGATGTCTTGGAATCTGAGCCACAAACTATAACTCACAAAAAAACTTCGAGATCTAATGTATCTACCAGTAATGACCTGCACATAGAATTTGATGATCTGAACATTACAGATAATGACACTTTCATAGAATGTGATTCAGAGAACAATGAGTCTGATAGCACTGAGTCTGTCCAAGAAGATACCAAGCTTTTCCTAGAAGATCACCCATTATATGAATCACACTGCATAGAATTCAATGAAAAGAGGCAGCATGTTGTTCCAAACTTTGTTGGTGGTTCACTGCCCAGACGTGATAGAGGAGACAGAGAATACTATTGCACCCACAATGCTCACTCTGTTCAAACCATGGAGATCTGGCAATGGCCTCAAAAGTGAACTGCACTCATGGGATGAAGTATTCACTCATCATGAATTCACTGAAAAGCAATTAGAAATTATGGATAACTTTAATCTGAGATATGAATGCCTTGATGCCAGAGATGACTATTCTGCTCAGCTTAGACAAGGAGCAGTGTTAGATGGCACTTGTCCTCAATTTATGACTTCAGACATGATTTCACACTTGGATGATGACAACATTCAAAATGGTGGTGACTTTGGAGATGACAATTATGAGCAGGACAAAAACAATGCAGCTTATGGCACTAACAAATACTCTGAACTTGGTCAACATGGTAGACTAATCAAAGCTCAAATGGATGCCACTGAAAACATTGTCAGAAACATTGGTTGGCTTGATCCATGTCCAGATGGTTTAATTACAGTAAATTCTGCTCCACTTGAAGTTGAAATGAATCAACCTGGTAGTCAATGGAAACAAGTTGTTCAAGACCAGAGACAAGAAATACTAGATGAGCGCAATCAACACATTCCTGCAAACTCAAAGTCTATGTCACACAAAACATATACTGATCCAAATGAAAATGATGTGATGGTTGTGGACCAATCACACTTAATGTAAACTTTCAGGGCTGCAAATGCACAAAGACAACAGCTAATTGATGCTACAGTTAGAAAATTCAGCTTGAATGCTGAGCAGAAAAGGGCCTTTAGGATCATTGCAAATCATGCTTCATCTCCCAGCAGTGAGCAATTGAAAATGAATATTGCTGGAATGGCTGGCACTGGAAAATCACAAGTCATCAAAGCAGTTGTTGAGTTCTTTGACACTGCACATGAGTCTCACAGATTTGTTATTCTTGGTCCTACTGGTACTTCTGCAGATCTGCAAAATGGCTCAACTTATCACCACTTCCTGGGCATCAATCCAAACATGTCAAATAGAAATGAAGCAATAGGCATTGCTCAGCTCAAAGGTAGACTAGAAGGAGTTGACTATATTTTCATTGATGAAGTCTCAATGCTGTCTTGTCATGATCTCTACAAAATCAGTGCTAGACTAGCTAAAGCTTTGAACATACATGACATGCCATTTGGTGGAATCAACATGATATTTGCTGGAGACTTTGCTCAGTTACCACCAGTTGGAGGTGCACCATTGTACAGTGGAACAGTTGGCACTCAGAACACATCAGCCTTGACAACACACTCTCAGGAAACTGCAATTGGCAAAGCACTCTGGCATCAAGTGACCACAGTTGTGATTCTCAGAGAAAACATGAGACAGAGGACCCAAACAACTGAGGATGCATTGTTCAGAACTGTCCTTGTCAACATGCGCTATGGCAAATGTACTCCACAGGACATTCAATTTTTGAGAACCAGAATTGCAGGCAAACGTCCAGACCAGCCCAACATTGCCTCCAAAACTTTTAGAAATGTTCCTATCATATGTGGCATTCACTCACAGAAGGATCAAATCAATCTTCTTGGATGTGAAAGATTTGCTTCTGACACCAACCAGAACTTGACCAACTTCTATTCTATTGACAAGTGGGGAAAAGACAAGGATTCTGTGAGAAACAAGCCCAAATCAAAAGCTATACATCAATCCAGTGACATAGACTTTGATACACAAAGAGAGATATGGAAAGTGCGACATGCTGCAACTGATAACTTTTCTGGGAAACTCTCTTTGTGTCTTGGAATGCCTGTGATGCTTCACAATAATGATGCCACTGAACTCTGCATTACAAATGGACAAGAAGGATTTGTTACGAGTTCTTCCATTTATGGAAGAATCGTTCTTGTCAGTCCAGGATATATGGCGGATCGTCAGTAATTAATTAATGTTTGAAATCAACCATAGAGCCAAATTCTGCATTTCTAACCCTTTTTTTTTGTTAAAAATCACAAATAAACTAGATTTTCTGAATTTTATCCTCAAATATTTTCATGAATATAGGATTTATGTTGAGGTTGTAAAAAATCACAAACCGTGCTGAAGGATGAGAAAAAGAATTTGTATGATGCGGAATTTGATCTAAAAAGGCAAATGTCACAGTCAGTCACAGAGTCTTTCTCAGTACTCCCCCAGTCTCAAATCTCTACCTGCGGATCGTGCACCACAAAACTGAGTCAGGAGCAGTCATGTAGGACCAAATTGACTGTAAGTACAGCCCCACAAGTGGTCCGATGTGTCCTGTTGAGTTGTACTGACCCCCTCCTCCTCATGCCCCCCCAAACCAGATCTCTACCCCCCGAAGTCGGACAGCAAAACCACTGTAGGATCTGTTAGGAGGGACACACTGGACTGTAAGTACACCCCCAGAAGTGGTCCGATGCCTCCCGTTCAACCACACTGACTGCCTCCTCCTCCTGCCCCCCCCATACACCAGATCTCTACTCCCCGAAGTCGGACCACAACACCACTTGAGGAGCAGATGGGGGGACCCAATGGACTGTAAGTACACCCCCAAACATCGTCCGATGTGTCCTGTTGAGTTGTACTGACCCCCTCCTCCTCATGCCCCCCCATACACCAGATCTCTATCCCCTGCAGCCGAGAGGTCAGTACTGACATGTAGTTTCATTAGTTTCCTTAGTTTTCCTAGCTGCGTAGCATAGAAGGGTGGCTATCTGAGCCATGGAAGGTGTGATTGTGCAGTCTGTACACGACCCTCCTTCAATCTCCAATATAAGTAGAGGGGGCAATCTGTGCCATGGGAGTTGTAATTGTGCAGTCTGTGCGTCATTCACTTCCACCCTCTGGATGTGTGGTTTTGAGGACGGTCTCACTGGACCCTTCGATGACTCAAGACCGGGACTTCGTCAGACCTCCCTTGAGACTTGTCCAGAAGGACACTCAGTAAAATTAAATAAGGGTGATCTCTCTGAGGACGTGACACTATGACTTTGTCAGATGTCCTTTGAGACTTGCTATATTTGTGTAAATAATGTTTTTTCTTATTAAATCATGACATGCATATATACAACAAATGAGATGGTGTGTACTAGCCAGGTGTTGTCAATAGGTGCATCGGAGAAGCATCTTTACCAGAAAACAAGTCGACACATAATACAATGATTACGAGTTCTTCCATTTATGAAAGAATCGTTCTTATCAGTCCAGGATATAGGGCAGTTCATCAGTAAGTATATAATTTAATCAATTAATTAATTGATTAATGTTTGAAATCAACTATAGAGCCAAATTCTGCATTCCTAACTCGTTTTTTTTGGAAAAAAATCATGAATAAATTAGATTTTTGGAATTTTGTCCTCGAATATTGTCAGGAATATAGGATTTATCTTGAGGTCATGAAAAATACAAAACCACTCTAATGGATGAGAAAAAAACATTATATGACGTGGAATTTGATTAAAAAAGGAAGTTGTCACTTTGCATCACAGGAGTCTCAGCTCTCGACTCCCCAACTTCTTCCACAGTCAAGACCTGCTGTCCCAGCGATTTCGACCATGGCTGACATGAATCAACCCCTGCACCTCGTTTGGGTTGAAAACGAATGGTCGGGGGGCTTTAGGCCCTCATGTTCCAGCTGTCTGTGCAACCACCACCACCACCTCATTTTCTACCACCAGGACACCCGCTCCCATCTCGTTTTCGACCACCCCCAGCTAGCCTACACTGCCCGCACTCCGTTTTCATTGAAAACGAGCCGGGGGGGTCTCAAGCCCTTGTGATCCGGCTGTCTGCCCAACCACCACCAGACTCCCTTTTTCTACCACCACCCCATTTTCACCCACCAGGATGCCCCTTCCCGCCCCGTTTTCGACCACCCCCAGCCAGTACATGCCCCCCGTGACTCGTTTCCATTGAAAAGGAGAGGCCAGGGGGTCCAAATCCCTTGTGTATCTGCCTTCTGCCTCACTAGCTCGCCCCCTTTTGTTGATCACCAGGGCCAGTCCCCCCACCCCAATTTCAACCAATCCTGGCCAGTACATGCCCCCTGTGACTCATTGCAATAAAAAATGAGAGGATAGGGGGTCTGAATCCCTGGCGTTTCCACTTTCTGCCTCACCAGCCTGCCCCCCTTTTTTTGATCACCAGGACCAGTCCCCGTGCCCCATTTTCGACCAACCCCGGCCAGTATACGTCCTCCGCGCCCCGTTGCCATAGAAAATGAGAGGCCAGGGGATCCTAATCCCTTGCCTTTCCGCCTTCTGCCTCACCAGCCTGCCCCCACTTTTTTGACCACCAGGATGACCCCACCCACCCTGTTTTTGAACACCCCTGGCCAGTACATGGCCCCCATGACTCGTATCTGTAGAAAACGAGAGGCTGGGGGATCCTAATCCCTCACCTTTCCACCTTCTGCCCCACCAGCCCCCATCTTTTTGACCACCAGGACAGCTCCCACCCCATTTTCGTCCAACCCTGGCCAGTACACCTCCCCCGTGCCACGTTTCCATGGCAAACGAGACAATGGGGGGTCTGGCGCCCTCGCTGCCATCTTCTGCCCCAACAGGCCCTCCTTACTTTTTCTGACCACCAGGACGATCCATCCTGCCCCATTTTTAACCACCCCTGGCGAGTACACACCCCGCGCCTTGTTGCCATAGAAAATGCCAGGTCAGGGGGGGTGGAAATGCCTCGTGTTTCTGCCCTCTGCCCCACCAGCCCCCATCTTTTTTGACCACCAGGATGAACCCTCTCACCCCATTTTTGAGCACCCTCCGGCCAGCCCCTGCACTTTGTTACCATAGAAAACGAGAGGAAAAGGGTTTTGAAGCCCATGTTTCCACCTTTTGCACCCCCTCCCTCACCTTCTTTGTATCTAGTAATATATTTAAGTAGATACCCTTCTATCAATATATTTGTTTAGAGAAATGCATGCATGCATCTAGTCAGGAAAAGCCTTTCTGATTATAGTTGTTTTAGTACTTCATGACACTCCACTTTTTGCAATTGAGAAATTTTGACTTAGGGGAATTTCAAGCACTGAATCTTGTATCTCATGAAATACTGCATGGATTGAGATGGTTATAGAGAGAAAGTTGTACTATTCTTTGAGGGCTACATACTGCTATAATTAGATTTGAACAATCTTTTGTACATGGTGAGCTGTGGATGAACTAAAAGGTAAACTGACACCCAAAGTGGTATTATCTGGAAGGAAAATCAGTTGGCATGGTCTGAAATGATATGAATAATTATCTGACTACTTATCTGATGGCTTCTCAGATATATTGAAAGGCAATATAACATTTGTGCAACTCAGAAATCAATTAATAGCTGTTTTGCATGATGAGCATCCTGCAATGGGACCTGTTGGAATCAGTGTTGCCACTCTAGCCAAGGATCTTTTACATATAGATACCATAGTTGCATCTTCTCAGCATCAATGTACAAGGTGTAAATTTACTGAAAAACCAGTGGATAATCAACTTGATTATGTTTTACATGGAGAAACTTCAGTTCAAGAGTCTACTATGAATTGGATGCAAACATTGTCCCAACAAACATGTAGAAGATGTTTCAAGTGTCAATCTGATATGCAACAATTCTGGTTCTACAATAAAGTTCCACCTGTGTTTATTCTTGAATTTCCATTTATGGACATTGTGACCAGTCTGACACTTGAGTTGGAGACTGACAAAAGCATCAAGTTGTTGGGGTTGCAAGGAATTATGTATTAGTGTTCCTCAATATGATTTATAAGGTAATGGTAGGTCGGTGGAGGGTAAAGGATGGACCTTTGGGAAGAACTCGTTCATGCCATGCGAAGCACTGGCCCTCTAAACAAGTATGACCATGGTTGGTAAGTATTCAATTTCTTTTACTCAAATACTTGACTGCAATAACAACAATGGGCTACAATGAACCCGACAGCGGAAACAGGAACAGGAACAGGAATGGCAATGGCAACAGCACCAACAGAAACAGCAACTTCACTACCTGGATAAACACAGGTGGCTATGGAGGGGTGGTGATGTGCCCACCCTGCATCAGTATGTTTTTTTATTGCTGTTTTTGTTTTTATATTGTGTTACTGACTATTTCCTCTGACGCCCATGCCCACACCCATGCCCACGCTCTCAACATTCACAATGAAGAGGACGCAGCTGAAAGCAGCGTAGACAGGGAGGGAAACCCAATGGCCAGCAATGGCCCCCAGATGACCACAATCCGACCAAACGGGGAGGAGATGGGAACGACAGGAAAGGTAGTAAAACAGATGCAGTGGGATGGCAGCGTGCCCACCCCCGCTGCCCAGGTATGGAATTTTGTTTTGTTTTCATTCTTTTCTTCTAATCTTGTACCACAGTCCACGTCAATGCCAACACCAAATGAGGACCCCCCACCTCCAAACACCCTGCACCCGGGAAGGAGGCCGGACCCCAACAGCAACACCCAGCACAACAGCGGCAACAACAGCAGCAGCAGCAGCGGTGCAGCTGCAATGGCTGCAATGATGATAGTGGCAGCAGCAATGCGGCTGCAATGGCTGCAACGGCAATAGCGGCAGCAGCAACGGTGGCAACAGCAACAGCGACAACAGCAGCCATGACAGCTGGCAGTGGCTACCAGCGGCAACAGCAGCAACGAATGGCGACATGCCCAGGAAGGTCAAAGCAGAGAAACAAGGCTAGGACAGGCAGGTGAGTGTCCACCCTCTCCTCTTGCTGGCACGACACTGATGACTGGTCATACACCTGTTGGCTTGTGGACAATGACCATGGTGATGGCAGAGACAGAGAGAAGGTAAGGGGCAATAGACTTGTTTAGTGGGCCAGTGCTGCGCATGGCATGAACGAGTTCTTTTTTCCCCCTCCTCACTTCTTTATTGAATTAAGCAATAAGATGAAATTGCATAAAGCATATTACATATGGCATCAGATACATAGCATGTGTTGCATATTGCATATTATTCTAATAAGCCCACCTCCCACCTCTGCAACATATAAATTAATATAAAATAAAACTACATAAAGTGTCTTGAGTCTTCATCAACCTTCTCTCTCCCTGCCATCTGCCCTGTGTTGCATCATCATGCAACACTCTCAGCCATGAAGCAATTGCTCAGGGAGCAACAGGTCAACTGCCAAACACAACTGCCCCCCAAACAGTGTGCTGACAATTAACTCACATTTGCTCAACCCTACTTCTCCATGACCTTGAATGCTACACAACAGATGAACACATGAAGACAGCCGTGCTTGACCTCAAGGAGGATGCTCAAAGACTCTGAGCATAAATAGCTAGTACAAGGTTTCTATTTTTACAGTGTCTGATATCATGGTCTGAAAGTAGTGTAAGGTCAGTGTCTCTGGAACAAGAGTTGCCTGTAATCATTCCATCATGATACCATACTCGTTTCTGTGCAGTAATAATGCGTGATGTGAAATGATATTGACCATGATATACAATGCCTCTAAGTTCTAAAGTCTTTGTGCCAGTCTCTGAAACAAATTCCAGTCTATGACTGGTTTTAATATTTTTGAATAGATACTCTAGAATAAGAATATGTGGTGCTTCATTATAAAATACAAGTTGACTCATTCTGCTGTTGCAATCAGGACATCTTCTATTTGTTTTCTGTGACAAGGTATCAACCCAATTCATGGTAGACTGTTTAATGGTGTCATCAGCATGTAACACATAGCCTAGTCTGTCATCAATGGGTTCTTCTGCAAAGTCACATTGAGAACATTCATGTTGAGAAGAGGCTACAATGTCATTGACTTTAAACAACTCCATAGCCAGATTTGCAACACTGATGCCCACAGTGCCTCTAGGAAAGTCTGTAGGATTCATGTTATGCAGTGTAGTTCTAAGGTGATCTCTGAGCTGTTCAAATGCCACATTTTTGTGCAACACCTGTGGAAAACCATGAGACAATGTGGTCAAATTATCATTCATGCTTCTGAATACTGTAGACCACTCTGTATGATTGTCTTTCCACAGATTGAATAGAATCACCAACAATGAGTCATATGCACAGCTGTAGTCATTTCTATCCCATATCAGTCCAGCTGGAGAGTTAATGATCTGTTGCGTCCTTGTTGATCCTTTGTTGACATGGTCTTTGGTGATCCGAGGCCTTTTAGCTACTGGTTCATTGTTTGTGTCAAGTGAATGTTTGTGGGTGGAAGCAATAGCAACTGAACCTTTTGCTGGAACAAATGAAGTTGCAACTACAGCTGCTTTCTGTTTGCCTTTGCATTTTTCAACCAATTGCCATGGGCTGTCAGGGATTCTATGAGCCAATAGTAGTGGATCAGTTGGTGACCATTTAATAGCAGTATCAGTTTTGGCAGGAACATAGTGAATTCCCTTCCACTGCTGAAAGTTTCGAAGCATAACTGAGCGTGTACCAGCATCAATGTGATCAGGTAAAGTGCCTTCATATCTAATCCTTGTAATCTCATCAAGCAATTCTAGTTCTCTAAATTCTTGTCTAAGATATCCAGAACAACCTCTAGTGATCACTTTAGTGTCAAAGCCTTGAATTATTACAGTTCCAGCAGCAGAAGCACTTCTAGACAATGAAGAATAATATGACATGTGGTTGAAGCAACTGTTTAAATGCACAACATTGAATGGACGTGTTTTTCCTTGAGCAGCATGAGCAGTCATTGCAAAGTTAGGTAGCACCCAAACTTGTTGTCTCTCAATGGATTCCTTCAGGTCACTGGGAAACACACACTGAATTGTCTTGGTGTTTTTTACAATGGGCACTATATTGTCTGGAAGTCCTGGAATCTGCACCAGCTTTGGAGGTTTGTCCAGTTCAACAAACAAGGTGTCAAGTACTCTTTTGCCATGACTTGCTTTCATTGACTGCCAGCCAACAACAAATCCGTCTTGTCCTTTTGTAATGCAGAGTTCAGTGGCATCATTGTTGTGAAGCATCACAGGCATACCAAGACACAATGAGAGTTTCCCAGCAAAGTTATCAGTGGCAGCATGTCGCACTTTCCATATCTCTCTTTGTGTATCAAAATCTATATCACTGGATTGATGTACTGCTTTAGATTTGGACTGTGACTTGTTTCTCACACTAGACTCCTTGTCCTTTCCCCATTTGTCAATGGAATAGAAGTTAGTCAAGTTTTGATTGGTATCTGAAGCAAATCTTTCACATCCAAGAAGATTGATTTGATCCTTCTGTGAGTGAATGCCACATATGATAGGAACATTTCTAAAAGTTTTGGAGGCAATGTTGGGCTGGTCTGGACGTTTGCCTGCAATTCTGGTTCTCAAAAATTGAATGTCCTGTGGAGTACATTTGCCATAGCGCATGTTGACAAGGACAGTTCTGAACAATGCATCCTCAGTTGTTTGGGTCCTCTGTCTCATGTTTTCTCTGAGAATCACAACTGTGGTCACTTGATGCCAGAGTGCTTTGCCAATTGCAGTTTCCTGAGAGTGTGTTGTCAAGGCTGATGTGTTCTGAGTGCCAACTGTTCCACTGTACAATGGTGCACCTCCAACTGGTGGTAACTGAGCAAAGTCTCCAGCAAATATCATGTTGATTCCACCAAATGGCATGTCATGTATGTTCAAAGCTTTAGCTAGTCTAGCACTGATTTTGTAGAGATCATGACAAGACAGCATTGAGACTTCATCAATGAAAATATAGTCAACTCCTTCTAGTCTACCTTTGAGCTAAGCAATGCCTATTGCTTCATTTCTATTTGACATGTTTGGATTGATGCCCAGGAAGTGGTGATAAGTTGAGCCATTTTGCAGATCTGCAGAAGTACCAGTAGGACCAAGAATAACAAATCTGTGAGACTCATGTGCAGTGTCAAAGAACTCAACAACTGCTTTGATGACTTGTGATTTTCCAGTGCCAGCCATTCCAGCAATATTCATTTTCAATTGCTCACTGCTGGGAGATGAAGCATGATTTGCAATGATCCTAAAGGCCCTTTTCTGCTCAGCATTCAAGCTGAATTTTCTAACTGTAGCATCAATTAGCTGTTGTCTTTGTGCATTTGCAGCCCTGAAAGTTTACATTAAGTGTGATTGGTCCACAACCATCACATCATTTTCATTTGGATCAGTATATGTTTTGTGTGACATAGACTTTGAGTTTGCAGGAATGTGTTGATTGCGCTCATCTAGTATTTCTTGTCTCTGGTCTTGAACAACTTGTTTCCATTGACTACCAGGTTGATTCATTTCAACTTCAAGTGGAGCAGAATTTACTGTAATTAAACCATCTGGACATGGATCAAGCCAACCAATGTTTCTGACAATGTTTTCAGTGGCATCCATTTGAGCTTTGATTAGTCTACCATGTTGACCAAGTTCAGAGTATTTGTTAGTGCCATAAGCTGCATTGTTTTTGTCCTGCTCATAATTGTCATCTCCAAAGTCACCACCATTTTGAATGTTGTCATCATCCAAGTGTGAAATCATGTCTGAAGTCATAAATTGAGGACAAGTGCCATCTAACACTGCTCCTTGTCTAAGCTGAGCAGAATAGTCATCTCTGGCATCAAGGCATTCATATCTCAGATTAAAGTTATCCATAATTTCTAATTGCTTTTCAGTGAATTCATGATGAGTGAATACTTCATCCCATGAGTGCAGTTCACTTTTGAGGCCATTGCCAGATCTCCATGGTTTGAACAGAGTGAGCATTGTGGGTGCAATAGTATTCTCTGTCTCCTCTATCACGTCTGGGCAGTGAACCACCAACAAAGTTTGGAACAACATGCTGCCTCTTTTCATTGAATTCTATGCAGTGTGATTCATATAATGGGTGATCTTCTAGGAAAAGCTTGGTATCTTCTTGGACAGACTCAGTGCTATCAGACTCATTTTCCTCTGAATCACATTCTATGAAAGTGTCATTATCTTTAATGTTCAGATCATCAAATTCTATGTGCAAGTCATTACTGGTAGATACATTAGATCTCGATGTTTTTTTGTGAGTTACAGTTTGTGGCTCAGATTCCAAGACATCTAACTCATCATCACTGTTTATTTCATCATGAGGTTTTTGAATGTTTCTCTTGATTCTTTCTGCACCCTGCACCCATTCATATAAATTCATGTCTTCATAATGAGTTGGTCTGTAAATATAGTCATGCACAGCAGATAGTCCTATGAATTTTCCCTTTTGATTGTGAAGTACAACTTTTTCAGAGTCAACTTGCATGTTACGAGTCCCTATAAGGGAATCGTTCTATACGGCGGATTTTTCAACTCAGGGTCACACTCTAATTTGCCAAGCCGTGGGAACAAAATTTCCAAACTGTGGGAACAATTTTGAAGCCCTGGGAATAATTATGAAACCGTGTGACTGGGCGGAGCTGACTGTGAGAATTTGTTGTCCCAATCAGAAAGAACAATAATGCAGCCGGATCACAGGTTCCAAATTGGGAATAAGTAATACTACAAATTAACATGAGTGGAAGTCAGTGAAGATTGCCCTGTGACGGGTTCGACCAGTTTCTCAGCTGTATTCTGAGGAAGTGCCAGTGTAATTGACAACCATATATGAAATGTGTCTACAAATACATATATTGTGCAATAGGGATTAGAATTATTTGCAGGAGGAACATCGAACACTGGTCAGACAGGGTGGAAAGTGTTCAACAAGCTCTTTGACAAGTGTTCAAACTTCAATCTGAAGCATTACAATTGCATAAATAAAGGTACGTACAGTTTATGAGATGTAGCTAGATTTACAATGCGCATTGAGTTTATTAATGATGCACTAGTCGAACACTTGTCGAACAGGTCGAACAGTGTTTGACAAGCCATTCTAGAAGTGTCCAAGCTTCCATTTGAAGCATTACAATTGCATAAATAATGATATGTACTCTATCTACATTATATGAGGTGTAGCGAGATTTACAATGCGCATTGAGTTTATTAATGATGCACTAGTCGAACACTTGTCGAACAGGTCGAACAGTGTTCGACAAGCCATTCTAGAAGTGTCCAAGCTTCCATTTGAAGCATTACAATTGCATAAATAATGATACGTACTCTATCTACATTATATGAGGTGTAGCGAGATTTACAATGTACATTGAGTTTATTAATGATGCACTTGTCGAACACTTGTCGAACAGGCCGAACAGTGTTCGACAAGCCATTTTAGAAATGTCCAAGCTTCCATTTGAAGCATTACAATTGCATAAATAATGATACGTACATTATATGAGGTATGGCTAGATTTACAATGCGCATTGAGTTTATTAATGATGCACTACTTGAACACCTGTCAAACAGGCTGCAAAGTGTTCAACAAGTGTTCAACAAGTCATTGCTTTGTTAATAAATTAAGTGGAATATATATTAATGTAGCAATGGCTTGTCGAACACTTGTCGAACACTTGTCGAACAGGCCGAACACTGTTTGACAAGTGTTCGACAAGACGTATCCACGTTAATATATATTACACTTAATTTATTAACTGCCAACTTTATGGACCAATTAAATGGGGATACACATAGTAGACGGATGAGGAATTTTTGCCATCAAATAATATTGAGATATCAACTCAAATATTGAAATTATTTCATCACTATCATAAGTCCAAAAATGTCAAAAACATATCGTTATCCACTTTTTACAATGTTTTCGGACTTATGATACCAACAAAAATAATTTTAATATTTGAGTGGATATCTCAATATAATGGTAAATTCCTCATCCATCCCCTGTGACAACTGTAACAAATCCCCCTTGTATGGTGGCAAGTATAACCATCACTCCAAGGAAAGCTATGACTATTCAGTACCGGAATATTAGGTATGTTACGAAAACATTCAATTGAATAAAAACATTATATAGCTTCAGGCACACCTTATGATGTTTTTGGAAGAGCTTATAAATAAGATAATGTCATATGATCAATCCAATTGTGTTAATTGTTGTTCATGATCCGAACCACTTAACCAGTTAAATAGATACATGGGCGGTGCTTTCTCTTACTATCACCAATCCACATGAATCTCCACGATATCATCCATGTCTGCATTGCGGTTTTGACTTATCTACCTTTCCTTGCAAACACAACCATCTTTCCACAACTATGCCAAGACCAACTTATGTATATCTCTCTTGAACCAATTTCCACTCCTTTGATATCGACCTTGGCCCAAGAATTGGGTGTTTTTCAAAGAAAACTCATAGAACATGAGTTTGCCCCAGATCAGGGCGATGCAACAATACTGATGCAAATAAATGCAACACAATGTGTAAAATTCAATGAAATAACAAAGAATACTTTGACGCTCAATGCATTATTCGTTTGGACTACATTTAAAGATACCGCGTTCAATATGCAATTACGTTCTATTCAATATGCCAGAACATATTTCTTACCTTCTAAATATCTCTTTGCTTTGTATTGTCTTCTCAAACCTATCACTGTCCAATGTCGTTGTAAAATGATCAATGCATTGCTCATGTGATCGCTATTGAGACGACATGATTTCAGATCATATTTATTTCATTGCATTACTAGTTCTCTATCACATGCAACGTTGCTGTGGACCACACTATGTTTCATAATACAGCATAGCCGTTCAAACATAATTGTGTTCACTTTGAATTTATTCAGAAACTTGTTTAAATCTTTATATATAAATTCTGTTCATAGATATGACTACATTGGTGGTGGTAAACAAATACCAACATTCAAGTTTAGCTTTCTTCAATCTTTCATGCTACCGTTGGAGTGGTCCCGAGGGACCTCTCGGGATCGGGGACGGAATCACACGGAATGGCTGAGGTGGATGGGATAGAAGTCTGTCTGCTACATCCGGAACTGGCTACTGACTAAGGTCCAGGTCACGTGACATGACAGGCACCACTACTACACCGTCTAATAATATCAACCATGATTCCGACATACTATTTGAATACGTGGATCATGTTGATCAACAGGCTGCCAACATTGTATATGGAGATAGAAAAAAATATTTGTGGGTCAAAATGCCTTTGCATGAACTTCTGCCAAAGTTGACGGTGAAGGATATTGGTGAAATAACAACAATACATGGTATATATTTGTCAAAGACATTACAAAGATTACATGGACAGGATCTATCTGTGGCATTAATGAGGCATAATTGTTCAGCTTGTGATACTCATGTTTCTATTTTTCATGTGCATGATATTAAATCAAATAAAGATAAGTGTAAAGAGTGGTACAAAAGACAACAAATGACAGAAACATATGAGTGCGAAACAGAAGAAACTCAGACTAAAATGAAAGAAGAATTGGACAAGTCAGATGAGCAATCATTTCCTCCTCCTCCACCATCTATTGAATTGAAGGAAACCATAATCAGCAACTGGTGCAGAGATACATCACCTGAATGTTTTCAAGAAAGTGGGTGTGCCGTGTGTGGTCAATTGGTTGCATTGAAGAACATGTCTTTATTGTCAAAGACAAAGGTTAATCTGAAAATATTAACTAGAGAAAATATGGGAATCACAAGATGTGAATGACATCATTGTTCTGATCCAATAGAGGATATGAAAGGTCCACTGCTAGATGAGACATGTAAATGGATATGCAAGCCATGTGTGCTCAGTCTAAACAAAGGCCAAACTCCCAAATATGCTTTGGCAAATGGACTTTGGATGGGAAGAATTCCTGCACAACTTCAAAATCTAACATTTGCTGAACAACTTTTGATTGCCCGTGTTCGTCACAACAAATATATTGTTTGTGTCTCATCTGGGATGCATAAAATGAAAGCAAATGCCATCATGTTTCAAAATCCAACACCAAAGATATATCAACGGTTGCCTCCAACAATTAAAGAACTTGATGAAGTGCTAGCCTTCATTTTCACGGGTCCTGCCAGACCAACTCCAGAAGACATGGAGCGAATGCCTTTATTGGTTCGCCGAATGCGAGTTTCTGCAGCTTTAGAATGGCTGAAATTGAATCACATGGATTACTATGATTTAGATATCTCCTATGAAAATCTAGCACAATATCCAGATCATGGAATTCCTGTTGTGGTTGCATATCGACCAGCAGACACAAATAAGGCACCGGAAGCCACTAGTGCATTTGACAATGAAGAGGAAGATGGTGTGGAAGATGGGCCTTGTCCCTTTGTTGTTAGTGGAGTAACTGGCGAAAATCTAGATATTACAAGTCCAAAGGCATTAATAGCTAGAGCAACAAAGCACTTGATAGATGATCATGGTGGTGTTCTTGCCATAAGCCATGCTAGAAATCCAGAATCATTCTTTAATAATCCTCAGTTATATCCTATGATGTTCCCCTGCCTATTTCCATATGGCTTGGGTGGTATTAGCAGCATTGACAAGGATGTTTTAAGCATCAGTGATATGATGCACAAAAGGCATCTTCTGATGTACCATGACAAAAGATTTCAAACTGATCCCTATTTTCCATTGATTGCATTCAATCAAGAACAAATCAAGGACAGTACAACTGGAGGATATTTGTTGACTAATAAACATAATTTCAACGATATTGCAGATCGCCTGATGAATATCAATACAGCTGTTTTGGATGACCTCTCTAAAAGATTATCTAGAGGTGATAGAGTCAAACTGGATACATCAGAAGAGAAAGCATGCTATAAACTCATTTCTGATCTGGATCACATAGCTGGTCAGGTCAAAGGTTCAATTACTAACAAGAAATACATGCAAAATGAGATTTGGTCTCTGATATCCTATATTGGTGCTCCGACTTGGTTTATCACTTTTGCACCTGCAGACATCAATCACCCACTATGCTTATATTATGCTGACAACAAAGAAAAGTTTTATCCTAAACTACGTCTACCCCAGGATTGTTACAAACTAATTGCAAACAATCCAGTTGCTGGAGCCCGCTTCTTTCACTTTACTACTGAAATGTTCATCAAACATATATTAGGAATAAATGAATCTCATCCTGGCCTGTACGGAAACACATCAGGTTATTATGCAACGGTAGAGGAACAAGGACGTCTTACCTTGCATCTTCATATGCTGTTGTGGATAAAGGGATGCCTTACACCTCAGGAAATACGTGACAAAATTATGGGTGAAAATTCTGACTTTCAGAAAAGATTAGTGGAATACTTGGAAAGTTTGTGTGTAGGACAATTCATGACAGGTTCTAAAGATGAGGTATCACAGAAAATGGAACAGACAATGTCGAAACCTGAATATCAACCACCAACATGTGTCATGCCAGATCCACCATCATATAATTGTTCCATGAATTGTCAATATCACGACAAAAGATCAACATGGTGGCAAAGGTTTCAAGATGTTGTAGATGATCTTTTATTGCGATTAAATGTACATAACAGGCATGACGGCAAAAAAAAGCCATACTGTCTTAATTCGAAAGGTGAATGTAAACGACGATTTCCCCGTGATATCTTTCAACAAACTTTTGTAGAACCTAACACTGGTGCTCTCAACCTCAAGCATGGTGAACATTGGATGAACACAGTGACACCTGAAGTTACATATATGCTACGATGCAATTCTGATGTGACCAGCTTATTATCAGGTACTGCTATAAAGGCCATAGTTGCATACATAACAGATTATATTACAAAATTCTCCTTGAAGACCTATAGCATTTTTGAAGTAATAAAAAGTATTTTTGATAAGAATTCCGAAATGATTGGTGGCGACCTGAAAAGAAAAGACAAAGTCAGAAAACTGTTTACACAAATAGTCAATTCACTCACCTCCAAAATGGAAATTGGTGCTCCAATGGCTTCATTATATGTCCTTGGAAATCCTGATCACTACACCAGTCATAAATTCGTGCCATTCTTTTGGAGATCTTATGTTAAAGAGGTTATCAGTGCATGGTCTGATGAAGAAATTGCTAATATATGTGAAGACCAAAATAATACACAAAAGGTTGTTATTGGTAAGAATAATGGTGCATACATTGAACTTTCCAAAGTAAATAATTATATGTTCAGACCAGCCTTGTATGATAATGTATCACTGTATGACTGGATACGTCTTGCCACTATGGAACCAAATAAAAGATGCACCAAAACAAAAAGCAAAAGGGTCAGAAAAGACCCCATGCAAAACCATATTTTGGACAATCTAGGCTGTGATGATTTTTCTGACTCTTTCACTGAACCTACTAATGTTGACAACTCCAGTGATGACAATTTGTCTGATGTCATTGATAATGATATACTCATGGAGATAGATGAAATTCCAAAACCTGATGGTTTGAATAGAAATGCAGGCACAGAAATAGCTGATAAAACAAATGAAGGTGATGTTAATAAATTGACAAAAAATGAAAATGATTATATTTTACATCCCAATCATCCACAATATCTTACCCACCATGCCAAAATGAAAGGGAATGATCCCTTTATAGTTTCTAATTTTATTCTAAACACTTTGCCAAGGGCTGACCGTGATGATCAAGAATATTATTGTTGTACAATGTTAACGTTTTTCAAGCCATGGAGAAGTGGCAAGGAACTCAAATGTAAATTACAAACATGGGATAATGCTTTTATAGACCATGAGTTTTCTAAAAGAGAGCTGGAGATCATGAAATACTTTGGTTTACGATATGAGTGTCTAGATGCAAGAGATGATTTCTCTGCTAAACGTCGAAAGAATAATACTAAAGATATAAGGTATTCATGGGCAACTTCAAACAATCTTGATGAACTGGATGACATGCACAATGCTGAATTAGCTATTAATGGTGATGACTTCAACAATAATATTGGTGAAGACAATAATGACACAGAAATACTTCTGAAACTTGGCCATAAAGGACAAAAGAGGAAGGATCAAATGCTAATAGCTGAAAGAACTTTGAAAAGATCAGGGTGGCTCGATGATTGTATTGATGGTACCCCAGATATAGGACCATTGATACCTATAGAACCACCTGTAGTACAATCAGCAAAATTGTGGAGAACTGCAGTCCTTGCAAAGAAAAAGGAAATCATTGATGACAGAAATAAAAATTTACCAACAAACACAGCAACTATAAATAAATTGGGAAATTTTCAATATAATGATGTCAAGATAGTGGACGCAGCATACATCAACCATATGTTTATTCCTAAAAACAGAGCTGATCGTCATCTTATTGATGTAACTATCAAGGATTACAAGTTGAACACTGACCAAAAGAGAGCATTTCATATCATTGCCAATCACTCTACTTTGATTAACAGTTCTGATAAGCTATGCATGTATCTTGGTGGGATGGCAGGCACAGGGAAATCACAAGTCATCAAGGCATTGACTAGTTTCTTTGGTAAACACAATGAGAATCATCGATTTGTGGTTCTTGCACCAACCGGTGGTGCTGCTGCCCTTGTAAATGGATCCACATATCACTCCATTCTTGGAATTAATCAGGGAGGATCATCTCGTTCCCTTGCACAAGTCCGTGCCAATCTTGATGGTGTGGATTACATTTTCATTGATGAGGTGTCAATGTTATCTTGCAGAGATATGTATAAAATCAGTGCTCAGTGTGCAAAAGCACGTGGTGTTTATGATGAACCCTTTGGTGGCATTAATATGATATTTGCAGGAGATTTGGGCCAACTTCCACCAGCTATGAGTGGTGCTTCTTTGTACTCTGGAACTGTTGGTGTCCAAATCAATTCCAGTCAAACTATACCAAATCAGGAAGCTGCTATAGGCAAAGCTCTTTGGCATCAAATTACAACAGTTGTTATATTATGTGAAAATATGAGACAAACCAATCAGTCAAAAGAAGATGTCCAACTGAGACAGGCGTTGGAAAACATGAGATACAAAGCATGTACTGAAGAAGATATTGCATTTCTTCATACTTGCATCGCAGGAAAAGGTCCAAATGATCCAAAATTAGCCCAAAAGAAATTCAGGAATGTATCAGTTGTAACTGCATTGAATGCACAAAAAGACAAAATCAATGAACTTGGTATTCAACGTTTTGCTGCTGAAAATACAAGACCATTAACATCATTTTATTCTATAGACAGATGGAATGATCCTACTAGTTCCAATAGCAAAAGGAAATCTCATCACATGTCAACAATTTTAGATCCTATTCGACACACAAAGTTATTGGAACCTTCACTTCAAAAACTACTTTGGAGCCAACCACATGCATCATCCTCTGATCAACCAGGAAGATTAGACCTATGTGTAGGCATGCCAGTGATGCTGAGAAACAATGATGCGACGGAGTGTTGCATTACCAAAGGAGCAGAGGGCATGGTTGTGAGTTGGCAGAGTGCAATAGGTCTAGAACAACAAACTGTATTGGACACTTTATTTGTCAGATTATTGAATCCTCCAAAAAAAATTAACATAGAAGGACTTCCTGAAAATGTGGTGCTGATTACAAAACATGTCACTTCCACCATGTGCTCATTACCCAATGATGATGTGATATCTTTGTCAAGAGAACAAGTGTTAGTACTACCTAATTTTGCAATGACTGATTATGCATGTCAAGGACGTACTCGTCCTAACAATGTAGTCGACCTCAGTAGTTGTAGAAACCACCAATCCTATTATACTTGCTTATCAAGAAGTGCTTCTGCAGCAGGAACTATCATCATGCAAGGCTTTGATCCTAAAGTAATTACTGGGGGTGCTTCTGGATATCTCCGGCAAGAATTCAGAGAATTGGAACTGCTTGATGAGATTACCAAATTGAAATATCAAGGACTTTTACCAGAACATGTCAAGGGAGATCAGTGAAATTCTATCATTGATCAATTTAGAAAATGGAAAGAAAAGTCATATGTTCCAAAAAACATTCATCATGCTATTGCATGGAAAGCCACGGAGCAACTAAACCAATACACAGCACAACCCTCTCCATGGCAATTAATTAGACCTATGAACAAACATCAAAAGGTGGATTTCAGAAACCTCAACTTTGTTCCTGCAAAAAAAACTGTTCCAGTCACTGTTGCTCATAAAAATTCCACAGCCAATGTATTGCAAAATAAAAAACGAAAATTAGAACAACTTGTAAGTTCATCTTCTATAGTGAAAAAAAGACAAAAAACAAGTACTATTGAATTAAATGAACCAAAAGGGTTTATATAGGATGCGCAAGATTGGAGCTGTGCTTACGATTCACTCTTTACAATATTACTAGCAATATGGAATGAAGATCCATCAAGTTGGAACAAAAGATTCAATAGCATCAATGAAATATTAAAGATTTTGGGCTTAGGATTCAAACGATCAAAGAATAACAGAACAGATTTAGAAACAGTTAGAAATACAATCAGACGTTTATTGCATCAAGAAAAACCCGAAATATTTCCTTATGGTCAAGTTGGCATTGCCATAAGTGATTTGGCCCATTATATAATGAAAGCAAATGAACCAATGACTTCAACTTGTCTTAAATGTATGAGTTGTGAAAACATAACCATTCTGGAAAATGATAGATGTGATGCCATCTTTCACTGTTCATATTCATTTTCTGGAACAATCTCAGCATGTCTTGCTCAGATTATAGTTAATAGACAACAGCACAAATGTCAATTGTGTTGGGGAGAGATTACTAAATTTATTGCATTTAACAAAATTCCACCTCTAATCATGTTTACAGTTGACTCTATTGAGAATTTAATAATTAGTCAAGTTATAAACTTGTCAATTGATGACATATCCACTGCTTACACATTGAGAGGAATTGTGTACTTTGGTAATATACATTTTACTGCACGCATATTCGTCAACAGGATGGTATGGTTTCATGATGGTATGTCAACAAGATCATTTTGCATTAATGAAGGCGATATAGATGACTTTTCAAATATTGATTTATTGTCATGTAATGGTAATAATGCTATACTTTTTATATATGCTCAATTATAATATTTGTTCTCATTGCTAAAAAGAAAAAGGGACGAGTAACCTGCCATGCAAAGCAATGGCCTACACCCCACTAGTTATCATTATCATCTGGATTCCAAACCTTTTGGACTTCTCTCACATAGTTTCTCCAATAAACAGGAATGAATTTGTGACTGGTATAATGGTCAGGGTTTCCAAGCAGATACATTGAAGCCATTGGTCCACCAATTTCAAGTTTTGCAGTTAAAGCATTTATGATCTGGGTGATGAGTTTTCTAGCTTTGTCCTTTCTTTTTATGGATCCTCCAAGCATTTCTGAGTTTCTGTCAAACACACTTCTAATGGTATCAAATATGCTATATGTTTTCAATCCAGGTTTTGTAATATAGTCAGAAATATATGCTACAATTGCTTTGATTGCAGTACCAGAAAGAAGACTTGTAATATCAGAATTGCAGCAAAGTAGGAATGTCACAAGTGGTGTCAATGTATTGATCCAAGCTTCACCCTTTTTCATATTCAATGCACCAGTTTTTGGATCTACTTGTGTTGATTCAAACAAAGGTCTGGGAAATCTAGCTTTGCATTTACCATGTTTGTTCATGCAACTGGGTCTGTCTTTTTTCTGGACTTTCTCATTGTTTGAACTATTTCTGCCACAATTATGAACATTTGAGCATAGGATCAAATGATCAACAGTGTTTTCAAATCTCTTCCACCATGAATTAATTTGTTTGCAATCATTGCAATTGATGTCACTGTTCACATCATGCTTATTTGTACACATAGGTGGGGGTGCTTCAGGCAGAGTCTGAGTGGGATCCTTATAGTCTTGTTCAGACTTCTGGTTGACTTTAGCTTTGACTTCATCCATTGTGCCAGTCATGAATTCACCAATATGCACACTTTCTAGATACTCTACAAAGGCTTGCTGAAAGTTTGAGGTGGGATCCATTATTTTGTCTCTGATTTCTTGGGGTGACAAACATCCTTTGAGCCATAGTAGCATGTGCATGTGAAGTGTGAGACGTCCTTGTTGCTCCACTGTGCCATAGTATGCCTTCGTGTCACCATAAAAGCCAGAATGATTTGATCCAACACCAAGAACATGTTTGATAAATAGTTCTACCATAAAGTGAAAGAATCTAGCACCAGCCACTGGATTTTCTGCAATAAGTCTGTAGCGCTCATCATACCCTCTAAGGTCAGGTGTAAAGGTTTCTTTGGTATCAGCAAAATACAAGGACAGTGGATGCATGTTATCAGCTGGTGAAAATGTGATAAACCATGAAGGTGCACCCACAAATGACATCAGAGACCATACTTCATTTCTCATATATTTCTTGCTTGTGAGTGATCCTTTGACATGACTGCCTACATGATCAATATCTTTAATCAATTGGAAACAAAGTTTCTCTTCATCTGTCTCTGGAATGACATGTTCACCATCTTCCATTTTTCTAGCAATCTTATTCAAAACTCCAAGATCCACATCCATCAATCTTTGTGAAATATGTTCAAAATTTGTTTTTTCAGCTAATAAATAGCCAGCTGTTGTAGACTCTTTTATTTGCTCATTGTTGAATGCAATCAAAGGAAAGTGTGGATCTTTTTGAAACCACTTGTCATAATACATCAATAAATGTCTCTTATGTTTAATTTCAGAAATCCTGCCTTGAATCAGAGAATTGCCAATTCCACCAAGTCCATAGGGAAATAACCATGGCATCATTTGAGGGAACAACTGAGGATTATTATAGATGGATTGTGGATCACTCTCATGTCCAATTGCCAAAATCTTGTTATTATCCATCAGATGTTTTAATGCAATAGTTTTGATGGCCTTGATACTTTTGGTTGAGTACTCTTCACCTGTCAGACCATGAACTACAAATGGACACATGCCAGTCTCAGTTCCTTCTTCCTCTTCCATGTCATTCACAGCAGTAGCTTCTGGGTTTTTGTTAATGAATGATTGTCTGTACTCTACCACAACTGGTATGTCATTCTCAGGATATTGCTTCAAATTTTCTTCTGAGATTTCCAAGTCAAAGTAGTCACAATGATTCCGTTTCAACCAATTCAATGCACTTGCAACTTTGTTTCTTCTAACAAGCAATGGTGTTCTCTCAAAATCAGACTTGGTAGGCTTACATGGTCCTGTATAGATGAATGCAAGTACTTCATCCAACTCATTAACAGGTGGGGGTAAAATGTCATAAATCTTTGGAGTTGGATTGGCAAATGTAATGGCATTTGCTCTCATCTTATGCATTCCTGAAGCGACCCTAACAATACATCTATTGTGTCTCACTCTAGCAATTAACAGTTGTTCTGCATAAGACAAATTACTCAATTCATTAGGAATTTGTCCAAGCCATAAACCATTTGCCAGAGACATAGCGGGGCATTTTCCCTTGACCAAAGACTTGTAACACTTCTTGCAAATGCCAGAAAGATCTTCAATTATTATGGGGCTCTCTGAAGATTCAATTGGATCTTTTATTAAGAAGCGCTCTGTTTGAGTTATACCAGATTGTTTCAAACAACTCAAATTCAAGTCTGTGTAGCTTTGCAATTGAGAGACTGGAGTCAATCTTCCACAGACAGCACAACCATATTCACTGAATTTGTTGGGAGAGGTATCATCACAAAATCCTGAAATAATAGTGTGTTGCAATTTTGCTGAAGGTGGATCAGGAGGGAATTGAATATTATCTCTGTATGTCTGAACAGCAGCCTGATTTGTGTGTGTATGCTGCTCAGGGTGGTTCGTGGTATGTCTTCTAACTGCATTTAATGTATGTTGCAGATGCTTGTCATGATGATCAACTTTGAACTTTGCAACAGCTGCACGGTTTTGTGATGCATGCATGTCAGGATGTTTCTGGTGAAATTTCTGAACAGCAGCCAAATTTTGTTTGCTATGTTTCTCTGGATTTTCACTCTGTACAGCTGCTAGATGTTGTTTGGCATGCTTGTCAGGATTTTCACTCTGAAATTTCTGTACAGCTGCCAGATTTTGTTTTGCATGCTTGTCAGGGTTTTCACTCTGAAATTTTTGTACAGCTGCCAGGTTTTGCTTTGCATATTTGTCAGGATTTTCACTCTGAAATTTTTGTACAGCTGCCAGGTTTTGCTTTGCATATTTGTCAGGATGTTCACTCTGAAATTTTTGTACAGCTGCCAGATTTTGTTTGTCATGTTTCTCTGGATTTTTACTCTGATATTTCTGTACAGCTGCTAGATGTTGTTTGGCATGCTTATCAGGATTTTTACTCTGAAATTTTTGTACAGCTGCCAGATTTTGTGGTGCATATTTGTCAGAATGTTGTGCTTTAAACTTATTGACTGCTCTGTTGTGTGAGGTTTTCTTGTGAATTGCAATTGCTTCTTCATCAATAAATTCAAAGATTGATACAAATTCAGGACAGTTGGAGCACACATGATTCTGTATTGCAGTTTGAATTGATGCCTGATTCATTTTTGAGAGGACAAGAATGCTATGATGAGCTGCAATTACTTTCAAATTGGCAATGGTCAACTTTGGAATTAACAATTCAAATGGGTGATTTACAATTACAAGTGATTTTTCAGATGATGATTTCAATGAGAGTGCTTCACTTTTTGGCATGTAAGAGCGGAATTTATATTTAGCTGCATCCATACTTGCATTGTTATTGGTTGAAGCAGGCATTAGTTCATGAAATGAGAATACATTTGCTTTGCCTCCACCAATGCATTCAATATCAATGTTAGGATTGAAGGATATATTTTCAGACTTGAAAATGTAATATAATTTCAAAGTTTTATTACAAATATAGTGACCAGCCATTTGAAAAGCTAGAAAATGATGCAGAACTAGAACAAATAGCAGTATTGCTCTATTTGCCAATATAGGTAGCTTTGTTACATATATCAAGTGAGCTCTGAAGTCATGTTTTCTGAATAAATTCTGTTGAAGTTTCAACTTAATGTACATGCACTTATTAGCAATGCTAGTTGTACAATGATACACAGAAAGCAAATCAAACATGTTCAAGAAGATTCTGGCATATAGCTCAAATAGAAAAGACAGATGAGCTGATTGACAACTAGACAGAACAAATTCAGCACTGTTGTGGGTACTTGTGATTATTTCAGGGATTTGTGATGTGAAAGAAGAGGTGGACTGATGAACAGGGACTAAACTTGGTAAATAAGTGGGATTTTCATACTTTGGTAAATTGTCTTTGTAAAAATTCAGAGTAACTGGACATAGAATGACATTGTGTATGACAGAGACAGTTGGTGTGACAGGGACATTTTGTATGACATTTGCAGGAGGCACAAGGCCAATCCCAATGACAGCACATTGTGCCCAAGACATTGCAATGATAAAAACCATAAGACATTGTGACAATGATGACATTTTTAACATTTTTGTGAACAGGTTTATAATTTTTTTGAAAATAAATGCTGGATCATAATATGGATATGTCAAATATATCTGGAGAAGATGAATAAACAACATACCAATACAAAGTCCACCACATGAAGTAGTAAAAATCGAAAAAATCCACAAAACTTTGCATTTTAAAGCTATATATGAATATAACATGTAAACATTTGATCATAGATGGTAAAAGATTCATACCTGAGCCAGAAAATATCAACTGTAGGTTAAGAAGTGAGCTTATACAATCTAAAAAGGTGAAAAAACAAGAAATTTATACATACTTTGAAAATTGAGAGAGAGATGGGCTGTAAAATGATAGATTATGTTAATAAACAATAAGATTTACAAATTGAAGACATTACCAGTGGTCCAGGAAAGAAAATAGAGCCATATAGAAGAAAAAGCATGAAAATCCGAAGAATTTTCAACTTTTATGTCTGAAAAAGGAAAGCTTATGTCAGCATTGGACCCTGCATGGTCCAGGCACATCACCTGATCCAGAAAACATTTTTTCGGGGTCTGAATATGGAAAACTGAGCTTAAACAAGCAAAAAAGGTGAAAAAACATGAAATTTGTACATACTTGGAAAATTGAAAGGGAGATGGGCTGTAAAATGATAGATTATGTTAACAAACAACAAGATATACAAATTGAAGACATTACCAATGGTCCAGGAAATAAAACAGAGCCACAGGAAATAAAAAGTACAAAAATCCGAAGAATTTTTGACTTTTATGTCTAAAAAAGGAAAGCTTATGTCAGCATTGGACCCTGAATGGTCCGGACACATCACCTGATCCAGAAAACATGTTTTCGGAGTCTGAATATGAAAAACTGAGCTTAAATGAGCCAAAAAGGTCAAAAAACTCGGACTTTACGCACCAAATGGGGAAGGTGATGGTTCAGGTTCAAGAGGCAAAAGCGCAATAAGGTTCAAAGTCTGGGTTCAAATGGTGATCTGACTAATGATTACATAATCATGATTATGTAAGAAATTTGACCAAAACCAAAATTGAAATACAAAGTAATCTAACCATATTGGGTTTGTTTATTTGTATTTGTTTGTTATATGGCCAAGTTGAAACATGACTCACAAATGTCTAGTGATAATATTTATAGAAGAGCACATTATTTATATCTATTTGTATTTATTTACTAAAGCTCAAATAACACTATATAAACTAAAACATATGATGAAATATGTATTAGTGCATTATATAATTAGATTTGTCATATAAAATCAACACTATCATCATCAGTATAAAATTTAGCCCATATTATGTAAAATTACCTTATATGGTTAGACAAGTCACATGTGACTATCACTGTTGCGATCAGCATAAAATTTGGTATACAATATCTGAAATTACCTTATATGGTTAGATTGGTCACATGTGACTGTCACATCTTGCCCGAAATGGTTATATTAGTCAGCAGTTCAATTTTCAACTGTTTCCGATAAGAATTGAAGTCAGTATGAATATTTTGAATATAATTGGAAAGTAATTTGTCTTGTCTGAAGTAACCCATATTTGGATGCTTATGTAAGCTTGTCCAGACATGGCCCCACCTGTATCTGATTTTCCAGGATCAGAAGCAGAATCATATCTGTTGCCTAAAAAAATTTTGTCTATAGGCGATCAACTTTATCAATTAATCAATTAATTAATTAATTAATTACGAATCCTCACTGAACCAGATCTGATAAAGAACGAGTCTTTTAATAAATTAAAAGAACTCATAATGAGGGGACAGGTACTCCAGTGCACCGAGGACACCAGGATGATGCATGCCAGCAGCCTTGAACCTCTCACAAACGAGAAGGAGATGCCAGGGGGGGAAGGCTTCCTAGTGCATTGTGGACACAACACAGATGCCCAGGATGGCCCACTCCAACACCTCACAAGCATGCACCCACGTCGATTGACGTGGAGGCTGCGTGTGTGAGGTTGCAGGTGGGGTGGGTACAGGAGAAGGGGAAATGCCACCAGAAGAGCCAAGTATTGGCCCTCTGGAATGGCATACCCACTGCGGCTGCAGGTCGGGAAGTCCCAAATTTGACGGCGTCAATAATGCAGGTATGGTGCAGCTTTCCCCACTGTAATTCACATTGCTTCCCATGCAGCTGTTGGGCACTTTTACGATGTGGTCCCAGCGTGTGAACACATGCGATTCGCACATAATCCTCCATTTGTCTTTACAGCCTCATATTTTGTTCCAGCCCATTATGCCCCCCCCCCCCCGACGACGAAAGGGTGAAAAGGCTACGGAGACACAAATTCAGCTACCAGATGGTGCATTACAGACCACATTCCATGTGGCAGGTGAGTCCTCCTTCGATACACGAGCCACACCTTTTGGACTTGACTAAAATTCGGCTGAACAGGTTACCAGCCTATGCCGGCCCCTAGTGAGGCACCCCGAAGGGTGCAGACATCCAAGAGGACAGCTGCCAGTGCAGAAACTAGTCGCCCTGCCACAGTGGTTCCTGAAAACCAGGCAACTCAAGCCAAAGGTCCAAATTGTCGCAGCAAACAAACAACTAAACCTGCTCAAGCAGCCATCCCACCCCCACCGAGGCAAACCAAGAAGAATAAAGGCAAAGGCAAAGCCCCTGCTATTGTCTCCACCCCTCTGCCACCTGTCGGCTTCACGGCTACAGCTGCTGAAATTTTATTCACACCGAGACACTCCCAAGCAAGCAGACCTATACCCACTGCGACTCCAGTAGCAGGACCCAGCCTACTGCCTGTAGTCGACTGGAATACACCAGAACCGCTGATTAATAGAAACATTCCTGAGCCCCCACCATCACTGTCACCTTTGCTGGGGGTGAATGCTGATCACCGTCAGAGTTTTGCTTCATCGTCAGATGAGGATGCTGGAATGCCATATGCAGACCCTGATGACCCTTTCCTGTCTGAGTCCAGCTCAGATCATCCTTCACAAAGAGATTCTTCCGCATCGCATACTTTGCAAGCCTCTGGGAATTCTCAGGCTTCTCAAGGTTCTCATAGAGCCCCAGGTGCTCTGTTACATTTTACAACTCCACAACTCCGATTCTGACTCCATTGCCCCACCATGACGATTCCACTTAACCACACCTTCCTTTTTCATTCCCCTTTCCCTGTTGTCTTCTTTTGGATATTGTTGTTTATTCTTGTTCTTGTTCCCTTTTTATCCTTTCTTCTACAACAATCCAGACTGACCATGGACACATCCCCACGTTACCTTGCTGTACCCGAACAGTCTCCTTGCTGATGGATGTCACCGACATTGTCTTTTCCCTTCAATATCTTGTTTACTCTATCCCACAACAAACCGATACACAATGGCTGTACTCCCGACACAGCTCATTACCGTAATTGTTATTGGCAGCATTGCCATCATCTTCCTGATCAGTTTCTACATTGTCATGATCTATCTTTGGCATAGATGCCCTTCCACCATTGATACACCCGACTTCCACCTTGACAATATATCAACACATAATTGACAATTGCCATTCTTGGATATTTGGTTTCCATCTTCATACCCTGTGCCTACCATTATCCTCCCTGACGATCCAACGACATTCCTCACCTGCATGCATGCCCTGAACAATCCTCGATCACAGGACATTTCACTGTTCCCTCCAATCTGACCGTCACCAAAGCACATAGCTTCAGACTTTGACCACAGACCATACGACTTCCCAATCAGTGAACCGACCCCTATTGTTTATTGTTCACACGACATTGCTTCAATGCAGTACCTGACATCTTATTCCCACAGCTTGTCACTCGTGCCATGACTCGAAACCTGGACCCACGTTCATTTATCCTTTTCCATCCGTAACCTTGATACCACCCACACTCGTTTACAACAATACCCTTTCTTGGACGAATACCGACATCAGGTGGACCACGTTGTTCTACACACAGGACAAGACATCACCCCTCGATATGTCATCGACACAAACATCGTCATCCGGTACAGCTGATGCTGTTCGCATGTCTGACCTCGACTAGCCCACCATCCTAGTTGGTTTTCCTTCCACACAATCCTTTATTTGCTTTCATGCCGACCTTGCCACTACATTCACACCACCTCAAGACACTCCCTTCACCAATCCCACACTGGACAATACCCCTCTTCGACCCAACCATGCATCGCACTTGTCAGACTGCGCATTTGCCCATTACAGCAAGTGTAGACCCTGAATAGGCAATTCTGTGCATCACATGATCTGATGACAAATCATCCGAGTCATCCGGACCTCTTCCATCCTCAATGACACCCAGGCCTCCAGTTGGATCGCGAGAACATCGACATGAGGATGCCTCATGTCTGTCTCATGGTGAACACATGGTATAGTTGGACATGTTGTAGCTTCATGGTTGCATTTCTATTTACCTCCCCTCAAGACCAGTCACTATATATACTGTTCTTGTTGTTGGTTCAGACTTTTTCTTCTTTCTTTTCCTTACGTTTAGTCTGGTTTTTGGGGCAGACTCATCTTGTTTTGGGTAACCCCCACGGCTTGCAATGACATTAGACCTTGACCCCCCCCTTCTTAGCAGTGTTGTCTTAGCTGTAAGCAACAATGAAAGCTGCTGTTCTCCCCTCTGGAAGCCGATCCCCTGTTAAGTTGATTGTTGCCGGAGCCCGCTGCAGAAGCGATCTGTAACATGCTCCATGAGCGGGCTTGCATAGTACCCACCGTCGTAATTCTGGCCCTGCAGGAAATAAGAGGTGCCATGTTGCGGCTGACATGTGGAGATTTTACGACAAAGAAAGGTCGTGTCAATATTGCCAGTCAGTGTCTATATCTTATTAATTTTGATGTACTGATCACATGTTGCATAGGCACATTCATTCGACTGATCTTAGCCACAAACTTACCAAGTTTGGTATCAATACTGCGACAGGGCCACTCCACTGTCACTTGTATGAAAATCATACTGAGCTCTGGCTCAGCAACTGCGAGAGGTTTGGAATCGAAATCAAAGCAAAAGAGGCATTGAGTTTCATTCAAGAATTTCGGGGAGAAGGAGGAGCTGCAAGGCATGATCCAAATGCTCATAAACCATACTCAAATGAAGCTTTTGTGGATGCTATTGTGGAGTTTGTTGTTGGTGACGATCAGGTCAGTGTTTTCAGTGCTGAGAGTCACTCATGCTGATCTTGCATCACAGTCATTGAATATCGTTGAGTCTCCACATTTACATGCCATATTTTTGTTGCTTCGAAAAGAATTAAAGGAGTCTGATATCCCTGGTCGAACAACAATTCGCAAACATGTTGAAGAGGTGCTGGCAGAACATCTTGTTCAGCTTGGGGAGGAAATGAAGGTATGCAACTTTCATTCTTCAATAACTCTGAGAATTCATAATATTATAGAATGCCGTTGGGAAATTTTCCTTCACAAGTGATTTATGGACTGATCCAAATCTTGTGTCTTTCATGGCCATCACTGCACACTGGATCGAACCAGAATTTGAGGACACCCACTGGGAAAAAAAGCCAGCTATGACTTAGAGCCGACTTGGTGGGATTTATACGAGTTCCAGGACGACATACTGGAGAGCATCTTGCTCATGCATTTCTGTACGTTACAGACCGCCTCAAGATCACAGAGAAGGAATTTTCCTTTTTGTTTCTCAGTCAATTTTCTGACTTATTATCTTATAAATTGGATGGATAACCCTTGACAATGCAACAAACAATGACACCTTCATGTTTTCTTTGGATCGTGAGCTTCATCGTCGAAAAATTAAGTTCCATAAGGTCCACTGCCGCATCAGGTAAGTGACAATTGCCTGCACTTGCCTTCACTTCATGTGTTGTATTCCAGATGCTTTCCCCACATTGTCAACCTCGCATGCAAAGCTGTGTTATCAGCAATTCCCAACCTTGAATTTGCTGCTCCTGATGCTCCAGATTACACCCCAGAACAGGTTGCAGCATTCTTGAATGAGCTAGCTAGAGATCCTATTGCTACAATTTGATCTTTGATTAATGCAGTAGGTTTTTTATTTTTAATCTTTACTCTCTTTTAATATTCACTCTCTTTGTTCAGATACGAGCATCATCACTTTGTAGGCAGTATTTTGCAGCTGTTTTAAAGAGGCTTGATGCCCCAGACCTTCAATTACTTTGTGATGTTGACACTAGGTGGTCTTCCACTCTGCTGATGATTGAGAGGGCTCTTCTTCTCTGTGATGTATGTATAGTACCATTTTATAATTGTCTCTCGAGGATATTAAATTATATTTTAGGCCATTGAAACCCTCTTGGAGGATGATGAATTTAAAGACCTATGTAACAAGTATCCACTTGATGATATGGACTAGGAAACCCTTGAATCATACCAGGAGATTCTTCAAGTATTTGCATTGCATCTGTTGTTTCTAAAGCTGATTTCTCTTCTAGGTGCCACATGCCTTCCAACATATCATCTCTCAAGAGAAGACACCAACTCTATCCCATGCAATCCCTGCATGAGGCTATGGCCATCAAATGGGAAGAGTACATTGAGGAACATCCTAATCTGAGACGGATTGTGGAAGCGGGTCTTGACAAGTTTGGCACTTACCAGAATCGTGTTGACTTGGTTCCAGCATATGTTCTAGCAATGGGTGTGTCTTTTTATCTCTTTTATATTGCAAGATGACTAATCTATATTCCAAGCTGTGGATTCATCACAAAAGCTTGATTTCTACTGGGAGAATATGCCTGAAAGATATGACTGGGCTAAGAGTCTTTTTATAAATGAGGTGAGTATAGGAATTATCATACTATTACTTCATAGTATTTATTTATCTGGCTGCTCTAACTTCATCCATACCAAGCTGTGGTGCAAGATGTCCAACCTGTACCCCCTCAGACTGCTGGCTTGCCACCTCCTGATACACGACCAGCACGGCCACATGCAGGTGATATTCTTGCAGTGTTGCCATAGTTCGGTTCCGAACCTAGCCGAACCCGGTTCAAACCCCAAACTGAACCCTAGGTTCAGTCTAAGTTCAGCCAAGTGCTGAACTGGACTGCGGGTTCAGTTCCAGGTTTCGAGGCCTGCCAGATTTCCTGAACAGCTCCAAACCGCGTCCAAACCGTGAACGTGAATAATTTTAAGGTATTTATTTCATTTGTTTTTCATATTTCTTTACTTACTATTTTGTGTTAAACAGTATCATGTGACCATTGTAGCTTTCACGCAACACAGTCATGGCAACATCAATGTGGGTTGAACACAACATTGCACAATGTTGTGTTCATCAAGGTAAGTTTTAATATTTTCTTAACTTTACTAATGTTATTTGCGACAAGCAACTCGACTCCGACCACATCATGACCACACCCGATTGGCACAGGATGGATGCCAATGCCAACGCAATGCCAGCGGACGCGGGACAGCTGCAACACCACCACCACCACCACCACCACCACCAGCGGTGGCAATGGAAATGTAAACGGCTATGGCTACGGCAACCAGGCAATGATGACCATCGGCAATGGCCAGCAGTAGCAGCAGCAGCAGCAGCAACTGCAATGGCAGCAATGGCAATGGCCAGCAACAGCGGCAGCAGCAGCAGCAGCAACTGCAATGGCAGCAACAGCAGCAGCGCCGGCAGCAATAGCAACAGCAACTTGTTTAGTGGGCCAGTGCTGCGCATGGCATGAACGAGTTCTTTTTTCCCCTCCTCACTTTCATGATGAGTTAAACAATAACATTAAATTGCATAAAGCATGTTACATGTGGTATAAGACATATAGTATATGTTGTATATTGATAAGCCCACCTCTCACCATAGCAACATAAAAAGTAGAAAAAATAAAACTACATGGTGTGTCTTGAGTGTTCATTGACCTTCTCTCCTACTGTCATGTCTTCTTTGCTTCATCATTATGCAATATTCTTAGCCAAAAGAGAGAGCAACAGGTCAACTGTCAAATACAACTGCCTCTAAACAGCATAATAACAATTGACTTACATTTGCTCAACCCTACTCCTCTATAACCTTGCTGCACAACAGATGATAATATGAAGACAGCTATGCTTGAGTGGGCCAATGTTGCATATGGCATGAACAAAGTCTCGTTTCTGTCACTGGATTTTTATTTGTATGATTATTACAAACATCGATAAGTGATTTTGCTTGAAATCTATAATTAGCATATAATACATACAGCGATATCACATTAAATTATATGTTTCAAGTAAAAATATCATTATATCATCTGAGTTATACTAATTTCGGCTTATATGGCTGATATATCTATATATAGTAATGGTGGTCACATGTGACTATGACTCCTGTGATCACCTCAAAATTTAGCATATATGGTGTAAAATTGCCTTATATGGTTAGACTGGTCACATGTGACTGTCACCATTGTGATCAGCAAAAAATTTGCTATATAATATCAAAAATTACCTGATATGGTTAGACTGGTCACAAGTGACTGTCACGTCTGACCCAAAATGTTAATATTAGTCAGCAGTTCGATTTTCAGCCGATTCTGATAAGAATTGAGACCAGTACGAATATTTTGAATATAATTGGAAGGTAATTTGTCTTTTTTGCAACAACCTATATTTGGTTGCTTATGTAAGCTTGTCCACACATGGCCCCAACTGTATTTGATTTTCCAGTATCAGAAGTAGAATCACATCTCTTGCCCAAAAAAATATTCTCTATAGGCGATCAACTTTATTAATTAATTAATTACGAACCCTCACTGAACCAGGTCTCATAAAGAACGAGTCTTTTAATAAATTAAAAGAACTCGTAACAGCAGCAGCAGCACCGGCAGCAACTGCAACGGCAGCAGCAACAGAAGCAGCAACAGAAGCAGCAGCGCCGGCAGCAACAGCAGCAGCAGCAGTGGCAGCAGCAGCAGCAGCAACACCGGTGTGGTGAACGCGGCCTGGGGTAGGCGCAGATTCGTTGTGCAAGTCCATTTGTCGTTGGGATAAAAACCCAAACTCTTCTTGTTTGTGACTATTTACAACAGCCACTACATACAAATGATAGAACAAATAGGGAATATGGTAAAATGAGTGAATACGTACATATGTCTCTACACCAGCAGGGACCACGGGACAAGACCCCCCATCCCTCCACATCCCTTGGGGACACCGGAGGGCTCCCCCGCACCCATCTACCTCGCAATATGCAGCACCGTATCTATTGATACGTGCCTGCCATTCGCGAGGAGTCTCAACAGAGCTCATGGGAGCCCACCTCAGTTTGGGTTTCAGACCGTGTCTGAACCCAGACCGAACACGGTGAGACGGTTCAATGCCGTCTGGGTCCAGGTTTGGCCATGCGCCAAACTGGACCCGAAGTTCAGTTCGCGGTTCCACCAAAAAGGGTCAGAACCAGACTGAACTGAACTTCGGCAACACTAATACCTGTGGAACTGATGGGAATCATATGGCAGTCAACAGACACTGGCATTGTTTTGGAAGAGAGTAGAGGTTACGTGCCAATGGAAGAAGGAGATGTTGGTGAGTGTATCCTAGGCTATTGAACTCTATGTTGGAAGTTTGATGAAAACGTTTCTTGCAGGAGCCATAGCCACAGACAATGTTAATGAAGGAATGCCCATCGTTGACGATGCAGAGGAAAGGGATCGTGTCAGTGGTGTGTATAATTGTAACTTTGTTATTTGTCTTCGTTGTACTGACGGAAATCTGTGCTTACTTTTGGTAGATGAACCAGACATGATACCTTTGCAGGTTTCAGGCAATGTAGACAGTGACCTCTTGGATCTGTCCATGAATGAACTCATGGTATGGGCAATGTCGAACATGTGGAAAAGCAGACAAGAGGGGGGGTACAGTGTGCGACATGGACGAAGACCGGTGTCAGATTTTGGCAAGCCACAGGGCCAGATGAATACCAGGGCTGTCGTTTTAGGGCACATTTGAACCCAAGTTGGAAAAAAAATTAAGGCCCCCGGACCCCCCACCCCCAGTTCAGGATTCCCCCCCCCCTTGGTCAAAACAGTACAGTAATCTGCTCACAACCACTGTTGAAACTGCTGCTGCACCATAAAACATCTCACAAGTAAGAATAATCCCACAAGGGGCAAAAATTATCTGCTCATTGTGTGTTCTCTTTCAAGAGAACTGTGCACAAATCCTCTTCACCTTTGGAAGACTCAGGGTTCGGTTCAGAGTTTGAACCGGGTTCACTATTGCCAAGTCATTATGATTACCACTACTCAGCCATCTGGCGGAATCTGTCTTGTATCTCAGCATAAAGCACATCCAATTTCTGCTTAATAGGCTCCCTGCCTTGCGAAGGCGACTGAGCAACTTCCAAGTAAACATGGTATTCTGTGATTAGAGAGAGATTGCACGAACCTCAAACTTCATCTGCGAAAGCTTGAACATCAAATCACTTGCCGAGACCTTAATTCTGGTAAAGGTTAGATCCCCTTGAGCCACTGCTTTGAGTGCCGCATCGTGGAAAGCGACAAAATTCCGTAGCATAGCGCTGGTCTTGTAGAATGGGCAGTATCGATCGTATTCACTCATCCCATTCTGCTGCAAAAAATCGTCCTTGAGCATACGTGCAACTTCCAAGGTGATCTTGTCATTCTCCCCCAAGGCACTCTTGCCGACCAGCTGAACAATCTCTGCTAGGTCTTCCTCTTTTTGTAAAATCTCCTTGGTCTTCATCCGCAATTCCACAAAGTCCGGTTCGGTGGTCTCATAGTACGGCTCCAGAACTTTCGTGTACTTGGAGTACGACAGACTCCAGTTAACTGATGGGAAATGTTTCCTTTGGGCAAGTTTCTTATCGAGACCCCAGAAGACCTGCACAATACCAAGTGTGGCGGATGTAACAGGATCAGAAAAATCACCTCCTGGAGGCGAAACGCTACATTGTGACACTCGATCAGCACAAGGGTGACAAAAGAGGTGGATGACCACTAACGCTCCCACAATTGAAACAGTACCCTGTCTCAAAGGGTTTCCGAGACAAACAACCTTTCCAGAGCGCTCATAAAAGCTGGCCAGTTTAGTTCCAAGATAGGCGGGATAACCAGAATCAGCCGGCATTTCAGCCAAACGACCAGATATTTCACGGAGAGCTTCCGCCCATCGCGAAGTCGAGTCTGCCATCATTGCGACATTGCTGCCTTGGTCGCGGAAATATTCCGACAACGTGATACCGGTATAGATAGACGCTTCACGAGCCGCAACGGGCATATTCGAAGTGTTGGCTACGAGCGTTGTACGTTTCATGATAGGCTCCTGACGGTTACCGACTTCCATTGTTAATTCGGGGAACTACACATGTGTCAGTGACAGGTAAAACCGAAAGAGCAGGTTCACGTATACACCTCCATCAATACCTCAGCCATCTGTGTTTCTGATAAGTACCTAATCAATCACTTTCACGCAAAGAATATACCTCATTTCCTCGCTCTCCGCATCCAACGTAGATGATGATGTCGCTGTTTGAGTATTTTGACAATGCTTGCGAAATGACTGTCTTTCCGCAACCAAATGCACCCGGAATGGCCGTGGTGCCGCCCTGCACGCATCTAGGACATCAATCGTATCGCATTTCCCAATTGTTGGTCAAAGTGAAGCGTACGGGAATAGAGCATCCAGGATCCTCTGGCCCGTGAGAAGAGGATGATCTGCGGTCTGTTTCTCGGCCACAGGTCGAGGAGCACGGACGGGCCAAAGTTGCATCATGGGGTGTTTCGTGGTCTTGCCTTCGAATTCCGTCTCTACCACTACATCCTAGCAAAGGTGATTGGGATCATAAGGACCGTGAAAAGTCGGGGTCATCACGCTCACATTCACTGAATAGTTACCACTCTCGGCGATGTGCGTAATAGTGCCAAGTGCCCGGGGCGATAGCATTATCTTGTGGTTGTCGACCAGCGAATTTTCGTATACCGTCCCGAAAATATCACCGCCAGAGATATGGTCACCGATCTATATCGATTAATTTGCAACTATTTCAGCTGATAAGTTGACCTTACTTTGAACGTTGTAGACTTGAAGTCCCATTGCAGTGCACGGTCCAATGCATCAGTGTTGATACCACGAGGGATATATATAGACTTGGAGAGCTCTTGAATTGACTTGAACCGAGAGAATACGGATTCAGTTCACAGGAACCAATGGAACCAACCTACCCGAAGGGGGCGCTGGATCCCATCCACAATGTTTCCCATGAGACCTAGACACAGTCGAATCAGTCATGCTTGAAGAGAACAATGATCACACACCTGGACCAAGTTCCACACTCAGAGGCTTGCCCGTCCGTAACACCGGGTCGCCAACCGTTACTCCAGATGTTTCCTCGTAAACCTGGACGGTTGCTTTATCTGCCTCGATTCGAATCACCTCTGTGTAAGAAAGCAACTCGATGTTGAGATCAAGGAAGAGAAGAATAACACAACACCTCCAACCAGCTCATCGTGCCCGACACGAACGAGCTCATACATAGCTGCCCCTGTCATGTTCTCAGCGATAACGACAGGGCCCGATACGCTAAACACCTGGCCAAATCTTGACTCGCGGTCTTCATCTCGAACTTTGACAAGGTCTCTCTTCGCATTCTGAAGTGCACCGGCCATGCTTTCAGTGATTGCGCTCGGGCTCTCAGACCCTTATTGGTAAGCGGAGTTCCAGTACCGTGTGACGCGTACTACTTGTGCACTACACCACCACCATTCTTCAGAATGCCGCCAAAATCGTACGTTCTCTCGCCATTTACTTGCTGTTGTGACGCTAAAAAAAATGGGGTGCAGTGATTGGGAGAAATGTATGCAGTTTGCTCACTCTCTAGTTTCCGTCCTCTGACTGAACTCGCAGACGAGAAGAGGGCTGACGGTAAAGAGGATGAGAAAGTTATTGGTATGGCTATTTTTTTATCAGTGACTTGAATGCTCTTAAATGGATTTTAGCTCTGGATGACAGCGACATTCAAATTCTCAAAACCTATGTACGTTCTACAAGTCCCTTCATAGACGCTCTAGATCCCCGTCACAATTTAGGGACAAGGTCCTTACGCCGCACGACTAAAGACGATCGAGCCAGACATCAAAAAGATCCAGAAACGAATCAACGCAAAGCTTGGTGAGTTTATTTCCGTTATACTCCTAGCCAAGATTGAGACGCTCTCAGGCGTGAAGGAATCTGACACGGGGCTTGCTTCGCCAAATCTATGGGATCTTATTGCTGACCGACAACGCATGGGAGAAGAGCATCCTCTACAAGTTGCCCGTTGTACAAAAATCATTCCTATGGACCTCAAATTGGCTGAAGCGGCTCGCGCGGTAAACCCAGCTGGCGCAACTCAAGGACAAAAGGGTGCAGATGAACAGGATAAATATGTAATTAATATCAAACAGATTGCCAAGTTCGTTGTTGGTTTGGGCGAGCGAGTGGCACCGGAAGACATCGAGGAGGGGATGCGAGTTGGGTGAGTTATTTATAAATATCCCGGATTATCTACTTATAATCGAACTAGTGTTGACCGTACCAAGTATCAAATTCAAATTCCACTCCCACCCAAGATAGATGCCTCTGTGACTATGATGCAGGTCGAAGAGAAACCCGATGTGACGTATTCGGACGTTGGCGGTTGTAAGGAACAAATTGAAAAGTTACGCGAAGTCGTTGAGACTCCCCTTCTCTCGGTATGCCATTTGTTTCTGAGAGTCTTTGTCGTTTGTGCATCGTGCGTTTTTTCAGCCCGAACGTTTTGTCAAGCTTGGAATTGACCCACCAAAAGGTGTTCTTCTGTACGGGCCTCCGGGCACAGGCAAGACTCTTTGCGCACGTGCTGTCGCCAACCGAACAGACGCCACCTTCATCCGCGTAATTGGCTCGGAACTTGTCCAGAAATATGTTGGTGAGGGTGCACGGATGGTTCGAGAGCTATTTGAGATGGCACGAAGCAAAAAGGCATGTATCATATTTTTTGACGAAATCGACGCAGTCGGCGGCGCGCGCTTTGACGATGGGGCCGGCGGCGACAACGAGGTTCAGAGGACAATGTTGGAATTGATCAATCAATTGGATGGCTTCGACCCGAGAGGAAATATCAAAGTATTAATGGCAACAAATCGGTACGATCTGGCCTCGGTTCCGGAGGATCATTACTTCAATCTTCGTTCGACAGACCAGATACGCTGGACCCTGCTCTTCTTCGTCCTGGACGTCTAGACAGACGTGTGGAATTCTCATTGCCCGATAATGAAGGCCGGGCACATATTCTTAGGATCCATGCGCGCAGGTAAAACATTGGCTGAGTTATACCTTATTTTGAGTTCTCATTTTAGAGACTGCAGCATGAGTGTGGAGAGAGATATACGGTTTGACCTTATTGCCCGTCTTTGCCCCAATACAACTGGAGCCGAACTTCGGTCAGTGGCTACAGAGGTATGCCTCTCGTTCCACGCGTCATTCGCCTAACTTCATTTTTCAACTTAGGCTGGCATGTTTGCTATCCGAGCAAGGCGTAAAGTAGCTTCAGAACGCGATTTCTTGGACGCTGTCGAAAAGGTTGTTCGGCAAGGCACCAAGTTCTCCAGCACGTACGTTCCTAAGCACACTCATATTGAGTGGTCACTGACCTCATTGACTGCTCCAGCCCGCTGTATCAGGTTTACAACTGAACGACAGGGAAGTCAGCGAAGTACCGAACTGCTTAGGTCATGTCGATGCATTTAGAATAAGTCTGAGGTTACTGGAAGTCCATTATTCTGCCACAAGATGTGGTCTCACTTGAAAGATAAATTACCTGTCTGTCGATTTCTACCCTGTCGTCGTTACCGAAAAGCTCCGGAAGCCGCTGCCCCAGAGATAACTGGTCTGCTCGCACATTACACCACGCATCCTCCTCGCCCTCTCAACTTGTCAACCCTGCTCTCATTTGGTCGCCCACTAACACCGGACTCTGTTTTGCAATCTGTTTCGTTTGCTCTTGCTGAAATACCTCGTCGGCTTGCTACCCGTCTGCACTCCCTCGAAGCTTTACCTTTCATTGTGGGTACGAATCCATACGTAGCCAATACTCTCCGTGCATACAGAGAGAGCTTCAGATGCCTCGCAACGTACCCTCCAGTCAAGAACCTGGATGAGAACGCAGCATTTGCTACTCAGCTAGAGGCCCTCGTCCAAAATCATGCCAATGACATACCAATCATGGCTAAAGGGTACGAACATTCTCAGCAAACCTGAGCATCGCGAAGATCTGATAAATCTGGAAGCTTTCAGGAATGTTCTCGTTACATGTCCCCTACACAGATTAGCAATTTTCTGGACGGGGCGATCCGTAACCGCATTTCTGTGCGGTTGATTGCAGAACAACATATAGCATTGTCACAGGCTATCAGAAATCCCGAGATGAATTGCGGCAATGTTGGCGTTGTGGATACAGCTTGCTCCCCTTCCGATATGGTCAGAATGTGTGGGTCATTTGTACGCGAACTCTGCGACGCAACTCTGGGTGCAAGTCCTTCCATTGTGATAGACGGCCATGTACATTCTACCTTCGCGTCAGTCGCTATCCAGTCTCTTCTTACTCATCTGATAGTAGTACAGCTATGTTCCTGTCCATCTGGAATATATTTTGACCGAAATCCTGAAAAATTCATTTCGTGCGACAGTAGAGCGACACCACAAACTCCAGCAATCTTCTAACCCAGAACTCCCCCCTGTTGTAATTACGATATCGCCGCCCCCACCTGTGGACAGCAATGACACCGGCGCAACCTTTCTGTCGATGAGAGTAAGAGATCAAGGCGGTGGGGTTTCCCCAAACAATATGGCTCGAATCTTCTCTTATGCGTTCACTACGGCCGGACGGGGAGCTGAAAGCGGCAGAGAGTGCGATAATGCGCCATATACTGAGCAACAGATCTGGGAGGGCGCTGCGAATAGTTTTGGTATTGTTGGTCAAGGAAGTCTATTTTATGAGATGACAAGGAAAGGGCTTCAGACGGGTATCGGGACGATTGCAGGATTAGGGTATGGGCTTCCGATGAGTAGATTGTATTCAAAGTGCGTGACGTTGTCTTTGCAAATAATAATCACTGAGATTCAAGTCTTCAAGGTATTTTGGAGGTTCGCTCGATTTGGTCTCGCTTGACGGATGGGGTAAGCCTCTTGACCTGAGCATGTCGAAAGCGTTGTTGTTCTGTGATTCACAGGACTCTTCAGGAAGCGATGTATTTCTGAAACTACGGTGCTTGGACGAAGCAGGTGATGCAAACATTTAGTAACCTTGTCAGCGTTCTAGGTACGCCACAAATTCGAATTCAACAGGTGATCCAACAAGTAATTCACAAGTTTTCCCATTCACTCATATTTTCCGGGTGAGGGCCTGGCTCAAGGAGAATATATTGACATCCTTCCAACAACACTGCTGGCTTTGCAGTTGACACCGAGAACGCTTCCATATGAAAATGCAGATTATATTGCGGGATGATGCGAGAACAATGACATGCAAAGATAAGCACGAGAAGTGGATGTAATACAGTGGACCACGGGGGTATGAAGGCCAGCTTGACTTCGAAGTGAGAATAGGTCTAAGTTGTGTAATTTCCAAATTCGTCATAGACAAGGAAGATCAGGTCAAGCAGAACAGATCTCCAGCGCTTACTTGGCCACGGTTGTCTGAGGTCGACTAGTTAGCGCTGTTATACACTTCATAAAACGAGACAACCTACCACAAACCCGTTCAAAGTTCTGCTGGAGTGATAAGAAGATAAACCATGAGATTGTGATGATCGGTACGACCTGGTCGATGAACCAAGTGTGGTAGCATGGGTAGATGATGTACTGGGCGTGGAGGGAACTGCGTTCGTCGTTGTCCTAGAAGAACGAGCAGTAAGGGGCGTCGGTGCGCTGATCTGAGACTTCTTGGGGGTCTCAACCAATGTCTTGCTTCGGTTGCTGCTGGAAGACAACAGTAATTTCGCTGATACAGGGGGGTTGGTAATCTTCGGCCGACGACCCGCAGTGATGAATGGATGCCGCATGGCGGCTTGTGGCTTTATTCGACGTTCGGGATCCCAAACCAGACATTTAGAAATGAAGTCCACAAATTCTTCATCGTTACAACGTAAAACTTGAGCGAGAGTCTTTGTTCCAGGCCGTCTTCTACGACCTTTGGAATTAATGACAGCACGAGGAACACCGTTGGAGTCTAATAATGCCGTTCAGTCCGAAGCACACAAATAAACCCACGATTCGCTTACCAAAAAAGAGCCTTTTACGAGAGCTGCGATTCACAAACTCTTTGTCCGGGATACCAAGGACTTCCATGATGCAAGACAGTTGTTCTTGTTCATTTTCGCCGGGAAATATGGGAAAGCCAGTGTACAGCTCGGCCAAAATACAGCCCAAACTCCACATGTCAATGGCCATGTGATAGTTCATACCGAGGATGACTTCGGGGGATCGATAGAAACGGCTTTGAATGTAGGTATAAACTAAATGATATTCCTGAGCGATAACTTGATACAGTAGGGAGTGTGATGCATACTCTTTTCGTGTTCGAAGCAACTGCTACCGAAGTCAATGACCTTTAATGCGCTTTTGGCTGGGTGTCGAAGCAAGACATTCTGTGTCAGAGTAAGTCAGCAAAAGGAAATAGATAGATAATCAGACCCCCAACCTCAGGTTTGAGATCACAGTGAACGATACGATGATGCCGCATCAGTGAGAGTGATGACAGCATTTGGCTTGTGAAACGTCGAATCAGTATAGTTGTGAAACCCACAAAGCCGTTTGCTTTGATGAGTTCGTAAAGATTGATGCTTAAAAGCTCCATGGCAATGCAAAGGTGATTTCGGAAGTAGAAATGCTCCGTCATCTTGATGACGTGGTGCGTTTCGTCGGCGTCCTATACGTAGGGTCAGGCATCCAGAATTTTGGTTCCACATATGGTTCACCTACCCATTTGCGAAGGTTGTCAAGTATCTTGATTTCGACCAACGCCTGATGATGAAATCGCTTCTTGTTGCGAATGATCTTTATCGCTACCGATTCACCAGTGCAATGATCTCGACAATGTAGGACCTGTCCAAATGAACCTTTACCAAGGGTATCAATGATTTCATAGCGGTATGCCAGATGATCGTGGTTGACAACAATGTAGTCGCCGCGTTCATCATCATAGCCATAATTGTTGGTAGAATTGTTAAAAATGGCTAGCTTCTTCTTGCTCTTTGCGCCGATGCAATATACTGAGGGATACTCCAGGATTTCTTTGCATTCATAATCGGATAGTTGTTGCACTTGAGGACTCTTCATGATGGCTAATTGGTGTATGTCATTACGACAAAAACTACTTGGAATGCAAACAACGACACTGACCTGCCGGTGTCGAAGGGGAACCAGGTGATAGAGGCTCAGGGAACCGTAAGAGTTCATCCAATTCTTCCTGAGTCGCGCCACTTGCCATTTTCTTGGCTTGCTGACGCCGAATGTAGAGTATCATTTCCTCATCGCCCAGTAGTTCTTCCTCGTCAATGGAGCTCGGTACTGGAGATGGCGTGGACAGGGATTGTCGACTGGAGGTTGGTGATTGGTGAATGTTCTGGGTTGTCGATGAATTGGAAATACGAGTTATGGGTAACGACATTTTAGGGGCTAGCAATTTCGATGGCGATAGGGCGGAAAATCGATGCTGAGACTCGCTTGGAGCTACAGAGACAATAGAAGTCACAGAGCTGGTAGAAGCCTTGCGGAAACCTGTAAAAGAGACCGAATCTCTTTTACTTTTGCGCAAGAGACTTCCTGGCGTGGATGTTGTAGCGGAGACCTGACGGGGGACACGAGATAGCGGAGGGGGGGAGGCTCGAACAGAGTTCTGTCGTTGACCAGTCATTCCCGAAGTGATTTTAGATATCTGGCTATCCCCGTTTTCCATTACTCCAAACTCATCTATCGAGAACCCAGTCGGAATTGGTGATGGATCAGTCGAAGGAGCCATGAGGCCTGTGGCGTAGACACTTGTTCGATGGCTGGACGTGGCAGATGTTGAGTTCTTCGGTGGCGGGGTACACGTAGCAGACGTCCGACTTGAAATGCGGGGAATCTTTGTCGGAGTTTCTTTGGGATGACCAGAGAGACTGTTCATCAAGGATGATGGAGGGGGATCCTTCAGAGCCTCCTTTAAAGTTTGAGAGCCATGGGAGCCCACTGACGGTGACCCAGCAATGGTGGGCAACTGGTTCCGGCTGCGAAGCGAAGCATCAGACTGTTTCTGCATCGAGCTCACGGTCTGGGAAGTCAGTCTCGAGGAGGATGTTGAACGGGTAGCAAGACCGACAGAAGACGTTGAACTTGAGGAAGACTTGAGATTGGCGACTCGCTGAGCTGTGGCAGGGGGTAGGGCAGATATTTGCATAGGCGGTAGATTCACTTGCGGTTTCGCCTTTTTGGGGTCAGTTGACGATAGAGTCTATGAATCACAATAACCTTAGTGAACGATACAATACCACCATGTACGACACACCTTGCCTCGTTTTCTACCCATTAGCACCGATATTCTACTCTCACTTCTATCTTTGTCCTCTTTCTTTTGTTTCTCCTTCTCTAGCTTCTCCTTTTCTTTTTCGGCATCCTTCGCTCTTTGATTGTCTTTCACGTTGGCATCGCTCTTGTCAACATGCAGGCTCCTCCTTGAGCTTGAACTTTTCAATAAGGATGGAAGACCTAAGCTCAACACCGACGATTTCTTCTGAGCCAGAGAAGATGAAGGATAATTAAAATCTTTTTGGGGAGAATTGCTTGCCTTAGAACGTGGTTGCGTAACAGAAACTGCGCCCGACGACAACGTGGGAGACGACGACGTAGGAGGTATACATGACGGCTGGAATTGCATGGATTGCGACGACGACCGACGAAAGAAGGGTATTGAGGAAGGTGTTAGACGCTTCGAGGAATGGCCACGGCGCACAGAAGATGTAGGACTGAGCGGGACAAGCTGAGGCGCAAGCGCAGATACTGCTTGATTTGTACTTGCACTTGAGTCAGTCCCTGAACGGCTCCCGACGCCTCCATCGGGGGTCTTGGAGGTTGAGGCAAAGGGACGCCACGTTGGAGACTTGGGGGGACGAACGGATCCAACGGAAGAAATGGAAGCTAAAGACGCTGCAGAAGACATCGCATCCTGCTGCTCCGCAGGCCATGTATTCTTGGCAACTCCAGATGGGGGAGAAAGGGTGTGGTCTTTGGACGTGGATTTACGAAGCTGTTGACCAAACGAGACAGACCGAGGGCTCAACGGTAATACCGAAGACTTTGAGGAAGAGGGTGAACCCGACAATTTAATGTTGAGAGCAGAGAAGCTCCATTTCTTTGAGGGAGTTTTAAGTAGGGCGGGAGCGATTTCTGGTGCAGAACCTAAACTTGCAGATGCTGAGCCATAATGCTGACTTTGACGATGATTTTGTGACAATAATGAAGGTTGACTTTGTGGTGACCTTGCAAAGGAAGGAACCTCGAGGGAAAAGGTCCGATCTTGATCGCTCTCGTGGCTTCGGCGCCTTTCTTCGGCATTGCTTAAAGATGGAAAGGCATGACTAGCAGAAGACGGTGGGGGGGACTTGTAGGTAGACAGATCTTTCGGTAATGGCGGGACAGGGGGAACAGTTTGATCTTCCACATTATCGCCAGTAAGAGCAAGAGACGCTACTCGATCCTTGAGGTTTGCATCATTAGAGTGAACACTTGAGACGTCGCTTCCTGCACTATTCCTCTTTGCCTTGCCCATCAAGTGCCGTCCAGACGTAGCAGAGACCGACGTCGCACTCGTTGCCGCAGAGAGTGAAGTAGAGTCCCTGGAGCTGGCTGTAGTCGTTGGTGTGCTGGTATACGTCGTGGACGAGGCCGAACCTCTCTTAGGTGTACGACTGCTCACGCCAGCCTTCTTAGGCGTTTTGTCAGTGACATTGTTGATCCGCTGATCATCACTGCTGCCAATGATGCTCCCCGTGTGTTCACAAGTGGTCAGTGCGATGTCTCCAGATAACAAACCAAGACCCATGACTTGACGAGCTTGGTCCTTGTTCTCCCTTTCCTTACCATCTGTAGTTTCCCTGATGTTGGTGCTGCTTCTTCGTGAGATCCTCGTACTTTCAACAGCAGCTATGCCCTCCCATTGACTGCCAGTTTTTCCTGCAGGAGTTCCCGGTCGACTAAGACTGGCGGGCTTACCGAAGCTGCTAACGCTGGCCCTTGCACGCGCGCTTTTACCAGTGAGTCCGTCCAACTTGCGGAGGGCCTCTGCTGTAGCTTCGTTGTCGAGACCCGACCATCCTTCCTGCGTCCCACGTAGCAAAGAGTGAGCAACATTCGGCGAAGGATGGGCTTGATGCTCTCTGGAAGACGAGCGTAGCGGTGGAGTGTTCGCACTCCCTGTGTGTCGGAGGAAATGTTGGATAGAAGACGACGATGGTGAAGGCGGTAGATGCGAGAAATCTGTGGTATGAGCCCAACGGCCGTGAAGACCTTCACCGTGACTCGATGAAGAGGAACTTGTAGATATTTGTCTTGAATGCCGATCAAACCCCTTGCCCGGAACCACGTTCAAAACTACACTGTCTCTCCAGTGCTCCCTACCCTTTTCACGTGGAGTGCTTTGAGCATTACCGCTAGTGAGGCTTCGATGTTTACGGATCGACGATTTCTCGTCCCTCCCCTTATCTCTGGATAGCCCAGGTGAAGATCCAAGCCGTTTGGAGACGAGCATGCCCGATTGGTCCATCTCAAACTCATCCGATGTCCTCTTTTTCGCTTTGCGGAGAGGTGTACTGAAGGAGCTGGGAGGAGACCTGAGCCGCTCAGCGTCGGCGGGCAGGATAGTTGGATGAGATAGCAGTGTGGAAGAGTCCCCATCAAGGCGCTCGTGTATATTGGGCTGCCTCGATTGATCAGCAGCGTCAGAACTCCGCGGATACAGTATCTCTTCGCCACCGCTTTCCTCTGCTATCGATGGGCGACCGCGAAGAGCATGCGGAATCGAATGAACTTCTGTGGGCTTTTCGTATTGTGATCAGCTCCAGGGAGCGATAGCTTTGACTGATCTGATGACACATACCTCGTCCGAGTCACCATCGATGGCTTCAATAGTCCAAGGGCTGTCTGGCCCATCTCTCTCCACATCTTCGGGAAGCACTACTTCGTAGTCTTCTCCTTCATCATCCTGTGCCAGAGTTTCTTCGACACCAGCCCTTGTCCAACGGGGTGTAGTAAGCTCCCCAACACCAATAAGGCCTCTTCTGTCAATAGCGGCCGGATCCTTGGCTGGGGTAACAGGATAGCTAATCATATACGTTTCTGGGGTCGCGCTGAGATAAATGCTGCCTGGGGGTGGAGGCGCTGGGGAATCCAACGGCGACTGAAGTCCAAAGTAGTAAGGATCAAGAGAAGAGGTTGAAGATTCCGAACGTGACGGGAGATATTCTAGTTCGACGACCTGTTCTTGAGCACGGCAAAAATGAAAGCTGGACTGTGAAGTTTATTAAGGATAAGTAAACATGGCGGATATGATAGCACGCGTCTACCTGTTGCGCGGTGTCGTTATCGTTCCCACTACCACGCTGAAAGCGAGGTTCGCCATCAGACACGTTATGGGAAAGAGGGATATGCAGCGCCGGGGGTCGATCTCTCTTTTTGGCTTCTCCCATTTCATGAGCTACCTGATATTGCGAGGTGGACATCAGGTGAAAGTCCCGCTACGCAGAGAAATCACGCCACAAGGAGGAGAGAAACGACAAGGGAAGCTAGATCGTAAATCCGCTTAATGAGGGTCGCTCTAGATGCTAGCAAGCCAGCTGCAGACTGCGTGCGGCCGGGGGTGGATGTTGACTTGTGCGTGTGCGAGCTTTGGCTCTATTTGTGATTGGTGGCACTGGCAGCGGATCGCTCTGCGATAAATTTACGTGGCCAGCTACTGTATCAGGATCCCATCGCCAAGTGATACGCTCTCGAGCATCACAGTAAGCAAACTTGCAAAAAAGCAGTTTTTTTCCACTAGTACTGGCGGTGTGAATTTTAGCTCCATCGCAGAATTGGACAACTTTAGATGTAAATCCTGAACGTTCTATGAACTTGCGCGCAAATCAACTTCCATGTCAGACGCACAAAAACCATGCTGGGAACTGGCTATCATGCCTTCGTATATGCACAGCTGCTCAGCGCTCAGCGCTCAGCGTTCATCCATTAGACGTAGTAGGTCGTAGGGATGTCCTCTCACGCTTTTGTCGCTTTAGACTTTAGTAGGTCTCTTTTGCTCACGAGTACCAGTCCAGCAGCCATCTTCGAGACATGGCTTCCCATGAACAATGCTACAGAGATTCAGACAAAGGAATTTGCTGGGCTCTCTTTTCGTTAAGTACGCTCGCGGTGTTGGAAAGCATGCACGCGGAGTCTCTGGGGATAACCAGAGGGTGAACGAACCAGCAAAAGCCAGTATCGTGAACCGTCGAAAACGTAAAATGGCGGCCTCAACTTGAACGGTTGTGTGCTGTGTCGCCGCTTGTCCAAATAAGACATCACCTTAAATTTTTCCCAAACTTTCAAGTGTCATCGCCGCGACCACGTCGTCCTCTTCAACTCAGACGACTCAGTCGCCAACTCAGTTCATTCTCAACTCAGCACTGGTCCAGTCGAGTCCGACTTACTCGGTCAGCGAGGTAATCTAGCTCAGCAACTTTTGTCTCTCTTCTCTTACTCGCATTTTTGCTGACCATGCCACCGCATGGCCTTTTTCTCTACAGATCGGTCGTTCCTCTGGTAGCTCTCTGGACGCGACTTCATCTTTAATTTTCCCGTTCACCTGCCGACGACATGGCTTCGGCAGATGACAAGAGTCCGGATGGCGACGAAACTCAGGACTCCCCATCGAATGATTCTGTACAGCCTTCCATGACCATGCATCCCGTCAGTTACTCTGGAATGCCGATGCACATGTATCCTTTCCCTCCGGGTCTCGTTCCGACCCAACCCTCCCTCCGCTCCAAACGAAGACAAGTCAAGAATGCGTGCACAAATTGCCAAAAGGCTTGCAAGAAATGCGACGACGCCAGACCCTGCCTCCGCTGTGTAAAATATAGCGTTGCCGAAGAGTGCGTCGATTCGCAAAGGAAGGAGAGGAAAAAGGGGATTAAGAGGGGACCTTACAAGAAGCGCGATGGAAAGGGTAAGTCGCCATTTTATCATCGTCTCCGACTGTTGCGACCTGTGGAGTGACCGTGTCTGATTCTGTTGAGATCGCACAGGCAACAACGTCGAGCAAATTGACGTGCCCGTACAGCAGGGCATACCCATCCCCAACGGGATGCCCGTGACCGGTGGGTCCCCACCAATGCCGTTTATGGGACCAGTGGCGTACCCCAGTTTTTATGGCCAGTACTCCTCTCCTTCAGGTCCTAAACCTGGTGAGGGTGCCTATTACCCCCCAATCTACGTACCAGTCCCACCCCACCCCTCACAGTCTCATGGAGGTCAAGAAGGAGAGAATCAGGGATATCCATCCCCACATCCCCACTTCTATCCTACCACATTTCTTGCTCCGTATGCACAACCCTACCCACCATATATGATGCACAGGGCAGATGGACAGATTTCACTTCCTGGTCCACACTATGCTACATATGCACCAATATACCACAAGCCACCTTCCGCCGGAAGCTCTAGTGATCTGGGTGGGTTGAGGGATCATAGTGGGGGTGATGAGGGAAGTGGGGAGAAGTCTGGTTGAGTTGAAGTTTTCTGTATGTACACTCATTTTTTGGTCTGTTCTACTTCCATTCTTCCTGGTTTTTGTACAACTTCTGCTGTCTGCATCTTCATTTTGTTTTGCCTCATGTGTTCCTAGTTAGTGGGAATCCAGATGATTTGCCCTTTATTCAATAATCCGCTGTCGGTATTATGACCATAAGTTCAATGTAAATCAGGAATGAATGTCGAAGTGAGGGAATTTCCAAGTGAGGGCATTAGCAAGGAGTCTAGGCAATTTATTTGGAAAGATCGCTGAATTCGACTTCAATGTAAAAGCTCCGCTTTGAACGACGAAAATGGCGCCGTTTGAGCTTTCGGGAGGATGGGCTGGAGTCGACGTGCAACAGAAACGTGATAAATCCTTACTTCTTCATGCATGCTACATTCATGGCCGACGTATGGATTCCATGCACAATGTCTTGGGTCGAATATCGATGGTGCTAGGCCGACTATTACCCGGCCAACAATATCAATGTTCTAAGACCCTGTAATAGGCTGCGAGATAAACCTGAACGTGTTGACCGACTGAGGCTCGGCAAGTGTCCCAATCCCTCACCGCGCACAAGTACAGTTTCTTCCGTGATATGAAGAATATTTCCGACGTATCGTATGGGGCGCAGTCGTGGCCACTATTGTCTTCCGTCATCGTCGACGGGATCGGTGCCATTGAATGTTTCTCAAACATCCGTATTCAATCCGAAATTCCTTACCGCGGACCTCAGGCGACATTTAAATGGTGATGCGTGACGTCCGTATTGACCTTTGACAAGGGTTACAAGGGCTATTTCGAAGTTCCGTTCGAATCCTATTAGGAGTGCGTGAAAATATGCGGGAACTTGTGACACGTTGAAAGGTGAAAGCACACTCATCGATAAGCAATGGCGCTAATTATCCAATGGCTTAGATTGTATTGATACAGGCGAGATGCAGGATTGATGGGGACGCGGTATGCGAGTCGGAATCACCCACCCGCTGTATAATTGTTGGTTGAGTGTTCAGTTCGAACATAAATTATCAAAGCCTCTGACCGACTAGACGGACCGAGTGACTGTCAATGTCGTGGGTCATTCTTTCATGCAGGTATTCCTATCCGCGCAATAGGGGCTTAGTGTTTGTTCATTTTGTTCCCGAATATAAGATTTCTTCCCGTCGAGGCTTCTGGCAATTTATATCCGGAAGGCGAAGAAGGATTCTTGACTCATCCCTGTTCAGCTTCAGGTCGGTGAACCTGCGCCTGACATTATTGCATGAAGGTGGAATGTGTGGTTTTCCGCAAGCTAGAACGGTATTTCAAGTGGATTCGCTGAACTTGCGACCGCTGGTGTAGTGTCTTGCAGGTCTTCGTCCATTGTACAACAGCGGCCCCTCACTGCCCGTGATGGGTGTTATTCCTAAATTGCCCATGAATGACTCTTAGCTCATCAGAAGGTGAGCCTAATGCACACCTGATGCATACTGTTCTGCCCACTTTGACGCCGCTGAGTATTCCTTTTCCACACCTATTCCATCCCGTCGTGCAGTTTTTCCTTCTTAGAATTTTCAAGATTTCCGAGGTCCAAACGATCCGCATGAAGACATTCCAGGCATAGGTCCTAGGCCTGCTCGTAAAACAAAACAAGCATGTTCTAGCGCGTATTGTCAGTCATATGCACCAGTGTTGTGGTTTCGCCTCTTAAAAGTCTACCGTTCCTTTGGCTGCACCCCGTTCTGTCGGACCTAATTCGGGGGAAAAGCCGCTAACGACAAGGCTTGGTTCTCCGATGACTCGCGCTCTTCTATCCACAGTCGTGTTGCGTACATGTTCGAGAAAGAGTGAATTGAATTCAAGTAATAAAGGTTGCGTTGTTGTGCCACTGACAAACATTGCAGTTGTTACTCCAACACCTTCCCCCTATTTATCCAAGATCTCGTTGTTACAGGCCGACTGCCGAACTGAATTTACACTGCGGGTAACACTAGGTAAGACTATTCTCAGGTATTGGTAACCACACATTGTCATCTGCGGCCTTGATCTCCAAACGTATTCGGTACTGAGCAGCCCGTTTTCTGGGGAGCTTATTCTGGCGGTTTATCGCATCACCTCTGCGTTCACCGGATCAAATCTTGCCAACGTTTGCATGCTCACATCATGTTCCATCGCTTCCATTCGAGCAGCAACCTGGTTCATCAGAGGACGATTGCCCGCATGAGGACACCAGCATTCTTGCATTAGTGTCCACAAACTATCCGTTAACCATTGTCGCGAGTTCGGATCCTGCGGTCGCGGCGGTGTCCTTTTCAATATTACAATGTCATGGATAACGGATGCGTCTCGCTTTCGATGAGCATACGGATGCTTCATGGTGAGTAATTCGAGGATAGCCATGGCATAAGAATACGTGTCGGCTGCCATCGTGGGTGATGAGATGGTGCCTTCAATCAGCTCTGGAGCGAGCCACCGAGCGGAGCCGCCCGCTGTCAGTGTCGCGGATGCTGTTTTTTCTGTAACCTCCTCTATAACCTTCGACATTCCAAAGTCACAGACACAAGCTTCTCCCTGATTAATGGGTAAGAATCCGGCCGGCAACGTCAGCATATGAGCCTGCTTACAGCCGCCGATACAAGTATGTTGGCCTTGCGAAAAAGCACACCGTCAACTATTCATGTGAGTCGAATTTGGTTGAAATCTCACGCATTTCACTGTAGTGCGACTTAATGGGGAGAATGCCTGTTAGAAAATAACGACGTACCATTTCCATGAATTACTTGGCACGTAGTATGCAAATAGCCGAGTCCTTGCGCAGCCCCAGATAACTCGAAGGAATCTTGAGTTTTCTATTCCATAATCGTAAAGTTTTACTTACTAAATATAATCGGTTCGCCTCTTTGTTGGATTTGACATATCTAACCATGCAATGTACTAAGCATCTGAAACATCAAACTGAGTAATTGGGTTCACTCGAGTACATTCCCATGCTCTTGCCAAGGGGAAACCTGCAGACTCTTGTGAGATATCTGAGGAATAAAAGGGCATGTCTATTTACCGTATGTATGTGCTGTCCAAGATCCGTCACGATACCATAAAACGGTAAAATATGTTCGTGTCCGAGGTGTGCCCAGACATTGATTTCCTGATCAAACCGCTGTAAATGTACATTTTCAGAAAGATGTGGCAAAGAAGGGAGGTGGACAAACTCTTTGCGCCTTGGAATCTGAGGCTTTGATGTTACGGAGAGCCTTTAAGGCAACCTGCTCATAGAGTCAGATCTAACTCACAAATCATCCCGAGTAACACTTGCTTTCTTCTCACCCAGCCACATTCCGAGCCAAATGTCGCTATAGGTCCCTCCAGCGATCGCAAGGTCACCCAGCTTGGTGATCTCTCCGTTTAGTTTTTTGACGGTGGGAGGTATACCGGTGGTGCGGTGCAATTTTATCAGCCCACGTTGGTACTGGAGATACCGTTCACCGTCACAAGGTTTCGGCAACGGAGAGAAATTCTTGGAATTTGAGAAAATCGGTTCCTGACCAGTGGTATCTTCCCGCAACTGGCGCATTTCCTTACGCAAGTTGAATTGATTAGAAACTCGAAGTACTGACAGGTGAAACTCACGAGTTGACCAGCTGCCATGATGGGTTCTGCTACATGTTCACCGGCACGTTGCATCTCAGCGACACTACGCATTTCTTGCTGACTGGTTAAGATTTGATAGAGCAACTCTCTCATTTCGGCCGTGTTGCTTAGGAAGCTTTCCGTGGACTCGCGTTGATACTGATGTAATAAAATGTGGGCGTTGATCTGAAGGACATATCACGCCAAGTATTTGCAAACTCAAAAGAAGACTCTACTTACTTGGAATACATGCATAGCATTGTTCAGTTCGATGTTACATTGATCCAAGCCCTCTTCTATTTCCTTGTTTTTAACTGAAGGAGTGATAAATAGAATGTGACTCTGTGATTTGCTGCGCTCACCGAATGACTTGACTCGATTATATTCTGACCACAACCTGACCCGTTTGTGAACCCTCTCTAATAAGCTGACAACCAAGCAAGTGACTGTTATTCGGAAAATCTCTGCGTGATCACTGAGGGTCGGGTCACATACTTCGTAACTTCATCCACAGCTTGCAACAGTTCAGTGCATTCCAATCTCGATGTCTGATCCCTCAATGCAAGCAAGAGCTGGGTGCATCTATTGACCAATTGCTGGGACTTTCGCTGATTCGGTATGTCGCAAAGTTTCATTTTTCAAACGAATTGATCACAGCAGTCAACGTTCACCTTCTGTACGGCCACTTGATCACAGCACTTGACGATGTCCTTGAGCACAATGGCGGCAGCACCAACATATGGTACACCGCAGAGGGATCCCGCAATCTCTAAGGCACCTAATGCCGTCCCAACGACGTTGTTCATGTGATACAGGTTAACCCTGGCGATGTCAGTACTCCCAATCGATCGAAGCACGCGAAGAGAGGAAAGGTGTATTTATCATTATCAATTGTATTTGAAATTCTGCATTTATGACATTGCAAACGTTAACGGCTTATCAATTATCAACTCCGCCTGGATATACCAGTTTGTAAGGACCGATCCTCAATACGTTGGACTCGGGATGGACGCTCAGGATGAATCATATGAACTGTATGTCCCCGTGGCCCAAAGACGCCAGGCAAAGTTGGCGAAATTCTCATCTCGGGGCGGGAATTTTGAGAAGGAACGAGCGAGGAAACATCTGGAGGAACTGGACGCACGCGAGGATGCTGAGAACGAAGAAGAGATTCGGAAAGAAAAGACAAGGAAAGAGAGGACTTTATTGATGGAGGCTGAAGAAGTGCATTCCAAAAAAGCCCTCGAGGGTGAATGTTTTCTTCCTGTGTTATCACTGAACAACTTCTAATTTTGTGTACAGACGCTAACAAAACCGAAGGAGAAAAGGCTGATGAGGCCGATGCCGAAATTTTAGCCGCAATTGCTCGCCGCAGAAAGTTGGCATCTGACCTGGAGTTAGCCAAGGGGATACAGTACACGGAATCTGTTAGAACCTCGTACGTAATCACCTCCAACAGCTCTCACCCCAATATATCTTTCTTATCTAGTTGGCGACCGCCGAAATATATTCGCGAACGATCGGAGGAGCAACATTGCAACTTACGTGAGAAATATCACATACTCGTCGATGGTGAGGACATTCCGCCTCCAATCGAGCACTTTGCTGTAGGTTCTGCGCCCTTGCCCCGCATTCGCCACTCAGTGCTGTTCTCAGGATATGAAAATCCCCCAGTCCTTTTTGCAATTCCTCCAAGAACATAAGATAGTAACTCCAACTCCCATTCAACTGCAAGGTATTCCTGCAGCGTAGGTAGCCCTTTTTGTATTTCATGAGTTGCATCGTTCACTTCTAAGTTCTAGTTTTGCTGGTCGGGACTTGATTGGCATTGCATTTACCGGTTCTGGAAAAACATTGGCGTTTGCACTGCCTTTGATCATGATGGCTCTCGAAGAAGAAACCAAACTTCCATTCATTCGTGGCGAGGGTCCTGTTGGGATCGTATTATGTCCATCCCGCGAGCTAGCAACACAAACCTACGAAAATATGGTGACATGGTGCGCTGCGCTTGCGAAAGAGGGAAAGTACCCTCAGTTGAATACGTTGCTGTGCATCGGGGGGATCTCCATGAATGAGCAGAGTCATGTTATGAATAAAGGCTTACATACAGTGGTGGCTACGCCCGGACGCCTCATCGATATGCTTGAAAAGAAGAAATTTACTTTCAACAACTGTCGGTATCTCTGTATGGATGAAGCAGATCGGATGATTGACCTAGGATTCGAGGACGACGTCCGAAACATCATGAGCTTCTTTAAAGTAAGCTCCCTCATGTGGCATATGTTCTTGTTCAATTGACGCAATTGCATAGGGCCAACGTCAAACCTTGCTTTTCTCGGCCACCATGCCTCGTAAAATTCAAGACTTTGCTCAACAATCCCTTATTCGGCCCATACTAGTCAATGTCGGAAGAGCTGGTGCTGCCAATTTGGACGTTCTGCAGGTTGTAGAATACGTCAAGCAAGAAGCAAAGATGGTCTACCTCTTGGAGTGTTTGCAGAAAACCCCACCGCCGGTCTTAATTTTTAGTGAGAACAAAAATGAGGTCGATGGTAGGACAACATAACTACGAGTCTCCTTACTTCTAGATAATTCTGTGCTGCCCAGATATCCAGGAGTACCTGCTTCTTAAAGGCGTAGAAGCTGTCGCTATTCACGGCTCGAAGAGTACGTTCGCTCGAAATTTACTCGTCTTCCCAGATCACTGTTGCTATCTGTAGCCCAGGAGGAACGGCAATATGCCATCAAGTCGTTCAAGTCGGGGGCAAAAGATGTCATGGTGGCATCGGGCGTCGCTTCGAAGGGTCTCGATTTCAGTGAAATCCAACATGTCATTATTTTCTCAATGCCCAAAGAAATTGAAGACTACGTTCATCAGATTGGCCGCACAGGACGAAGCGGCAAGACAGGCATTGCTACGACATTCGTGAACATGACTACACCTGAGCAGACACTACTAGATTTGAAGTATCTTTTAATGGAAGCGGGCCAAAGGCGTGTTTGATGATCCATCCTGCAAAATTATCGTGTTCCGCTAACCATGGTATTGATTATCAAGAGTACCACCTTTCTTGCAGAGCATCGAAGATCCTCGCGCAGCGCAAGGTGGTTCGTTGAAGGGCTGTCCCGTTTGCGGGGGTACGTTGCTTCATTTTGACACAAATATGACTTAAAACAAGAATAAGGTCTTGGACACGTAATCTCTAACTGTCCAAAACTTGAAGACGCACAACGCAGGCTAATGGCCTCTCATAGAGCCACCGATGATAGAGGCGGCCATTATTAGTCAGGTAATTTCTGCCGGTTTGAAATGCATCCACAGCAAGAAGTTACTGGAATAGCCGGTCTATTGTGTCTCGGGATAATGAAAGTTCATCTATCATGACTCCATTCGTGGCACACCTTCGTTGAAAATCGAGCGGTCATACTGGACCCTGAGATTTTTAATAATACAAGTGAAATTTGTTATTTGGACTGTCGTACTGTAATACTTCCAGAGGACCTTTCCGAATAGTTATAAAGTTCTTGCATTTCTGTGGCATTGAACGACGATTGCCTCATGGTTGGACTACAGGTGAACATTCATATCAGTCCGCTTCAGATAGTGGTTGTAGCCTATTACCTTGAAGAATCGTTGATATTATGTTTGATGCAGAGGTTGAGGAACCGTTGGCCGTACTTGCGCCACCTCTCATTCACGTATTTCGCTACCTTGGAAGGGTCATCAATGACTTCCTTAATATCGTCTGCCATGATCGACTTCATAGAGTGAAAATCTGGAAAAATGTGGTTAGACAGGAGGGGACGCTCACAGACGTGCATACCTTGTGGACAAGTTATACTTAGCATCTGTATCGTGATGTCTTGCAGTACATCTTCAGGATCATCCAAATTTTCTTCTTCAGCCATCTATACAGATGAAGAATCAAATCCCTGCCGAAAAATAGATTGCTCACTTTCTGGCGAAGGGCCCGCAGATCGCAGTACAACTTGTACGGGCGTTCGTCCCCTTGATCATGAAACGGCATCTCCCTATTTTCAGCCGATATCATTGGGCGTTTCTCCACGGATCGCTTGGGAGGCCAGGCAACATTTTTTACTTGGGTGATCTCGTCATCGTTATCAACTTCATCGAGGGGTCCACGCTCCTGATACAAATCAATTGGATCCTCTGTGTCGTATGTTGGCACGTTCTTCGACTTTGAAGATCCTTTGGTGGCCTTTGTCTTGACTTTCGACGCCCTCTTACAGGATGATGACCATTTTGTTGATCCAGCCCTGAATGCGATATTAAGCTTCCTCCCTTTTAGGTACTCATCCGCAGTCTTCCCAAGCTTTGGGGATTATGCAACTCAATCAGGTGTCAATCATCAATGAAAGAATAGCTTTAACTCACCTCCAAGTAGTAGTTGTGCCAACCAGCATTGTTCTGCACCGAGACGAGACGAAATGCATCCACAGCAAGAAGTTGCTGGAATAGCCGGTCTATTGTGTCTCGGGATAATTTACTGCCGGCCCCATACAAGGGGTGCTTGTCATGTTGCCTTTCCCGAATTTCCTTGATATTGGCACCTCGAAACACGTCAGCGCAATATATTTGAGTGGCTTTGGCCCTATCTCCATGTGTCAGTGACTTCACGAGGTGAATTGCGTCCACTGCTGCGGAGGAGACATCTTGTCTAATGACCTCGGAGCTGTCAACACAATTGTCGCAAGATTTGTGACAATCCTGGCTCTCAAAATGTTCACCAAAGTAGCCCAGGAGCTGTACACGCCGACAATCCACGATATTCTGGCAGTACTGCACGACAGAGCGGACGTCGTCTTCTTGGCGCTTTATCTCCTCCTCAGAAGGAGGTCGTTCCCGATCCTTGTCTTGACGAATCATCTTCATCAAGGCTACAGAGTCAGCGTAGCTGTAGACTGCAATAATAACATGAGCAGGAATACAAAGATCACCCGATTAAGTGAAGAACACACAAAGAATGCAATCGGCAGGCAATCCATCTCTACCCGCACGTCCTGTCTCTTGGTAGTAGCTAATCGGCAAAAAATACATCAGACCAACGATCGCGACCGGATAGAGAAACCAACCCCTCCATAGACTTTGGTAAGAAATGATGTATCACGAATCGGACTTTGAAGGCCAATTAGAAGTCTAGGCTCGTTGACAGAATGAATATGCACACCATCGGCTTTGTCAATCCCCATTCCGAAGGCAATCTACGGGCGTAGTCAATATATTTGGAAAGCAAACAGTTTTGCACATACCGTAGCAACAATGACATTGCATTTCCCATCCTGCCAAGCTCCTTGTACCATAGCCTTGTCGTGGACAGACATCCCAGCATGATAATGGCTTGCCCGGATGTTGTAGTTGTCGCGCAAGCTCTTCGCCACATCCTCGCAATTGTTTCTTGAGAAACAGTATATTACACCCGATCCATTCGGGTGACTTCCATTGATATAGCCTGCAATAGCTTCGAGTACGTTCCGTGTCTTGGGGCGGACAATGTAGTTGAGGTTTCGACGATTGAAGGATTGGTTTAGGAAGAGGCAACCTTGTATTCCCAGACGTTCGATAATGTCATCGACGACGGTCTTTTTGGCAGTCGCTGTGAGGGCCATGATCGGTACCTTCGGATAATCCTTCCGGAGAGTGTCTAGCGCCTGGTACTATGTGGGTGTAAAGAGCACTCAGTGGCAAGATAGGCCTGAAGAGCATTCAGGCACATACCGCATCACGAAAATCTCGGCCCCATGTTGAAATACAGTGTGCTTCATCGATAACAAATCGAGCTAACTGCCCCCCTTCATATAACATCATCAGCATACTTTTCAGCATTTGACTTTCCTTCAACTTTTCGGGTGTCACATATACCATCCTGGGCTTTCTCTTCCCATTCAAACGCTGCCGAATTTCCTGAACGTCTTCGCTCGTCCTTTCCGAATTCCATAACAAGACATCGACATCTTTCTTCCTCAAGCTTTCCACCTGATCGTGCATGAGAGAAATAAGAGGAGACACCACAAATGTGACGCCCTTGGTTTTCCCATTATCACACACTGCAGGCACTTGATAACACAAGCTCTTCCCTCCGCCAGTCGGCATCAGCACGAAGACATCACGTCCGTCCAGGGTTCCGTTGATAGCCTCGAGTTGGTTGGTCCTGAACTCATGCAAAGAGAATGTTGTTTTGAGAGTGCGGATAATTTTGTCGTAGTAAACTGAAGCAGTCTGGTCGACACGAGAAACGGGAAGGGGGGTCAAAGTAGAAGCACCATGAGGATCCGATTGTGTTCGGATGGGAGTAATTTGTGCAAGCGGGCCGAGATGAGCCTCTATAAGGTCTTGAGGGAGATCCCCCACTTTCGCCCAAAGATCGCCGTCGCTGTCCGAACCAAAAGACTGCTCGTCGTCAATGGCGGTAGTATCCAGACGAACCACTTTCTGGCCTGTCTCGAGCCTCACACCAGACGTGCTTGCAATAGATCCCTCTCGGCTATAAGGAGTCGGAGGAGTAATAGAAGATGGGATGCGGTCGTGTGTCGAAAGATTTAGTTGGCCTCGTTCGATCAGTTCATTCTCGTTTTCACGAGCTTGAAGGACGGTCGTAATCGCGCTGATCCGGTCGTTCAAGATATCCCTTTTTCGAAGTCACTCAGCTTAAAATGACGAGACAAAAATGGACAGGTACCTAATAGCTTCGAGCGTCACGATGTCAGCGTTTTTCCCCTCGCTGCAGTGATACCTGACAATGGCGTCCATGTTTACCCTATTCGTTTCGTTGTTATGTTGGAGGAGGATCCTCAAGAACGGCGTGGATTTCTGCTTAACAGGGTTGGTGAGATCAAGGCACAGTCAAATGTAGGCACAGACCGATGTTAGGTCAGGGTATCTATGATTATTCGGAGGTGTGATTACCACGGGCACTGGAGGGTGAGGGTGAGGATAATCTTTGTCTAATCTGGTCCATGGGTTCGGTTCGTCGTCCAATTCCATCCAATTCCACGGCAGTTCGTGATCGGAACGTTTGCGGCGAGAGTAGGGGCGAGGGGATTGAGCCTTGACCTTCCCCTTAACACTCGACTTCGTTTTGAACTGTGGTTGGTATATGTTCTCCTTGTCGGTAGCCAACTCGGTCTTCGGTTTCTTCAACGAAGGAGACATCTCAGAAGAGAAAGAAGGATCGGAGCGAGTTCTCTTGATAGGAAGATAATCGGGACTAGTGGGAGTAGAATCGTTGGAAGAAGCGCAGCCAATTTGTCGTTTGAATTTAGGGTCTGAGTTGGCAAGAGTAAACGGCTTGGGCTTCCCGAAACCGGGCGTAGAAAACGATGGCAAACTGCTTGGCGTTTTCTGGCAGGCTTTCCAAGATAATGAGCAATCAAGAGCACAGACATATATATAGGGAGAAGAACATACTGGTAACAACTGACTGAATTGAAGAAACCGCTGGCTTAAACTTCGAGGACTTGTTATATAATTGTAAGTAATAATGTGAGGACCTTGGCGAGGAATCTACCTTCTGATGAGGAAGCTGTGAAGATAAAGAGGGTGAAGCGAAGGAGGTGGCGTTCTGGCACTGGCGACGAAGAACTTCATCGAGATTGTTCTTTGGGCCTGACATGATGCAAGTTGGCCATACGACGATTATTAATTTCAGCGAGCAGCGGATGAAAGAAACCTGAAGCTGGATGTGATCTGGCTAACGTTGGTGAACTAGCTCATTGGATTTTCGCCGTTCGCGTTTGTGGCGTGATCACGTGGTGGGCGCGTTTGTCCTTCAATCATCCGACATGAAAGGTATTTTCCCGAAAATGACTCTCCAGGAGATTGCGAATTCGCTTGCGGGCTGGAATATGCCAGTTAGCCATGAACAACTTCTTAGACCTTCGCCAGACTTTGTTCAGACCGTATATTGCGCCTGTCTTCAACAAGTCTCTGGCATTACCCACGAATCTCTTAATGAGCCCGTGCAAGCTGCACTGGTCTCTCTCGAGGATCCAAATCTTGTGGGTTTTAATACGATCCTTCAAGGAGAGCACTGACAGCCGGTCAGGACTTGTATTCATCAGCGCTGGCCCACAATATCATCCTGTACCATATGTAATGACATTTCCGTGCTTCGCAATGTTGACCTGATATCCTTGCATATTAGCACACGTTTCGCCAAGGCGGCCAAAATTGACGACTTCTGCGCCAGCGACATATCTCATCCCGAGCGAGAACGCACTATTGACCTTCTCTCTGCTTTTATCAATTTCATAAAATTTACTGAACAATGCTGTGATGCATTTGTCAATAATCTTCGAGACAAATCGGCGACTATGATCACTGAACATGAGCAAATGTCCCAGGCATGGCAAGAAATCCAGGGAAAGATTCGAGGATTGCAGTGAGCGACGGTACCGTATTCGGATGTTATCGATTCCAAACGACTTCTTCCCAGGGCCAGGAGAGCCAAAGATGAACCTCGATGTGAAGAACTACGCGCTGAAAACAGCAAACTTACCGCCCAAATGTTCAAAACCAAAGATGTACAAGTTTCGGTTGTGCACGCAGTAGAAACGCTTAAAACTGAAAAGAGTAGCCTCCTGAAACGCAAGGTAGGTCCCTCCGACCAGTGATTTCGAATCGATCAACCATTGAATACCTTCACAGGAAAGTCTTAACAATGAGATTACCATGGTAGCAGACACCATACAGCGAAGTCGCTCTCGTATTGTTCAATCACCAGAACGAATCAGGCGCACCATTGCTACGATGGGATCCACCGCCATTGAAGACAAGCGAACCGTGATGATGCACGAGACCAAGGCGCGGGATCTCCAAGCCAAGATTAACAACTGGTTGTGTATCGAGAAAGTCGGTACAAGCGCCCTCGATATTGTTCTTGAAAGTATGACTCTTCTCAGGACATTCGCGGTTGTGTCGAGCAGTTGCAATCCATCGAAAAAGAAGCTACTTCACTCTGTAACGCCCAGAAGACACTCGCCGACCTGAAAGACCAACTCGACGATAAACAGATCGAACGAAGTGAGCTGCATTTGCGCGAGGAGGTGCGAAGTGTTGTTTGCGAATCCCAATCCTGCTGACTTGCATGAGAACGCCAGCGTGTAAGAAAGCAACTTTCTAATGCGCACGAGAAGCTTGAACGAGCCCAGCGACACGCCGAAGACAAGCGTGTGGCAAGCTCTAAAACCATTGATCGCCTTCAACGAGAGTATGATGAAATGGCCGTAGAGCGACGAGATAATGACAAGCAAGTCGAAGAACTTCGAGTAGAAGCTGACGAAGTGGAGGCAAAGGTGAAATGATCTTTCTTTTGCAATTGCATACTGAAGACTACTTTATCAGATTGCTGATCACCTTAGGAAAAGCGAAATCGAACTCAATGAACTATTGGCAGAATACTGGAAACTCAGACATGAGACAGGTATATCTGTGACGCTTGTAATGCTTGTGATTGTCATCTGATTGTGGCAGATGTGTATATGGAAACCCTAGCCAACAAACTTAACATGCGGGCAACAACGGAATAACCGATCGACCTTTTTCTCTTCGCATTTGCACCTGACCTTGAAATCCGGATGGCACTATTCCCATCAACGTCGTCGGTGGCTAGTACTGATCGTATTGCAGTCTCGACAATACCATTTTCTAGATTCTTTTGGAGCTTCGTTTAAACCAGCGCAACCCAGATGAAACTGTCGACCATTCTTGATCGTAAATGAGATGATATCACATTATTCTCAGACTCACCCATTCGCGTTGGCACCGTTTATTGTCACAGGCAATCATCTGATAAAAGAAGTGAGGATTGCGTGCACTTGTTAGGCGGAAACACACCTCGCCAAATGATACCTGATTGCAATAGCAATAACGGGGTTCCTTGGGATCAATCAGACCTGGAGGGGGAAAAGGTTGCGAGGACATCGTGAGTCTCAGTGACCGAACACCCCGACGGGAGCCTTCGAGGTTCTCTTGAGCAGAACTGAGTGTGGACTCTTTCTCTGTTCCCTTCCGCCATGTTCCATTGCCCTTTTTGCGTCTTCCACGTTGAGATATTGGACTACCAGCAGAAATGATGCCTAATGCCGAAACATTGTCACGGCTTGCCTCGCCCTGGTCACCAGATTCGAAAATGTCACGGCCTGCCTCGTCTGACAAATCGGGCATGGGGCTGCGCGTAACGCGTGACGGACGGGCCCACCGCGGGACGACTAAGTCCGGGAGAAGGATAGGCGCTGTGTGAGTGTCTGGGCACATACCAAGAGCAATCGAAGTTTCTTGTTCGAGAATGGCTTGATCGAGGATACGAATATGTCGGTCAACCTGTGGCACGCAGGTAAAGGTGCTGCAAAGCAAAAGGTGTTTTATATTGCCTACAGAATCGCATGATGCTTGCGCGAGATTAACCTTTTCTTCAGAAGCGCGCAAAATCTCTTCTGAAAGCCATGCAATGTGAGAAAGTAATGCTCTGGTGCTCCCGGGACGCCCGCGAGAACCCGGCGTGACAGTTGTGGGTGCATGATCAGTAACATGGCCTGCCATCTCGGATGCGCTGGAGGTGGCATTGACTAGAGATGGGAATTCTAGAAGCCCGTGTGCCGGTGCTGGTGTACCATTCGAAACAAGAGGTAAGAGTGTTGTCACCGCGCCTAGCAATGCAGCGGTCGAACGTATATTAGTTTCCGCATCACCGCCAATAATAGGTTCGCCACTAGGGGAGTCGACCGTATGGCGGAAAGTCGAACTCCGACGTAATAAAATATACTCTCGCAAAGTCGGTAAGAGATCTGCGTCGTAACCTGCCTCATAATTACAATCAAAGGAGGCGAAACGAGCAGGGATGCATTCGCGAACGGTGAAAGTGCTCATCCAGCTCCCGCAGCAGAATGAATTGCCGATGAATCGAAAGCGGAAGTTGCTCGATGGCTAAAGTCAGAAGTGTAGACGAGATGAGATTTAAAGCTTTTTTAAAGAATGACAGCTAGTGCATACCTTCATGATGTTCCTCCCGGAATGCCTCCCATATTTCGTGGTCTCTCTGACGGCGGGCATCATCTTGCTCACTCCCTTGTTGCACTTGACGTAAGTCTGGTTCTCCTTCGTTGCTGTTCCGAAGCCCTTGACCTTGCCGCCGTTGGCCCATCAGGAGCTGGGTTTACTGGCCAGTCAAGTTCCAAAATCCCGTAATGGCACCAGCCACAAACACAAACAAATAGACATTTTTGATGCATATGGTAATACTGCCATAATGCATGGGTTTCGGCAGGGAACCACATTGGGAGGCAGGTAATATACATGTACTGTGCATAATGCATAATGCTTACACAGGAGACATGGGAAGATATCTCCGCTTCGAATA